>JAABKJ010000755.1:32493433-32895986 GCA_011634705.1 Andricus grossulariae | reverse complement strand
CCCCCCAACTGTCCACGTGGTATATGGATGGCCCTTTTACAGCGCAAGTGACTGCGTATTTCACAACTTGGATTTGATTCGAGAAAAATCGGCAAATAAATTCTCTGATAGAAATTGCTTGAATAATCAATTTTGCATTGCAAAATCAGAAGAAGCACATGCGTTTCACCCAAAAGGAGTAATTGCATTAATGATAATGAATTTCCTTTTTGAAGTTCTAGGCGCAAACGAGTTTTCTTGAATATCTCTGTTCAACCCAGACATCAATTACATATCTTTTTAGTTTGGACGGCAGTTTAAATATCGAAGAAGATATGGCAATCGGTATAGAAAAAAAAAAATTTTTTTTGTTTCCTGTACATGTCAACAGAAGTTTCACAAGGTTATAAATACTTACCTATAAGAAACCATAAACTATTTCTCGGTTCAATTTCACCTGAGGTGACCAGGGACCAGGGAGGGTTATATAGGACAAAGTTGTGTTCGTAGAAGAGAATATTTTTTAGAGAAAATAAGCTACATCATTCAATAAAATCATATCATTTTCTTAAATTTAGTAAGAAGCGATGAGAAAAAAAGTTCAATGAGAAATAAAACTGGTTAAATAAATAATTTTTGTGTTTCAAATTTTTTTCATGGAAAATAATCTCTACTCTTTAAAACATTACCACCAATAATAACATTGAAAATTTCAAATAGAATAACATTTTTTTCTGAAGTATTTGTATTCCTAAAAGATGGCTAACTGTGGTGTAGTAGCAGTAACCATATGCTATAGTTACTATAGTAGATCCCAAAAATGTTTTCATTTTCCACGTCTTATGTTTCAAAGCGGGTTGCTAAGAAAATAGAACAAAGTTCAGCTTTAATTCAGGAAAGCAATACGTTTTCTGATAGAATTATAAGGATATTGAATTATAAAGTTTCGAGGTGAGGAAGAGAAGCTTTTTAGACGAAAATAATGTTCTCTTTGTAACCATGAAGTAAAATAACTAAAAACTTTACAATTTCTCATAGAAGTTTATTATTATGCAATTCTTCAGAAAAATGAAAATCTCAAAGGTAAAAGAGCCCAAAAATCCTTATTTAAAGTATTGCAAATCATTTTCTTTAACGAGACAAGCTCACATTTACAGTTTTTTGTGATCCAACTTTCAGTGAAATCTTTATAGATGATGAAGGTCCGCTGCCTACTTTCCACAGTATTTTCAGATATAAATAGACTCATAAAACAAGGTAGCTGAAAGTTCGATCAAGTTCAACGTGAACCTGTTTGATTCTCTGAACTTTTTATAATGATCTACAACCGCTAGAGTAGCACTCCAGTAGAAGTTAAATGCTCATTTTAATCCTTTATATTAGTTTTTTCTTACTACTATAGATTAAAATTTTTGTACAAAGAACTTTAGATTTAAGCTCAAAAATATATTAAACCACTGAGCTTCGTACGCTGCCGGACAAAGCCGCGGTTAATTAGGAAACTTCAATGGGATTTAGAGTACCAACTGAATCAAAATACGATGTCAGAATTTAAATGTGTTTTTGTCATGCGCTTTTGTGTTCATGTATTTGTTGTAAGGATAACAGTCCTTTAAAATTGTATTCAAATAGTAGATATAAAATCAAATTATTTAAACTGAATTACCAGGGTCTGTACCCGACAAATGATTTTTAATTTTTGGTAATTTCTCGGTTTTTTCCCGGTCAATTTGTTATTTTTCCCTGTACATTTGAAAGAATTGCAAAGATTTGAATGCTTTCAGACAATTTTTAGAGATTTCAAGAGATTTCTAAACATTTGAAAGATTTCAATGATTTTTGACTTGGAATAGGGAATTTTTAAAAAGAATTATAATTCAGCGTTGGAACATCAGTTAATTTTTGGCCATAAGAGTACAATTCGATTTGGGAACAGAAAATTTGGTAAGAGAAGTCTAAATTATAATTCTTTACACAAATTTCTTGTTATAAAGTCAAAATTACCTTGTTTTATGGAAATTACATGTTAGAAAGTCATAATTATAATTCTTTAAGGAAATTCCGTGTTCCAAGTCAAAGTTCTATTTATTTACAACATTGTCTTTTATAATTTAAAAATATAGTAACTCCCCTTTTCAAAAGTTTGCAATAGAAAAGTTTCAAATTCGGGCACATTTTTATTTGCAAAAAAAAAAGAAATTTTGAATTCAAACAAATTCTGATGTTTCAGGCGGAAAAATGATACATGGTCGGAAATATTATATATAATTTTTCCACTATGTATAAACTGTATATAATTTTTCCTCCTGGGTTGGAACAAAGAATATTGAAAATCTGACAATTCTGATTTGAAACAGGGATTGCTCTTGTAAATACTATTTTTATAAATCAGAATTTAAATTATTTTACAAAATTTCCCATGTCGTGTAGAAAAATTACCTGTTCCAAGACAAAATTATAAGTATTTATGAAATTCTCTGTTCAAAATCCAAATTACAATTTATTACAAGAATTCTTTCTTATATTTCATCTGTTTATTCCCCGTCTAAACAGATAATTATAATTTTTTAGAAAATTTCCTATATCAAGTCACAGTTAAATACGAAATGTAAATGTCCAAAATTCCCTGTTCCATGTCAGAATTATATTTATTTACAAAATTTTCCGTTATAATTTAGAATTATAGTATCTCCCTTTTTTCAAAATTTTGAAGAGGAAAGTTTCAAATTGTGTCCAATTCTGATTTATAATAGTAGTGATTTATTCTAAATGCCCTTATTCTAAATCAGAATTAAAAATCTTTTCAAAAATTCCCACTCCATGTAACAAAATTCCCTATTCCAAGTTAAACTGTAATTCATTACGGAAATTCCCTATCCTATATGTAAATTGAAAATTATTATTCTTTACGAAAATTCCCAGTTGTTCTCAGAATTATAATTCTTTGCGAAAATTGCCTGTCCCAAAGTAAAAATTATAATTCTTTGCGAAAATTGCCTTTCTCAAAGTCAATATTATAATTCCTCGCGAAACTACTTGTTCCAAAGTCCAAATTATAATTAATCACATTCCCTGTCCAAACTGTCAAAATTATATTTTTTTACTGAAATTTTCTGTTCCAAAACTTAACATTTTAATTCACTACTAAAATTCCCTCTACCACAGTATTCTAAAATATTGCAATACTGTACGCAATATCTTTTATAATTCTTTTATTTATTCCCTGCAGCAACTCGAAATTATGAATCTTTTGAAAAATGCCCTGCCTCAAAGTCGAAATTCAAATTATTTACTGAAATTCCTTGTACCAAACTTAAAATTATACTTTCTCACCAAAATTTCCTGTGTCAGAGTGAAAATTCTCATTCTCCGCGCAAAGGACTAGTCCTGAACTCAAAATTATATTTCTTTACTGAAATTCCATGTCAAAACTTAGAATTAACATTTTTGTTCCGAAAATTCCCTGTTCCACGTCAGGATTATAGCAATTTTTTACGTCATTTCTTTCATGTTTATTTTATTTATTTCCTGACCCAACTCAGAAATATACAGCTCAAACTCCGAGCATTGCCGTTTTCGGGGCTGTAGGGAAGTATAATTACAAAAGAAGCCATAAACCCCCACTATAAGCGCGTTCAGGCTCGAATGCACGGAGGAGAAGAATGCAGCTGACAAACTCCGAGCATTGCCGCGCGTCGGTTAGGTTAATAATCTATCTCGAAAATCGTTTTATGTACATAGTGTACATTAGGGTGGTCCAAGAAACGCTTTCCGAGCTACAGGGAAAGTCTCCTCCCCCCCTGAAGTTTCCATTTTAAGAGAAAAAAATCCCTAATTTTTTTTCTCGAAATTCGAATATTAACTCGTGCCACCGGGCACTTCAAAATCCCATTTAATTAACATGGGGAAATTTTGAATTTTTGTAAAATTGAACTGATACTTCAGGGTTTGATCGAAACATGCTAACTTTTTCAGAGATTGAAGATGAGTACCTATGAAATGAAACCATGCTAATAACTTTTATTTTCAACCCATCCTTATCCCCCCACAGCGTCCCAAATTTGACCCAAAAATAAAAAAACTACATTTTTACGTATTATTGTTACTTTTTAGCAATTCGCGTCACCTTTTTAATACAAATAATTACTAATGGACAATTTGAATATTTCTCATGACTCTTTCAACAATTTTTCATTGTTTTAAAAGAATGTAACTTTTTTAAACAATTATTTATTGCTAAAAAATGTGAAAAATAATCGTATTTTTTATTGAAATGTCATAGTTTGTCATTGTTTGAAGAAGTACATTTTTTCAAACATCATGTAATTATTTAAACAATTACTTATTGTTTATACTCAAAATTTTTAAAAATGGACCCAGAGATGTCCAGTTTTTTCTTAAATTAGTATCCTATGCTACTTTTTGTTCATGAATAATTATATAATTTTCATACATATATTTCAATGCTTAGAAAAATTTCTATTTGTTTAAACAATTTTTATTTGCCCAAATAGTTTTTTTTCGATAACTTTAAAAAATTAAATAAAATATATATAATTATTCTTCAGACTGTGTACTGTATAGAAAGAATATATTAACCATTTTTAAACTGTTTAAACAAATATAATTTGTTTAAACAATTATTTTAAAAAATATTGGTTAAATCGTATTTTCTGAATTAAACATAATATTGAATGATTTCGTGGAGTAGTGAATTTTGTTGAAAACGTCGTCTCATTGTTTGAACAATTTTTATTCGTTCAAGCAGTTTTTTATTAAAAAATGTGGATCAATAATATAAAATATTACACATAGAATTATTTTCGTAAATATATTTTATTATATATTTTTGGTGTCTTCCAGTATGTCAAGATTGATATTCATAAGACTTGGAAATGCTATAATGCTATAATTTTAAGCAAATTTGAAGAAGAAAAAACAATAATTAATTGTATGAAGAATAACATCAAGTTTTTAGCAGAATTTATTACTCCTCGAAATCATTCAATATTATGTTTAATTCAGAAAATACGATTTTGAAAGTATTTTTGGAAAAGTAATTGCTTAAACGAAGTATAATTGTTTGAAAAATTGAAAAATAGTTTATATATTCTTTCTATACACTATAAACTCTATACAGTCAGGTAAATAATTATATGTATTTCATTTTATTTTATTTTTTTTAAGTTATCGAAAAATCAGAAAATAAGATTATTTTTTATATTTTTTTAAAAAAATAATTGTTTAAATAAGTTACATTGGTGTAAATAATTAAAAATTGTTTAAAGAGTCATGGGAAATATTCAAATTGTCTAATAGTAATTCTTTGTATGAAAAAGACGACAGAAATTACTAAAAAGTAACAATATTACGTAAAAATGTAATTTTTTGATTTTTGGGTCACATTTGGGGCGCTGTGAGGGACGGGGTTAAGGGTGGGACAAAAATAAAAGTTATTAGTATGATTTTATTTAATAGGTACTCCTCTTCAACTTCTAAAAAAGTTGGCACATTTCGATCAAACCCTAAAGTATGAGTTCAATTTTTCGGAAATCCAAAATTTCCCCATGTTAATTAAATGGGATTTTGAAGTACCCGATTACACGTGTTAAAATTCGAATTTCGGAACAAAAAAAATTAGGAATTTTTTTTCCGAAAATGGAAACTGTTGGGGGCCCTCTAGGGTGAAAAAATTTTGCAATGTATTTTTGGCAATTTGTTTAAAAAGATTTTCGAAACTTTCCAAAGTATTTTGAAAATTGTCGAAAAATATCTGGAAGATTTTAAGGTAATTATGTTAATTTTGCAGAACTTTTTCAAATATTTAGGAAAAATTCAAATCGTTTTAAAAATTACTCAGAAGTTTTTAAACAGTTTTGAAAATAATAATAATTTCAAAATATTTTTTAAAACCTCAAAAGAAAACGTGGCGTTTTGAAGATTTCAAAATAATGCTTTAAGAGAATAATTAACAAGATTTAAAAATATTACATAGGATTTCCAAAATGGTCGAAAATGAATCTGCAAGATTTTAAGACAATTTTACGGATAATTCGAGTCAATTTAAAAGTCATTTTGAATTTTTAAAGTTTTGAATAGTTTAAAAATATTTAAAAACTGAAAGATTTGCGAAAATTTATGAAATATTTTTAAATTTTGTCGAAGCTTTGATAGGTCCTATATATCTTTTAAACGGACTCAAATTTGTCCTCAAATTTTGTAAACTCATGCAAAATAAAACAAATTTTGTTTAAAAATAATTATATATATTATATCTCAAATTTTCCGAAATCTTTTTGAATTCTCTAGAGAAACTTCGGAAAATTATATTTATACACTAACCTTAAAGCAAGTAACCAAAGAAACTTCAAAAATAAATAGTCATTCGAAATTTGTAAGTTGTGTTATACATTATTTTTCCCTTCAAATTATAATTTATCCAAAATTTTTTTTCTCCACTGAGACAATATTTTTTGGTTGAAAATACAAGATCTATGTTGGAACTTCGTCTTTTTGGTTGATGATCAGCTATTCTGTTTAAAATTAGAATATTTTTGGATTAAAATATCAACTATTATATTTTCTGTTAAGAATTTATATTTTTTGGGTGAAAATTCAAATACTTGATTAAAAGTTGTACTAATTTGCTCAAAAGTCTATTTTTTTAACAAAAAATGAAAAAAAAATTTTATTTAAAAATTACACTTTGCAACATTATTTTTGTCCTTCAAATAAGAACAAGCTAAAAATCCTACAAGCAGGGCCGAATTTAGTACGGGGCCAGAGGGGCCATGGCCCCAGGGCCCCCACAAACTAGGGGCCCCCACAAATGTAACTAGTCGGTAAATCAAAATCGCTGCGACATTGGCAAACTTCTCCATCGGCTCCTACTTCAATGATCTTTTTTTTTTTTTTCTTTAGAAGGCAGTAAGGAATTACAAAATTCCCCCACATTTTAACCGGCCCTAGGGCCCCACACCCCTAAATGCGGCCCTGGTAACGTCCAATTGTCAATGTAGACTTGAGACATGGGATACGCCAATTCTCATTGGTGCCGCTGTACCGGAACTAGTTGATCTTTCAGTGAATTTGATTGGCTTCAGTTGGCGCTATTTTCAAATCACAATTTTAATTGCAAGAGAATTTAATACAGAATAGAGACAACAATCATTGAACATAGGTTGTAAATTATTTGGAAAGTAATTATATTCATTTTCAAACAAATATACTTTGAAAGTTCCACAAACAAAGGAAATAATAAGAAATTAGACAGTTCAAACTTTTCGCGCCCCATGAAAATATAAAGGTTCCGGTACAGCGGCAACCATTGGAGGGGGAAACGTGTCTCACCTCTCCCTTGAGGTTGAGGATCTCAGAGTGCTCCAATTCTGGTATCTTTTTGTACTGCGCACGCATTTTCAAAAGCTACAATTCTTCGTCCAAAATTTTTAACGTATCTGTCCTCATTTGTCTTAAAATGAGCATTTTTGGCTTATTCATAGTATTTTTGATGCATAAGACCAAAAAATAGTTGAGATAAAAATTATAGATGCAGTGACGTCTCGCCTATTTCAAGGGCCACGAAACGCGAAGATTCGACGATTTCAAGGCTGGAGGGGCCCCCACCTCTACCGGAGTCATCAGGTTATTTTTGTCATGCAACGTTCATTGGCTGCCCCGGCCTTGTATTGATTCACGTGCTGTAAGCAACTTTTCCAACTGCACATGTTCCGAAAAGCGCGAATCTATTTGAAATCAATAAGTACTATAAATAATACAGATAATATTGCAAACAAATTTTGACTTGGAAAAAAATGAATTAAATTGAATCTGAGAAATAGCTCATTTCTTTAAATAATTTATTATTCATGTAATATTATGAGTTTATAATTTGTAATTTTAAAATAGACCCACGCTTTTCGGTACATGCGCAGTTGAATAAGTCGCGGTCCGTTAGCATTACTGCATGCATTTCCTTGAAGTAGTACAATTTCCCAACTAAAAATCAATATAATAGAATAAAAAAAACGACTCAAATATTTCACGGAATAGTGAGTATTGTAGAATGACGTCACGGTTATGATTGGATAGGTGGAAATGTATGGAAGGTTAGAATAGTTGTTACATCTTGACATGGGAACGCACAGGCCTTTTTGGAGAAAATATTGAAAACGTAAATGTAAGTTATAAAAGCCTGAATAGTAATAGTTTTCAAGTGTAGAATGCATTTGCGCAATTATTTTTCATCCTTTTATCGGTTGGAGACCTTCCAGTTTCATGAAATCCATTAATTTTGCGAAATTTCAGGTCAGAATTCCCGACTCTGATCAAATTGATTTGATGTAACCTCAAATTTTGAATATTTTATTTCGTGACACTGAAAGGTCGTCAATCGGCAAAAGAATGGAACATGACTGAGGAAATACATTCTACACTTGACAAATATTACCAGAGGATATTGCTATTCGTATATTTATGACTTACTTTTACGTTTAGACTATTTTCTTCAAAAAGTTGTCTGCATTCCCATGACGTCATGCTAAAATACTCAATTCAAACCAACGAGGGCTTCCTGCTCTTCGGACTTCTTTTTGATGTGATGGAACTGCACAATTTGAAATAGCCGAGTATGGGGGCTTGCAATAGATGCGACTTGAAATAGGTGCGAGTGAAAAAGGCGAGACTCCACTGTTCTTTTTAAAAACTACAATTATTCTTTTCTACTTTTTAACGTATCAGTCGCCGTTTGGCGTAAAATTGGAATATTCGATTTTTGTCTAGCATTTTCGATGGATAAACGAGAGATGAGGATAAACCCATATATGGTTTTATCCGTCATTTTTCCATGCTGGCTGGTTAACGAACTTGTTCTTTCTTTTGGATCTAAAAAAAGTTTGACAAAGCTCGATTTGATCCGTTCATTTTTTCGAGTATTATCGCGTTTACGGGCGGACGTACAGATGATATGTCACCAAAATTTGATTTTCGGCTTAAGGCGGTCTCAAAACGTGGAGATCCTTTGAAAAACTGAGTTGTGAAATTTCAGACGAATCTAATTCTGTCTCAATCTTAAATATCGAGAATGTAAAAGCTGGTAAGATTAATAAAAGTCAAGCAGATGTCATGTGAATGCATTTGAATTTTCCCTCCGAAAAGACTGCCACCTAGTAGTCAAAAATGCAATCAATCAGATTGAAGAAGCTCTTTTTAGTCCCTGTTAACCCTCTAGTTAACCCTTTTGTCGATGCCTTTTCATTCGCCGCAAAAGTTGTTTATCTACTCTGGAAAAAATAAATTAATACATTTATTGTTAAAGTTACACCTAAAGTAGATAGGTGTAGAAACTACAGCTAGTGTTTTTTTTTTCGAGTGACCATACAATGCACAAATAAATGATATTGATATTTTGTGTTGAACCTGTTTAACCTTTATAGGTTATAGACACGTGCTTTGCAGAATTGGTTTCTGTGATTTTTCAATTATATTTCTTGTTTGGGTAAGTGGACGGTTTTTTTTTATTATCTATTTATTATATTTCGATTTATTTTGATAAATTCTTTTTGATTTATTGTTACATGGACGACTTCTTATCCAAATATGATTCTAACCTCAAAATGTGTAAACGTTTGAGATTTGATGAATATGCACCGTATTTTTGAAAATTTAATTGTATTTGAAGGGTAATTGATCAAGCATTTTTGTTCTACAACAAATTGGGATAAATTCAACAATGGTGTTTTGTTTTATAACTTTATTTATTGATTTGACAGGGACCGCACAGTGAAACGAAATTCACTTATCTCGTTCAAAAAATTTTAGAATCATCAATTTTGATCTGATTTTCAATTTTTCTCTCAAATTAAAGTTCATCAAATTTTGAGGAGCACTCTGCTCAGGACTTTTGTTTATGTATAAAATTTTCACTGAGAATATGGAAAGTCACCTTTTTTTACTAAACAATTTTTCAAGTTTTCTTATCGGCAAAAAAATTCTTCTTGCTAAAAATGCTTCGTATTAAGGTAGAACATTTAATCACATAAATAATTAAAAAGTTAATAAAAATAATAACCCGTATTATAAACAAATTATGTGGCAAAATATTTAAATTTCAAGTCTTCAGATTTTAGTTTTCCTTACAAATAATTAGGTTAAACAAATTTTAATGAAACAAAAATATTGAAAGAAATAATTAAACAAGTAGACAAACAACAAAGGAAAGATTTATTTTAGACCACTCATAGTCATCATAGACGAAATTCTTTGACATCCTTTGAAATTTTAGATAACTGCTGAAATTCTTTGGAATCCTTTTAAAATAACTTGAAACAACAATACATGACAATAGTGTAATTTTTAATCAAGAGATGAATTTGCATACAAAAATTTGAATTTTCAACAAAAAAAAACCTAAGTTTTCAACCACAAAGGGAATAGTAACATTTTCAGTTCAAAAGCTTTATTTGAAAAAAAAGAATTTTTAACAGATTTAATTCAACTAAAAAACATTAATTTTCGACGAAATACAGGAATTGTTCAACAAAACAGTAGAATTTTACACCCGACCCTGATTTTCCAACTGAAAAGTTAATTTTATGCCAAGTAGTTAATTTTTTAACCAACTAGTTGAATTTTCTACCAAAATAGTTGAATTTTAAACCAAATAGGTGAATTTTCCAAAACAAATAAAGTATTGAACCAAAAATGGAATAGTTGCATTATCAGTTTAGAAATTTTCAACGAAAAGAAACGAGTTTTCGACCACTTAAATTAAATCGAAATAGCCGAATTTTTAAGAAAGTAGGTAAATCTGCACGGAATAAAATGAATTTAAAAAAGGAGATTATTTGTATGCCGAAAAAGACGAATTTTTCAACAAAATACATGAATTTTATACAAGACAGTAGAATTTTCAACAAAGAAGTCAATTTTATACCAAGTAGTTTATTTTCCATATACATATTTTAGTTTTTAACCAAACATTTGAATTTTCTACTAGAATAGTTGAATTTTCAACCAAATAGGAGAATTTTCAAGAACAAATAAAGTTTTCTACCAAAATTGGAATAGTTACATTTTCAGTTTGAAAATTAATTTTCAGCAAAAAGAAACGAATTTTCTACCAGTTAAATTGAACCAAAATAGGCGAATTTTTAACAAAATAGTTCAATTCACAGCCAGTAAGATGAATTTTGAAAAAGAAGATTAATATTCTAACAAAAAAAAGTCTTTTCCACTCTTAAGATAAGTTTTCAACTAAAACGATGAATCTTCACAACAACAAATTATTTTTGATAAAGTAGATTAACTTTCAAGCAGGTAGTTGAATTTTCAAACAAAAAAGATAAATACTGAACGAAATTGATGAATTCAACCAACAAAGATTTTAATTTAAATAAAAAACAGTTTAATGCAATCAAAATTACGAATTTTCAACAAAATAGCTCAATTTTGAACCAAAAAGATGAAATAGTTCCATTTTTTCACTAAAAAATATAAATTTTCAACTAGAAATGTAATAATCAAATTTGCAGTTTAAGAAAAGTGAATTTTCCACCAAAAAGAAACGAATTTTGAAGGAAATAGTTAAATTGTCAACTAAAGAGATGAATCTCGAACTGGAAAGATACATTTTTAAGAAAGTAGTTACACTTTCAAAGAATTTGTTGAATTTTTTACCAGAAAAGATGACTTTTTAACAAAATAGTTGCATTTTCAACCAAATAATAAAATTCTCAGACAAATAGTAGAATTTTTAACCAAAACAAAATTTTAAACGAGTAATCGAGAAAAATGGAAAATTATTGAAAGCAGGAGAAAAACAGATATTCTTTAAAAAGTGGGACAAAGATATGGGGAAGGGTGTCAAGTCTGAAAATATGCAAATGATTTTGAAATTGATCAAGTTATTATTGAACTGTACCGTTGCAGGGACGCTTTTCGCAAAAATCGCAAAGTTTTTAAAAATTTATCATCGAGAAACGTACTAAATCCTTTTGAAAAGCCTTGAAATACGTGGAAGTCCTTCGAAATCTCTTGCAATCTCTTGGAATTCCTTAAAATTCCCGGAAATTTGTTTAATCCTCTAAAGTCCCTTGAAATATTTCGAAATCTTACGAAATTACTTGAAATCCGTAAAAATATTTTTAAATCTCTTGATATTCGATGAAATTTGTTGAAATGTTTGAGATCTGAACTCTTTTGGAATCCTATCAAAATCCTTGAAGTCTGACAAATCCTGTGGAATTCTTTGAAATAATTTTAAATCCTACGTCAAGTAAATTAATCATTCGTTTGTAGTTTCTCTATTTTTATCACATCATGCAGTATTTGGGGACAACTGAAAAATCCCGAAAAATAATATTCTCGAAAGTATAAAACTGACAATTCAAAAAATTCCTGTATTGTAAAATTTCAGAATGATAAAATTCGTGAATCTAAACAATTAAAACATTGTTTTCATAATAAATAGATAATTAATAAAACACAAAATATGTGCATGTAATAAAAGTAATTCATTTATATTTGTCATTTTATTATTTAACAATTTTGAAATTGCATAGATTCGAGAATTTCATAATTCGGTAATTTGAAATTGTTGGCAATTTTCTAATTTCGGAAATTTTCTATTTGGAATGTTTTCTTTTTCGGGAATTTTTTGGTGTTGGTAATTTTATTTTTGGGAATTTTTCAGCCATTCCAATATTTGAACATTATTTATTTCTGTAGTGATTACTACAATGATTTTTCTAGAATCGCGAAAAAATGATGAAAAAATTCATTATAGCAAAATCATTATGGACCTACCGTGAATTTCGTACAATAGAACAATTTTGTCATTTTCAGATTTTGGACATTTAAAGTAAGATGTCATTTCGTGGACGTGGTGGTGGTGGAGGAGGATTTGGAAGAGGAGGTGGAGGCGGAGGTTTCGGTAGAGGAGGAAGAGGTGGAGGTGGGGGATTTCGTGGCAGAGGAGGCGGTGGAGATCGAGGAAGCAGAAAGTTCGTGTACAAATTTAGATGACTAGTAATAATCCCTTTTTTGAACAAGTCCTCGAGGAAATACTCGTGTTATTTTCAGGCGAGGAAAACACAAGGCAATCCATGAGAATTTTCAGATACTTCGCGGAAATCCATGCGTTATTTTCGGATGAGGAAAACGCGAGGATATTCAAATTCCTCGAGAAAATCTGCGATGAATAATTGACTGACAAATCGATTTCCTTGAGGGATCTGAAAAACCTCGCGGATTTCCTCGTCTTCTTTTCCGGGAATCTTAAAATCCTCGCTGTTGTTTCTTGTTATTTTCGGATAAGGAAAAGACGAGGAATTTCGCGAGTGAGTCAATTAATCCTCGCGTATTTTCTGGAGGAATTAGAAAACCCTCCCGGATTTACTCGTTTAAAATAACACGAGGAAATCCGCGAGGTTTTCAGATTCCTCAAGGAAATCAACGAGTCAGTCATTTAATTCTCGCGGAATTTTTTCGAAATTTTTGAAAATCCTCGCGTTTTCCTCATCCGAAAACAGGGTGTCCAGCGATTCTTCGGAACAAAATTCTAGGTTTTTTTCTACGTTTTCCAGGTCAAGAAATCAAGTTTTTCCAGGTCTTCTTTTTTTTTACGTAAAATAATGAAATAACCATTTGTTATATGTGTAAAGAATGAGCCATTTCATTTTTTATTGGATGAAAATTTCTAAAGAAAGCAGAACCATAAATAAAGAAAATTCTTAATTTCTTGCGAACACAAGTTGTCTTTATGAAATCTTTGCGGATATTTTTAAAGCTTTGTAAAGTCTTTAAAACCCTTGAAACCTTTCAAATATTTAAAATCTTTTTGAATTCGTTGAAATCTTTTGAAGTATTTAAAATCTGTTTTGTAAAACCTTCGAAATCCTTAAAATGTTCGGAAAATTTATCGAAATCTTGATGAAATCTTTGTTTATGAAATCCTGTGTGTTCGTTTGAAATCATTGAAAGCTTTTGAAACCTTATCAAATTTATTGAAACCTTTTGAAATCGATAAAAATATTTGAAATCCTTATAAATTCTTTGAAATCCTTATGAATTCTTTGAAATATTTGGGAAATCTTCTTGAAAATTTTTGTATTCGTTTAAAATCAATGGAATATTTTTAATCTTTGTAAAATCTTTTGAAATCTTCTAAACGAATTTCAAATCGCTTAATATTTTTGAAATGTTTTAAAAACTTTCAAATCTGTTTTACTGTATCCTTTTTGAAATCTTGGAAATTCTTGAAATTGTTATGAATTTTTTTTTGTAATATATGTGAAATCTTTCTGAAGTCTTTTTTATGCATTTGAAGTCACTGGAATATTTGAAATCTTATAAAAAATTTAAAATCGATAAAATTCTGTGAAATATTTGGGAAATCTTTCTGAAAATTTTTGTATTCGTTTAAAGTCAGTGGAATATTTGAAATCTTTTTAAAATCTTTTGAAATTTTCTAAAAAATCTGAAATCTTTAAAAAAAATTGAAATATTTAAAAAATGTTGATATCTGTTGTATTGTACCCTTTTTGAAATTCTTCAAATATTTTTAAATCCTTACGAATTCTTTGAAATATTTGTAAACTCTTTTGTATTTGTTTAAAATCACTGGAATATTTAAAATATTTGTGAAATCTTTTGAAATCTTCTAAAAAAATTGAAATCTGTTGCATTGCACCCTCCTTAAAATCTTTAAAATTCTTTAAATCTTTTGAAATTCTAATGAATTCTTTGAAATCTTTCTGAAATATTTTTTATTTTTATGAAATCATTGAAATATTAAAAGTCTTTGTGGGATCTTATGAAATATTCCAACAAAATTTGAAATGGTTAAAAATCTTTGAAATGTCTTTAAATCTTCGAAATCTGGTGTACTGTATCCTTTTTAAATCTTCGGAATTCTTGCATTCTTTTGTTTAAATAATTAAAATATTCGAAATCTTTGTGAAATCTTTTGAAATATTCTAAAAAAATGTTGAAATCGTTTTAAATCTTTGATTTTTTAATTCTAAAACTGAATTGACTTGGAAATTTTCAACTAATAATTTTCATAATTTGTAAGTTGAATGTCACAAAAAAATGTAACATTCTACATTAGCGGAGAAGAAATTAAAAACTTATAGAATTAATCACAATATTAGAGTCTGTTCATTGCAATCTATAAAATAATTAGTACAGTCTACAAAAAGTGTCTTAAAATCTCTTTATTTATTCTGTAATGAACAAAAGATAAATTATACCTTGATAAATAAAAAACTTTTTAATAGCAAGGTTTTTTCTAAACGAGATGCTTTCATATAACAGACTAAAAGATTTAAATTACTCTTCGCATTTCAATAAAATAACTGTTTTGAAAGCAAAAAAGTTCAAAATGAAGGTTCTTGTGAAAAATTCAAGGAGAATTCCAGATTTTCAAGGTAGCTGGACACCCACCCTGGAAAATAACACGAAGTTATCTTTGAGGATTTTTTAATAGGGATGTAATTTAATACATGCAGGTTTGTGTGGGACGTGATTGCATATCTAAATTTGCAAATTTTCTCTATTCAAACAGCTTCGATCAAGGACCTCCTGAGACAGTGACTCCACTTTGCCATTTCGAGTGGACTGCTCAGGACGACTTGGTGGCCAAGGTTGATATTGAGCAAGTGCCATACTTTAATGCCCCAATATATTTGGAGAACAAGCAACAAGTAGGCAAAATCGATGAAATTTTTGGCAACATCAGGGATTTTTACGTCTCGATTAAATTATCTGACAATGTCAAGGCCTCCAGTTTCGAGAAAAACGCAAAGGTATTACTATTTGTCAAATATTTATTTGCTTCATTATTCATTATTTTAATTTTACAACATCTTCTGGACGTTTAAAAAAATCCAAACACTAGTAGAAATTGGACATTAACATTTGCAGTTTAATTAGTTAATTAATTAATTCATTCATTCATGAATTCAAGCGTTTGGAATTTGTATCCCCGATATTACAGTTCAACCCAAACAGTAATGAAAGGGGCGTTAATTTATAAATCTTGTGTTTATAATTTGTGTTTATTTTTACGCAGTTTATAAATGCATACAAATTTCTAATCCTTCCCCTTTTTTTCTTAGTTTCCTCTTTTTTCTTGGAATTCCATTTTTCCCCCCTATTCTCAAAAAACTTCTTTTCTCTTTAAATATACGATATTTGAAAATACAATATTTAAATTACGCGAAAAAATTCTCTGAAATTAATAAGTGTACCCATTATTGAATAATTAAAGCAATTGTAGCACTTGCTCAAATTGTTTATGAATAAATATGTAGTACTTTTTAAATAAGTATTCGAAGGTGAACACTTTTTAGTTGAAATGTATCGAATTCAAAAATGGAATATGCCAGATTTATCAACTGCAATGTTCATTGTTCTAACTTGAGCAATTTTTAATTTGTAGGTTGGCATTCGAAAAAAGTGAGAAAAAAAATTTAATCAGTAAAATTTAACGATTTCAGACTCCAAATATTTCATATTGGTTCCAAAAATTATGACGAATTTGTTATATATACAGCTTTTACTAGTGAACGGTAATAAAAAATTACGAAATTTAAAAATAAATTTTTTTCTCAATAACAATTTTTTTGAAAATGTACAAAAACTTTTTTTCTTTATCGAGTTAAATATGTCGAACGTGAAATTTGTTCAGCTTCAACCAAAGAAACATTTGATCATTTTTCTTTTCCGGAAAAAAGCTTATGTCGTGACTTAGGATTTTTGGGATGTCATATTTTTTTTTGCAATTTTGAAACGTTACAAACACCACGGAAAAAAAGGTTTCTCGTGAATAACAAATAATAACATGTTTCTTTGGTTCAAGCTGAAGAAATATCAGGTTCCAATCAATAAAAAAAGCAACATATTTTTGTACATTTTCAAAAAATTCTAAGGCAAATTGTTATCCCTCGGATCAAACGATTCGATTAATTTTAGCATTTTTACTTCGCTCTACTGAAAAGTGTAGATTTAAAATTACATTGAAAGTATTAATTATAGTAAGGAAGAAATGTCAAATATTGGAAAGAAATATTTATGAGAACGATGTTAAATATATTAAAATTGTGTATTTTTTTTCTGACTTTTTTATATCACTGTGAATGGATTTCCAACGACCTGAGTATATCCAATTTTTAAAAATAAATTCTTCAATAGCAGAAACTCGGGCAGAAATCACTGAAAAATCATTGCAAATTATTTAAAAATATAACATTTCTTCTAAAAAATTGTTTGTTCTTTTCGACATGTAGAAATAAATGTTTTGTCTTTCCCCTATTTTTCCCCTTTTTCGTGAGAAAATTTCCCTATTTCCCCCTTTTTAAGCTCCTTTTGCGCTGTGATCCCTGTAAATGAATAAAAAATGAAAATGTTGAATGAAATGTGTTTTCAACTGGGGTGCTTCAATTATAAAAAAAGAAGAACCCGAAGTCTGATTTTTTCTTTAGTTTCCCCTATTTCAATGTTGTATGCACCTCTTAACAATAATAATTAATTGATTTCAGTTGTTCATCGATCCAGGAAAGCTCTTACCTCTTCAAAGGTTCCTTCCCAAGGCACCGGGTTCAGTTCAAAAGCGTGGAGGTGGTCGAGGAGGAAGAGGGGGCGGCGGAGGTCGAGGATTTGGTGGCAGAGGAGGAGGTGGAGGAGGGAGAGGAGGCTCCTTTGGACGTGGTGGATCCTTTGGTGGAGGCGGAAGAGGCGGCGGTGGATTCAGAGGCCGAGGCGGCAGTGGAGGCGGTGGTGGTGGTTTCAGAGGACGAGGTGGAAGTGGAGGCGGTGGATTTGGCGGTAGAGGCCGCTGGTAAAAATATCTAGTGAACAAATGTACAAATATATATATTTTTTTTTAAATAGACTCTACTGACACTTATGATCAATGAATTATAAAACTCGATCGGGATCTTGTAAAAAGAGTCAAGTTTTTCAGAGACTTTTCCAGACAACATTTATTTGTAATTTGAAAAATTAAATAAAATTTTACGAATTAAAATTTTTATTTTCAAAAAATCTTGGCCGAATCAACTAGTGATTTTGAAATTGAATAATTTTTTTTATTTAATAACATTACACAAGACTGTGTAGAGAAAACAGCAAATTGTGAAATTGAAGAAAGTTTGAAAAAAGATATTGATTTCAAACTGATTTATAACCATCGAAAATAGAAATGGACCGCTGTAACTTAAGATAGAAATGTAAAATAAAATAATAAATGATGACTTTTGCACTTAGAAGAAGGAGGTTCGGTTTGGTTTGATTACGTGTGGTTACGTTTGGTTACACTTGATCGAATTTTATATGCTTTCCGAGCTCCTTTTCCGCCCTCTTCAAGAGCTTATCTCTTCCTCTTTGCTTCACCCTCACATTGTTTCCTATTTTGTCTTGTCTGTCCTGTGCCATTTTGTCCCAGTAAGCTTTTTCCTCCTCGCCTGAAAATAATTTAAGAAAACTTAGTAACCGGGCGGAAATTCATTGAAAAACTACAGAACCGACCGACAAGCGAGATTGCCTTTTTTTTAAAAAAGTAACACGATACGGTCCTTTTCCAGATTAAGAGACTTTTGTGCAACGCAGGCATGATTTACGCGTTTTATCAGCGTCTTTTTAGTTCTCAAAGTAGCCGTTTCAAAACAGGAGGAGCCTCGGACTCACTACACTATTGACACTATTTCACACTTTTTTAGCGATCAACTTCTCTAATTTGTTACAAATGCTCTCCATGGCTGAATTCTCAATCAAAAAGATGAATTTTCAACAAATGACTCAAATTTTCCACAAATCTGAAGACAATTTTCTACCGAATTGTTGAATTTCCAAGACAAACCAGACGAATTCTCTACAAAACGGTTACATTTTCAACAAAAAATGTAATAGTTGATATTTAAACTAAACAAGATTTTATTTTTAAATAAAAAACAGTTAATTATAACAAAAAAAAAAAGAATTTTCAACAAAATACCTGAATCCTGAACTAAAACAGATTAATGTTTAACGAAATAGTTGAATTTTCACCCAAAAAAGATCAATTTTCAATCAAAAATCGAATAGTGAAATTGTCAGTTAACAATCTTTAAGCCGAAGAGACGAATTCTCCACAAAACAATCGAATTTTGAACAAAAAATGTAATAGTTGATATTTAAACCAAAAACATATAAATTTTAAATAAAAAACAATTAAATATAACCAAAAAGACCAATTTTTAACAAAATACTTCAATCCTGAACTAAAAGAGATTAATTTTCAACCATACAATTGCATTTTTAGCACAAAAGAAAAGATTTTCTACCTAATTAACTAATTTTCTATAAAAAAAATATTTTTGAAGAAAACATGAATTTTTAACCAAATAGTTGAATTTTCACCTAAAAAGATCAATTTTCAACTAAAAATCGTATAGTGAAATTGTCAGTTAAAAAAACTTAATTTTTAATCAAAATAAAAAATTTAAAAAAAAAATAATTTTTCATAAAAAGAAAACGAATTTTCTACAAAACTGTTGAATTTACAAGCCAAAAAGACGAAATCTCTATTATAAAAAGTTGAATTTTCGAGCCTAGCATATGAATTTTCAACAAAATAGTTAAATTTTCAATAAATAAAAAAAAGTTTTAACAAACAAAAAAAAAGGAATTTTCAACTAAGATTATGAATCTTCAACGAAAAAAATGAACTTCTAAGGAAGTAGTTCCACTTTTAACTTAGGATTTTATATTTCAATCAAATAGATTTTAATTTAAATTAAAAATCAGTTGGTTTTAACCAACAAGGACAAATTTTCAAAAAAATACTTGAATCCTTATCTAAAACAGATTAATTTTTAACCAAACAGTTGCATTTTTAAACAAAAAATTAATTTTCTACTAAAAAAGATGAATTTTCAACAAAATACTTGAATCCTCATCTAAAACAAATTAATTTTTAACCAAACAGTTGCATTTTCAAACAAAAAATTAATTTTCTACTAAAAAAGATGAATTTTCAACAAAATACGTCAATTTTTAACCAAATAGTTCAATTTTTTACCAAATTGTTTAATTTTCAAACCGAAAATACGAATATTCTACAAAACAGTTGATTTTCACCCCAAAAATGTGAATTTCCAACGAAAAAGTTTATTCTCTACCGAAAACGATTAATCTTCAAAAAAGCAGTTGCATTTTTAGCCAAAAAAGATTAAATGTTTGCAGAAAGAACAAAATAATAGAATTTTAAACCAAATAATACAAAACTTAAAATAAAAAAAATGAATTCTTAACAAAAAATTTACCTAGACTTTTCAACTGAGAAGAATGTACTTTCATTCAAAAATAGTTGGAGTTTCTTATTCCCTTCTATTAATTCAGTTCGCCTGTTAGTACAATTATGAGCACACAATACTCCTAGGAGTATTATGGACTCATGATCGTACTGTGCGCATGCGCAGTCATCCGTGCATGATTATGGCCGCGCCATCCTAACCTCAAATTTCAGACGCTGTAAATCATACCTTTGTTACATAAAGTAACGTGTGCACCAACGAGGCAAACGTTTTTTTTTATTCGTAAATTACGTGACGGTTATTTTTTTAAATTTTAGATCCTCCCTTCGCCAGACTTTTTCTGTAGTGTGTGTAACTTTAACAAGAGCGTAAGATTACTTTACCCCCCCCCCCCAAAAGTCTTACGCAATATATGGATGACCCCCTAATGCCAATTTAAATCTGAGAGACAGTTTTTTTTACAGGGTGTCTACTCAAATCCTGGAAAAAAGTTCCCTGGTAATTCCAGGTTTTTTCCAGGTATAATTTTGAACTAAAAAAAGATCAATTTTCAACAAAACATTGAATAGTTTAATTTTTAGCTTAAAAAAATAATTTTCCACACAAAAAAATTTCAACCAGTGATGAATTTTTATATAAAACGATGAATCTTCCACTGGAACAGACGAATTTTAAACCAAAAAGATGACGTTTTAACAAAAGATTTTAATTTTCATACAAGTAGTTTTATTATCGAACAAAAAGATGAATATTAAATTAAAATGTTGAATATTTACCTGGAATACTTTAATTTTCAACCAAAACGATGAATTTTCAAACAAGAAGATTAATTTTCTATCAAAAAAGACTAATTTTCAAGCAAGTAGTTGACTTTTTTAGCGAAAAAAAAATTTACAACCCAAAATGGAACAGTTCAATTTAATTTAAAAAAATTAATTTTGAACCAAAATGATGAATTTTCTATTTAAATGATGAATCTTCAAATCGAATAGTTGAATTTTAAACTAAAAAGATTAATTTTCAACTTAAATTATGAATTTTTCACTGGAATAATTGAATTCAACGAAAGAAATGAATTTTCTACTAAAATGATGGAATATCCAAGTGGAATAGTTACATTTCCAGTTAAAAAAAATTTAATTTTCAATCACAGAAAAAAAGAATTTTCAACAAAATAACTCATTTTTCAACCAAAGAGATGAATTTTCAATTAAAATGATGGAACTTTAAATAAATAAATAAATAATAATTAACAAAAGAGTTTAATTTTCAACCAAGTAATTGAATTTTCCAAAAATGGAATAGTTACATTTTTAGGTAAAAAAAGTAATTTTCCATAAAAAACGAATTTTCGACCAAATTGAAGAATTTTCAACTAAAATGATGAACCTTCAAATTGGAATCGATGAATTTTAAACCAAAAGTAATATTTTTCAACAAAAGAGTTTAACTTTCAATCAAAAAGATTAATTTTTAACGAAAAAGATTAATTGATGGAATATCCAACTGGAATAGTTACATTTTCAGTTAAAAGAAAAATTAATCTTCAGCCAAAGAAAAACAGAATTTTCGACAAAATATTTCATTCTTCGACCAAAGAAATGAATCTTCAATTAAAATTGTGAATATTCAACGACAAAAATTTCAGTTTTAACAAATGAGTTTAACTTTCAACCAAGTAATTAAATTTGAATTCCAAAAAAGATAAATTCTGAACAAAAAATGTAGTAATTGATATTTCAACCAAAAAAGATTAAAAGTTTTAATCAAAAACAGTTGAATTCAAACAAAAAATACGTTTTTTCCAGAAGAGTTGAATTTTTTACTGAGAAAGATTTTTCAGTCAATAGAGAGAAAAATTTTTCAAACAAACTGTTGAATTTTCAAGCAAAAAGGTCCATTTTCAACCAAAAACATTCATTTTTAACCAAACAGATCGAATTATAATAAAAACACATGAATTTTCAACCAGATACTTGAATTTTGAACTAAGAATGATCAATGTTCCATCAACAATATAATAGTTACATTTGCAGTTAATTAAAAAAAAAAAGAACGAATTTACAAAAAAAAAAAAGTTAAATTCAGTAATATGAAGCTACTTTTATAAATGAAGAATCATTGTTATTTAATTTTACACTGAAATTAAAAAATAAATTAAGCAGGCTCTCGAAAAATTTCCCTGACTAAAAAAAATTCCCCGAAATTTCCAGGTTTTTCTAGGTATGTAAAAATTCCCTGACAATTCCAGGTTTTGCAGATAGGGTAGACACCCTGTTTTATTATACCGGACGCTAAAAAATTCTCGGGACGGCTGAATATTTCCTCAGGTAAGATATTTTTCGGGGAAGTCAAGGTCATTCTTGAAGTAACTTTCAAATAGGACTGCAATGGTGACCTTTATTTTGATCTTCACGATGACCTTCAAGATTTTTTCAAGGTCAACTTTTTTTTTTAATGGAAACCTCCTTTATTTAGTAACTTTGCTCGTTACGAAGAAAAATTGAAAAGCTTCTATTTCCAGAGGGCAGACCTTTAAGTTTAAATGACCTCGAAGTGACCTTGTAGGTTAAAATGTACCTATGTATGACCTGGGTAGACATTTGAACGTAAAATTTCCCGCTCTATCGATTGCCGATGGAAAAAGGGGGTTTCCATTTTTTTAAAAAGTTGACCTTGAAAAAAGCTTGAAGGTCATGGTCAAGATTGAGAATAATTAATTATCGATGAATCTTACCGTCCAGAATAATCATTGTTCTTTCTTCAGTTGCTTTTTGTGCTAATAACTTTGCGGATTCGGCAGAATCGCATCTTACGAATGCAATGTTTGAGCCTTCGCTAACATCCACATATTTTACGCTACTGTTAGAACTGCTTCCCTTCAGTTCCATCTGGAAATTCAAGAAAGAAAAAACAATCGTTTAATTAGATTGTCTAGCTTGTCTTACAAAAAAACTCGCAAGTTTTCCAGAATAAAAATAATTCTCCAGGTACCTTTCTTTTACAGTGAAAAAAAAAAAACTTTTCACGGAACATAGTAGAAATTGTAGATCTAGTGGAAATAAAAAAGTCAAATATGCGAATTTTCTCATATACCCCCAGAAATTTGATTTTATTGTTAAAAAAAAAAACAATGTTTTCTGGTGATTTTTCATTTTATCACGGTGTAAATCAAGAAGCTATAATCTAAAATACTTCGAAGTTTCTCATTTTCCCCTGATTTCTTCAACTTTAACAACTTAATAACATGTTTTAAAATCCATTAATTTTTTGCTGCTGATATAATCAATGTGGCCATAAAACTTCATTTTCAAAATTCCCTGACTTTTCTCTGCTTTCTTCCTAACCAATTTTTCATTTTCCCTGACCATTAATATTCCAAGACCAGAATTTTAATTTTGTAACATTCTTAACATAGAATGTTCTTAAGAAAGGAATAAGACAATTTCAAATAAAAATTTATACTTTATTTATTTCAATTTAAAAAAAAACGGACTTTTCTACGATAAAAGATGAACCTTCAACCCAAAAGGACCAATTTTCAACCAAACAGTTGCATTTTCTACCAAGAAAGTGACTTTCTAATAAAGCAGTTTAATTTTCAACAAAATAATTAAATGTTTAGCAAGATAGTTGAATTTTTAACCAAAGTGTTGAAATTCCTTCTACAAAGGTGAATTTTGAACCAAATGATCGAATTTTCAAACAAAAAAGATTCAACTTCAACCAAAAATAGTTGCATTTTCAACCAAATAATTTAATCTTTTACAAGATAGTTTAATTTTTAACGGTTAATTTTCTACCAAAAAAGACACATTTTCAACAAAATAGATGAATTTTTAATTATAAAAAAAAAATTCAACAAAAAATAAAATAGATTAATTTTCAGCTACAGAAATAAGTTTTCAAGCAAATAAAATAAATTGTCAAAGAAATAGTTAAATTTTCAACCATACAAATGAATTTTCTAGAAAGAAGAATAAATGTCCATAAAAAAAAATTTCGACCAAAAATTTAGCTTAAAAAAATTAATTTTGAATAAAAAAACTAATTTTCAACCAAAACATTACTTTTTTATCAAAAAAGAATATTTTTTAACAAAATAAATGAATTTTCAACCAAATATTTCAATTTTTAATGGAATTTTCCGCGTAATAGTTGAATTTTTAACCAAAAAGTTGAATTAGACACCAAGAAGATTAATATTCTGCCAAAAATCACGAAGTTTCAAAAAAATACATTTTCAAACAAATATGTGAATTTTCAACTCAGAAGATAAATTTTCAACTAAAAAAGATAAACTTTCAACAAAAAATAGAATAGTTTAATTTTACGTCAGAGAAATATATGTTTACCAAATAAAATAAGTTTTTAACCAAATAAAATAAATTTGCAACGAAATAGTTACATTTTCAACCAAACAGATGAATTTTCAACCAAAAAGATTCATTGTCTATCGAAATAAAATAAAAAAATCGACGAAAAATGGAATAGTTAAATTTTTAGCTCAAAAAATAATTTTCAATTTAAAAAACTAAAATGAAATTTCAACCCAAAATATTAATTTTCCACCAAAAAGATTTTTTTAGCAAAATACATGAATTTTCAACCACATGTTTTAATTTTTAATGGAACTTTCCACCTAATAGTTGAAAATTGAACTAAAAAGGTGATTTAGTCACCAAGAAGATTTATATTGTACCACGAAAGACAAAGTATCAACAAAATACATTTTCAAACAAATAATTGAATTTTCAAATGAAGAAGATAAATGTTCAGCCAAAGATGGAATAGTTCAATTTTCAGTTAAAAGAATGCGAACAAAATAGTTAAAGTTTGAATAATAAAAAAAATCAGCTAAAACGATGTATCATCAACAACAAGAACAAAATTAATTTTTAACAAAGTAGTTCCACTTGGTACATTTTTCAAATAAAAAATGTTCTAGTAGTTGTATAAAAAAGAGTAAATAATAGTTACTTTAAAGTTTTTAGGATCGCTGCAAGGAGACTCCATCTCAATCTTGACGATGAGCCCAGGCGAGAAAGTAAATCTAGGAGATTTCTCTTCCTTGACATCTTTTCCACTCGGTTCCTCCTTTTCTGTATTAAACTTCTCCACCTTGTCCATCTTCTCCGTCTTCTCAACATTCTGCCACTGATTCCAGGTAGCTCTTTTCAAATGCTGCTTCAGCTGCTTCATTTTCGCCCTCTGCATCTCAAGATACTTGTTCCTCAATCGTTTCCACTCTCTCTTCGCCATAATTTCTAAGCCTGTGTCTGGAGCCTCGAGATCCTCTTTTCGTGTCGACCGATTCCTCTTGCGTTTCTTCTTCTTTCCCTTCTGCACCCTTATTCCCTCAGCAGACGGTAAATCCGAATCAGATTCCTTCTCCTTCGTCTCCGTATCTACATTTGTACAACTTTTCCTGACTTCCTCATCTTCCGCCTTAGAATCGCTTTCTTCATTGCAGCTGGTCTTTCGTTTTTTTGAAACGTTGCAACTTGGCTCCAACTCGGGAGGCTCGTTCCCCTTTCTTCGTTTTTTATCGCATTCGGACGCAGATGAATCATTGACTTCGTCATTTCCATCAGCATTCAAACCCTCTGAATTTCCTTTTCGTTTTCTGCCTTTTCTCGACTCTTTGTCCACTTTGGGAGGGTTCAAAGAGTCAGAACGATCGCTCTCTGTACCACTCCCGTGTCTCTTCTTTTTACTCTTCTTCGAATCTTCAATTCCTTCAGTTGATGGAATTTCGTCATGAGAAAGACGCTTCTTCTTCTTTTTCTTTCCATTTTGAGGGACCTGAGATGATTTGCCGTCTTTCTTTGAATCGGCCTCTTCAGAGTGTTCAGCTTCCACCTTCTCTTCTCTCTTCTCTTTCTTCAGAATAGGCTCTTTTGCAATTTCTTCATCGCAGTCTTCGTGTGTGGTAATACTCATCAGGGAGTTTGGAGATGTCTGAGAGGGTAGTTCGCAGCCTTTTGCTCTAAACGCCTGAAAAATTATCAATTTTCTTCTTAATATTTTATCAAACATAAAATAGCGTTCAATTCAAGATTGATTGTGGTAGTCTGTAATCCAACAGATATTTTCAGACCATCTTTCTCTGAAAAATAGGTGTTTCACGAAAATCTCGAAAGCATTGTTGTCGCTATTCCTGAATGCCGATTGGGTAATTTGAATTTTCTACCAAAAGAGATGAATTTTCAACAAAAGGGTTGAATTTTCAAGTTAACAAGACGAATGTTTTGGAAGAAAATTGACTTTCAAACCTGAAAAGTTGAATTTTCAACAAAAAAGTTCATTTTCAACCAAGATTTTATTTTTTAATCCAAAACAGTTTAATTCAACTAAAAAAGGCGAATTTGCAACAAAATAGCTGAATCCTCAATCAAAAAAGATCAATTTTCAATCAAACACTTGCATTTTAAACCACAACATATTACATTTCTAACAAAATACATAAATTTGAAACCAAAGACAAACTTTCTACAAAATAATTGAATTTTGTGCCAAAAAAAATCTTTTTTTACACAAAAGATTAATTTTCTATAAAAAAAGAAACATTTTCAACAAAATACATGAATTCTCAACGAAATAGTTAAGTTTTCAACTAAAAAATAACAATTTTCAACCCAAAAAGAAAAATACTTAAATTTAAATTTAAATAACTTAATTTTCAACCAAAAATTAAACGAGTTGTCAGTAACATTGTTAAATTTACAACAACAAAATTGTATACATTGATAAAATAAAATTTGCACTGACAGCACATCAATTGCTGAAACTACTTATTTCAAAATGTATGTAATTTGTTAAATATTCGTCTTTTTTGTTCAAAAAATTAATCATCTTGGTTGAAAATTCAACTTTTTTGTTAAAAATGCAGATATTTTGTTGAAATTTCGTCTTTATTTTTGGAGAGTAAATCTTTTTGGCTTAAAATTCAACTACTTGGTTATAAAATTATGTCTTTTGTTGAAAATTTATCTTTTTTGGTAGAAAATTAATCTTCTGGGTTACAAATTCATATTTTTAGTTGAAAAATCATCTCTTTTGTTGGAAAGTTCTTTTTTTTTTGGTTGAAAATGCAACTGTTTGGATGAAAATTAACAGAAAATTGAATTTATTAGAATTTTCTCGCTTTTTTTCATAGGAAATTTTGTTTTGCGTTTTCTTTTCGGAAGAAAAGGTAATTAGTGCGCGCATAGCGTGCACAATGTTCTAGTAAAGAAAAAAATACATTAGGCTCTTTTTGAAGAAAATTGACTTTTATGCAACAAGTATTTAAAATTTCTTTAAATTTTCAACAAAACTGATGAACCTTCGATACAAAAAATGAATTTTCAACAGAAGAGTTGTATTTTCAATCAAAAAAAGTTTTTCCATCAATAAAGAAAAAAAAATCTCATCCAAAATGAGTTTTTAAGGCATAAAGACGAATTTTTGAAAAAAAAAAAAAAAGAAATGAACTTTTAACTCAAATGATGCATCTTCAATAAACAAAATTTTTAAACCAAATAGTTAAATTTTCAACCAAAACGGTTATATTGATATGAAAAAAAAAGACAAAATTTCAACAAACTAAACGAATTTTCAACTAAAACAGATAATTTTTCAACAAAAAATAGAATAATTTAATTCAAGTTAGAGAAATAAATTTTTAACCAAATAACATAAATTTCCAATGCAATAGTTACATTTTCAACCAAACAGATGAATTGTACAATATATAATAAATAGTAATAAAAAAAATAATTTTCAATAAAACAAAAGTAATTTTCAACCGAAGAAATGAAATTTCAACCAAAAAGGTTAATTTTCTATAAAAAAAAAGAATATTTTTTAGCGAAATACATGAATTTTAAACCAAATATTTTAATTTTTAATGGAACTTTCAACCAAAAGGTTATATTTCTACCAAAAAAGACAAATTTTCAACAAAGTAGATGAATTTTCAACTAAAAAAGATAAATTTCCAACAAAAAATAAATTAATTTATTATTAAGTTAAAGAAATAAGGTTCTAACCAAATAAAATACATTTTTCAACGAATTTTTTCAATTTTCAACGAAATAGTTACATTTTCTACCAAAAAGATTAAATGTCTATAAACAAAAATTCGACACAAAAATTTAGTTAAAACTTAATTTTCAATAAAAACACTAATTTTCAAAGAAAGAAAAATTAATTTTTAATTTGAAAAAAAAACAACTAATTTTCTACCAAAAAAGAATAATTTTTCACAAAATACATGAATTTTCAACTAAATATTTTTAATTTTTAATGAAATTTTCAACACATCAGATAGTTGAATTTTCAACCAAAAAGGTGAATTAGTTACCAAGAAGATTAATATTCTACCACAAAATACAAAGTTTCAAAAAGATACAGAAATTTTTAAACAAATAGTTGAGTTTTCAACTGTAGAATATTAATGTTCAAACAAAAATGATATAGTTAAATTTGCAGTAAAAATGTAATTTTAAATTAAAAACGAACTAATTTTGAACCGAAAAGATTAATTTTCTACCAAAGAAGATCAATTTTTAATAAAATACATGAATTTTCAACTGAAGAAGATAAATTTCCAACCAAACATGGAGTAGTTAAATTTCAAGTTAAAATAATTTTAAAAAATGTTACCAGTATAATTAAATTTTGAAAAAAAAAAGATTTTTAAACTAAAATGATGAATCATCAAACAAAAAGGTGATTTCTTTGACAAAGTAGTTCTACATAGTAGAGTTTTATCTAAAAAAAAAAAAGGAAATTAGTGCGCGCAATGTTCCAGTATTTTGAAAAATCTACAAATTAAACTGTAATGTAATTTCAAATAGAATTTTTCACTTGATTATGTTAGTCTCTAATCTAACAGATATTTTAAGACCATAAACAAGAGAATCCACTGAGCCCTTTTCGAGAAAAAAAAAGAAAGAAAATCGATTTTTAAGCCAGAAGTATTAAAAATGGATTTAAATCTTAAGATAGTAGTTGTACAAAAAAGGAGATAATATTATACCTTGAGACATTTTCGAGCATCTTCCGCCGTTTTGTACTCCACAAAAGCAAAACCCTTGATTGCTTTGTTTTTGTACTTTGGAATGGAAATATAGTCGATTGCACCGTACTCTGAAAACAGCTTCGAAATCCAATCGTGATCTGCCTCTGGAGGCAATCTCTGAACATAGACTGTACATTCTTCGGAATTCTCCTTCTGCTGGATTGTGGTAGTGCGACGGACTTTCGTACCGTCTTCAGAAACTTCCAACATTGCCGACTCCTTCAAAGCGAGGGCTATTCTACTCACATCCGTCGTCAGCATTTTTATCTTGTTAAACGCAATAAATATGCTCAGATCTACCCCTGAAAGACAATATTGCACTTCACGTTTTCGCATGAAACCCAAAGACGGCAGACTATGGATGGGAAAATAGAAATTATTGTAAGCAGGACTTTGGATTGACACAAAAGCACAAACAAGAAAGGAAAATGATAAACCGAGGATACATTTTGATAGAAAAAAACCAGGGATTCAAAAAATTGTGATTTTGATTGCAGAAGAGATAGAAAAGGTTTCATTTGGGTAGGGAAATAGGGACTGGAAAAGATTTTTAATTCAATTTAATTTCATGACGTTCATTCTAAATATCTTCTAACACAACAGAGCAAAATATTGCAAAATAAATTAATTTTGAAGAAAAAAAATATAAAAGTGATGAATGTTCAAATAAAATTATAAATCTTCAACTGAAATAGTTCAACTCTAAATCAAAAAGATGAATTGTCAACTAAAATTATGATTATTTAACTAGAACACTTTAATTTTCAACCAAAAAGACGAATTTTGAAACGGGAAGATTAATTTTCAAATAAAAATATTAATTTTCTACCAAAAAATACAACTTTTCAACAAAATACGTGAATTTTCAACGAAATATTTGAATTTTTCATTGAAGAAGACAAATTTTCAACCAAATAGTTGAATTTTAAACTAAAAAAATAATAATTTTCAACCGAAAATGGAATAAAAACATTTTTAGTTTAAAAAATCAATTTTAAATCAAACATAAGAGTTTTCAACTAAAACAATGAATCTTCAACTGAAATAATTGAATTTTCAAACAACAACCAAATTAATTTTTACTAAAAAAGATAAATTGTCAACCGAAACTGAAATAATTAAATTTCAAGTTTAAAAAATTAATGTTTAACCAAGCAGATGAATTTTCAACTACAACTACGGAATTTTCAATTGAAATAAGTTAAATTTTCAGTTAAAAAAATTACTTTAAAAAAAAATAACTTTCAAACAAGTAGTTACATTTTCAAAGAAAGTGATGAATTTTCAAATAAAATTGTAAATATTTAACTGGAATAGTTGAATTTTGAACTAGAAAGATAGATTTTTAACTGAAATGATGAATCTTTAACTGGAATAATTGAATTTTTGATCAATTTTTTGTTCAAAATATTCAAAAATCTATATGTTGTTTTAAATTTAGGCCGTGGGCTATTTGCACTGAAATTTCGGTACGAATAGTCGTTTAAATTATTTGAAATCATTTCAAATTTTTTAATAATTTTGAATTTTTTCAAAACTTCTACAAATCTCTTCAAATTACTCGAATTTTTTCTTTTGACTGAAGCAATATTTGAAATTTAATAAAAGCCGAATCGTCTTGTAAAACCAATTATTATTCGCTTTTTAATCCTGAAAGTACAGTTAAATTTTAAAAATCATTAAACACTTTATATTCACTGTTGACCAACTAAAAATATTTTTTATTCAAAATCTTCGATTACAAACGCTTATAATTTTTAATTATTTAAGTCTTTAAAACTGCATTTTAAAATTCTTTGAATTAAAATGTACAGAACGCGATAAAAAAAAAGGGAGTCAATAGGATAATAGGGAAATAAATATTTTAAAAAAATTAATGTAGGTACCATATTCCTGCTGAGATTTTAAGTCGAAATATATCGCATTTTTAACAAAATAGTTTAATTTTCAGAGAAAAAGATTAATTGTTTACCAGAAGAGATGAATTTTCAACCAAAAAGACAAATTTCCAACAAAAGAGTAGAGTTTTCAAAACAAGAAAGATATATTTTTAACCAAAAATATATTCACAACCAAATAGTTTAACTTTCAACCAAAAGAGACGATTTTTTAACAATTAGTTGAGTTTTTAACTAAATATTTGAATTTCCAAACTATAACGATGGATATTCAAACCAAAAAGACGAATTTTCAATAAAAGAGTTGAATTTTCAAGCAAAACAGATTTTTCAGTCAAGAAAAAAAAAATTAACCAAATTGTTGAATTTCCAAGCCAAAAGACGAATTTTCAACAAAGAAGTAGGTTATTTTCAACCAAACTGTTGAATTTTCTAACAAAATAGTCGAATTTAAAACCCAAACAAAATACATGAATTTTCAACCAAAAAAGATGAAGTTGCAACTAGAAAGATTTTTCAGTCAACGAAGAAAACAAATTTCAAACAAAAAGTTGAATTTTCAACAAAATTGAATAATTTTTAAACAAAAGAAATGAACATTGAAACCAAAAAATAGTATAGTAGATTTTTCAATTAAAAAGAGTTAAATTTCGACCAAAAAAGATTATATTTCTACCAAAAGCTGTTTCTTCAATCGAAAAGAACGAATTTTCCATCCAAAAACGACGTATAGAGGCGATTTCTATTGCAGAATGTATAAAGGGATTCATAAGGATAAAAAAATAGGGATTGAAAAATATAAGAAGGATTTTGGAATCACAAAAGTATAACAAGGGATAAACGGAAGATACATTTGGATAGAAGACCCAGGAAAAAGGAAAAGGATAGAAGCGACTTTTATTGCAAAAGAGACAGAAAATGATTCAATTGGGCAGGAAAATAGGGATTGAAATAAATAAGCAGGATTTGGAATTGCCTAAGGGATAGAAAAAAATATAGACGTCGATAAATGGGAAATTTGGATAGAAACGCTGGGATTCAAAAGGATAGGAGTGATTGTAGTTTGAAAAAAAGATAGGAAAGTGACGAATATCGAATAGACGCAGCAAAAAGATGGATACATTCTTTCCATTTCAATCTTGAAGATAGAAAATTATGAAAATGGACAGGAACTCTGTCAATTTTCTTCCATCGGCAGGGCTCGGAACGCGTTACTTTTTAGTAACTTAGTTACTTTTTTGATCCGCCGTTTCTAAAAAGTTACTTGTTTTATGAAAAGGTTACTTTTGGTTACATTTTTTGCCCGAAATAACAAAGTGAATTAATTTATTAATCGTATTATTTAAAATCTGGTGGAAAATTTTAAATTCAAAATTCGTGATAAAAATTGTAATTTAGCTAAAATTGCTAGTTTTTAATTTAAAATTTAAATCTTTTTTGTTGAAATATCGAACTATGTATTATATTTTTCGATGACAATTTACCTTCTTTGGTTGAAATTCCGTTAAAAGTTGAACAATTGTTGTTAAAACTTTAGTTTTTTGTTGAAGATTCATCATTTTAGTTGAAAAGTCATCTTTTTGGTAGAAAATTAATGTTCTTGATTGAAAATCACCCTTTGGTATAAAATACATCATTTTATTTGAAAATTCATCTTTTTGGTTAGAAATGTACTACTTTGTTGAAAGTCCATATTTACTGGTTGAAAATTCAACTGTTTTGTAAAAATTGGTCTTTTTGGATGAACAACTCAACAATGTAGTGGAGAAATAACCTATTTTGTTGAAAAATCATCGTTTTTAAATGAATTATACTGTTTTTGATATTAAATTAAAATCTTTTTTGGTTATTATATCAACTATTACATTTTTTGTTAACAATTCATCTTTTTTAGTCAGAAAAATTCAACCATTTTGTTAAACGTTACTTTTCGGTTACTTTTTTGAGAGAAGTATGGTTACTATTTAACTATTTTTTGAAGCTTGAGCAGTTCCGAGCCCTGGTTATAGGCGAAAAATTAAATTAAAAATATTTTTGGACTTTTTTGGTCTAAATTTTAAAAAACAAATTTTTCTGTATTATAATATTAAATAGTATAAATTTTTCTATAATAACTCAAAGTTTAATTGAAATTCGTTTTACGGGCTTAGAAATATCGATCAATTAAAAAAGTGATGCAGAAATTCAACATGGTGTAACTCAAGAAATTTTGAAATTTTTTAAAAATCCTTTGGGCATGAAATGTCTCTTATATAACACTATGATTTCGCCAAGCTTCATTAAAATCACACGACGACTTGCAGCTCCTGATATTTCTGACGTATACTGGTTTATATGTAACCAGGATTTAAAACTATTACTATTGATTTAAAATGACTCGAAGAAAATACTGCTAGCACTGTTTAAAACAGAAAATAGAAATCTGCAGTTTAAAGTTCATGTCAGAATGACGTTTGAATTGGAGGTTATGTATAAGTGTAGCCTAGCAATGTTGGCGCAAAATTTGAATTGAATGTTAAATTAAAAAATTGTTCGTAAGATTTTTTTTATTTCTATAAGATGGAATGATATGTTGAGTTGTAGCATTAAAACACCGATAGTTTGAAACCAGAATCTGGAAAGGCAATTCCAAGTATCGGATTTAAAGGCAATTCCAAGTGTCGGATTTGAATGTTTGAAAGAAGCGGAAGTACTTTTTTGAAAGCTCGAAATACGTGTAATATTTCGAGTACTGATTTCCAGACGAAGGCGTGGACTGCGATAAGTATAGAAAACGAGAAAAGAGACTCGAAAACGTGCACGTGTTCCTTTGGTTTATTCTCTTCGTAAAACTAAAAGTAAATTCATCTTCCAGTGTCGATCTCTTGTTCCACTGATTCTTGCAAATGGCAAATTCAATGAAGATATTATAATATAATTCGATTAAAATTTATAAAGTATAGTCGAAAGTAAGATTGTGAATTTATTTCAATAAATAATCTCAAATTACAAAGTAGTTATAGCTGGAATTGTGTCTCCTAATAACCCCGAATTTCATGCTTGCAGCATTCAAATTGAATTACTTTTGCAACCATTTTGCATATGTAGTTTAGAATTTAAAAACTGTTATTTTCTACTTCGTGGGCAGTGTCTAGACTCTTTAGCATTTGAAATTTGGTGAGGATCTTAGTTTCTCGACTTATTTTTTCATCATTTTTGTATATTTTTTTAAAGAATGACCTCTTGTCAAAATGGTGGATAGGTGGTGCCTGTCACCTGGGCGAAAGTGACCTTCCGTCCTACGCAATGAACAGCATTGCACGAACTACGTGCGTAAAAGGCAACCTACGCGCATCATTCTGATCTTGCATGTTAGTCCTGCAAAGTATCCATACATTCAAGAATCGAGATTCAAGAAGGTGGGGCAATGTGGCACACTTAACGTTCTACAATAATAATTGAACGCAATCGTTAGTTAATTTCATTCCGATTTTTTATTGCTTTTAGATTAATCGTGTTCGACTTCCCTTTTCAATCTTTTTTCGAACTTGGGATAGAAGAATTGCTTCCTAAATTTTGAAAGCTTCACATTTTAATGCAACAATCGGAGTTGAAAGCTTACAGTTTGGCGAAAAGTAAATTTTAAATCATCCAAAACGAAGACATGAAAGTAGATAAAATAAAGGAAGAATCCAAATCGAATGTACACAAATTTCGGGCCGAAAATTGTGATTTATTCCACGTTTAACATTTTCTATTATCTTTAGATATTAGGTGTTGCTACGCCTACATGGTTTATAGTTTGGATGGAGTTTCGAAATTTTTAAATTTAAGTACTTTTTTAAATTTGGGACTGTTTACAAACTTCACATTCATTTGATTTTTAATGTTTGGAATTTGGACTCTTTACAAATTTGAGAAGTTTTTAATTTGTCATATATTCGATTTTGCATGTTTCTACCTTTATATGTCTTGCAAATATGTTGAAATTGGGTTTCGTTTGAATTGGACCAATTTGATATATATTGTAGAATTACAAAATATTATCTAATTGGGCCAGTTTAAGCGAAACTCAATTTCCGTAAGGAACATGCGAGGTCCTTTGAAATATTTATAACGTTTAGTGCTTTGGATTTTGGACGTTTCGAAATTTTAATGCTATTCAATTTGGATATTCAAGTGCTTAATATCTGCGATTTAAGATTTATTTTAGAACTGCCCGACTTTTGGTTCAATGTGGATCCAGTAATGATAATATAGAATTGAAGTTCAGTTCAAAAGGCACAAAGTTGAACACGGTCCCATTGAAATTACTTCAACCCAAAGTTGCGAATACCAAGAATGTTTTTCTTGATTTTCTATCAAATATAAAAAATCTAAACACCCACTTTTTCTCGAAAACGAAGTGAGATATGTAAAAAAGGCAATGGAGAAAAGTTGTTAATTGAAATAATTGCTACAAAAATACCCTCCTAATAATTTTTAATCTCACTTTGTTTTCTTGAAAAATTTGATTTTTCGATTTCATTATAAATTACTTTTTTTTGTATTTCTTGTTCTCGATATAATTATTTTAAGTAGAAAAGCTAGGAATCCACTCATAACCGCATATGTTTCTTTTTATTTAAAAAAGTTTTATCATAAGCTGATAACATTTTAAAAATAAATAGATATCTTCAGACAATTAGAATAATATTGATCTGTTCTAATTTTTTCTCTTGTATAAAACTGCGGAAAACTAATTTTTACCTTTTAAAATAATAAAATCCACTTTTTCAAGAAAACGTCCTAATTGAAAATGTATAAATTTTGGCAAGTTGCAACTTTAAATGTTTGAATGTAAAAGATTTAATTACATTATTTACATTTCAAATTAATCAGTTTTGTGTGTCCCAAATTCGAATACTTATAACTTTTAAGATTTTTAATTCAAAACAGTTTATTTTGAAACTTTTCAATTTATTCAAAATTGTTGAATTGTATGCGTTTCATTTTCAATTCTGGTTTGTGAATGGTTAATTTTGAAATTGCTTAGTTTAAAGAATTCTAAATTTTTCAATTTCATAAATATGTGATCTTGTTTAAACTGAAAGAGATTTTGATTTAGTTTGAATCGGGATGAGTTGACTTCATTAAAAAGAACTTTTTTTTAGACGCAGTGTCTTTTCCCACTACTAATGATATGCGGGAAAAATGTGGCATTCGTACCACTATTGAGACGGATTGGTGCCCCTTTTTCAACTCGCCTAATCCATGTCAAATAGTGGTACGAATAGCCACATTTATAGGGATACGAATATCCGCGTCCTATTTTAGAACCGGCTGACTCTTGCTTCAATATGGACCTAGTTCAAAATTAAAATGATTTTGTTCCAAATAAATTGGATTTTAGCTGAAGTTGAGTAGATTTGGGTTGATTTCGTCCGAAAGTACCGGATTTATGTTTAGTTTGAACCGCACTGGGATAATTTTAAACTGAAAGCTATTTTAAAATACTCTCTAAATCCGAATTAGTAGAAATTTTACTAATGCAATTAGTAGCATTGTATCTGACTGTTAAATTAGTAATTCAACAGGAAAGAATTCATGAATCGTGTGCACTTTGCGATTGTTGATATAAGCTCCAGTAGTGATATTGCACTCAACTCGTAGATCATTCATGTTGAGAATAGCCACAGGTAGATCAGAGGTATGAGTCTTATTGGCTTCAAGAATACGATGTGCGAATCCCAAAAATCGTCCAATAGAATCGTGTGGTTAAAAGTTCATTTTACGATCAAACTTTATCTCGTTGCACAATGTGTTATTATTTTGCTTGAGGTTTATTGTAATGCCATCAATTGCTAGAGTCTTTTGGACATAACTTCGAATGTCTTCAATCTCGGAGCTGCCAGTAGGTATGGTCACCACTCGATCAACGATGTAGATTTCATTCTTTCCAGTGTCAACGTTGGGAATTGTATTGAATGTGAGCATTTCCACGAGTCCAAAAACATAGTTCTTATGAGAGAGCTTTATTGGTGGAAAATAATCTGCGTCTATCACAGAAGAGTTTATTGTTATCGTGAGAGTAAATGCCTCATCCATGATGGTGCTCTTCTCTATACTGACTCTATTCAGTTCATCACACACTCTTACATAGACGGTATTTATCTTTTATATGCAGCTGTCTACATCGAAATTTTAAGCTCAAGTATCCACATTCAACACTGTCATACTCCTGATACCTGTCATGATTGTACCTTATTAAGCTACCAACACCGAGGCAATCTACAAGATCCGATGGCGGACGAAGATTATCAAAACTGTAAAAATATAGGACATTATCACCGATCTTTCTGTAACTTACCCAGGGGGTACAAGGACCGTGACTATGATCAAGATTGACAATAGCTGATTCAATTTTGTTGGGTTCCTTCACTCGTAGTTGATTGCACATAAATACTCCACGAAAATGTGGAATCTTTAAAGCTTTAGTATATTTGAACAGATCAGCATCAGTGAGTGCATGGTGAGGTAGCTTCACTACAAGTTTTTTGGTGCTGGTTCTAGTCGAAGTCCCTGTCCTTTTCGGTAAGGTTTCATATGAAGACCTAATCCTTTTCTGTTGGGTTTTAGGTGTAAACCTTTTCCTAGAGCTATAGCTTTCATTGACTTATTATGATGTTGAGTTTCTGCCAGTTGTTGTTTGGCTGCGCTTGAATCGTTTACAGCCTTAGCTACACCTGCTGCTCCACCAGTGAGAGCTTCAAGTGCACTGAGTCCAGCGAAAATTGGAATCAGTGGCAAAACACCACCGACTGTCGAAGGGATTGGTAGAACACGTGGATTTTGTACTTTATGTTTATCGCCCACGTTTTCGACAGCTTCCTGTGCACCTCTGATTGCAGACTTGATGGCCACTTTTGTATAACTGCTTTGTTTCATTGCTTTCTTAGCTGCATTCACAACCTTTCTGAAGGCTATTAGTTTATTTCTTGCTGCTAGTTTATTTTTCACATTAGGTTTCCCTTTCTTTGAACTGGGTTTCTTCTTCAACCCCAAACCGAGTTTCGCTTTAGCATTCATTCTCGTTTCAATGTTTTCACGATTTTGCGAGTATGCAATGTCGTGTTCTTTAAACGCTGTGTCTAAAGGATTGATACCAGGATCACCTCTAGCAAGTCGTTTGGCTAGCTTAGTACCTGGACTACAGTATTGGTAGCCAGGCAAGTGCAGCTCGAACGGCAAGTTGTTGATGACTTTGTTGACCAATCCTTTACCACGATGATGGCGTGACACTGTATTCGCTTTGCGGTGCACAATCATTCTACACTCTACGGAGCTTAGCACGCAACTGATGCAAAAGCTATATAAGGGCTGTATTTATAGCTTTCACAACAGTTGAGATCAAGATGCGATTCAAGACATAACCTATTAAACTTCCGGTGATTACCTTTGACACCCTTGTTCGATCAGAAAAGAAGAGGGTGAAACGCCATGGCAGTCTACTATCAGACAGCATTTGTGCAGTGTTTTGTGGACCTTCAAATTTTGGCAAGACAAATACATTACTTGCCCTAATCCTACACCCGAACGGACTAAAATTTGATAATGTCTACATCTACTCTAAAGTCCTCAAACAACAACAAACAAAACAACAAATACCAAAGTATAAATTCTTGGAACGGGTGTTAAATAATGTAGACGGCATTGAATATTTTCCTTTCACTGAGCATGAAGAAGTAATACAACCAAGTGAAGCTCAAACAAATTCTATGATTGTATTTGATGATGTGACCTGCGAGAAACATTAGATCATTAAAACATTAGAACATTAGATCCTTTTTCTGTATGGGTAGACACGCTCATGCTGACAGTTTTTACTTACGTCAAACTTACGCTCGAATTCCCAAACATCTAGTTCGAGATAATTTCAATCTGTTGATACTCTTCAAACAGGATGAAAGGAATTTGAGACATGTGTATGAGGATCATGTGAACACTGACATGAGCTATTCTCAATTTCGAGACTTATTTTCAGCATGTTGGAACACTGACAAACATTGATTTGTTGTCATTGATAAGGACAGCGATCTCAACAAGGGTAGATACAGAAAAGGATTTGACTGTTTTATCTCTCTATAAATACTAGTTATATAGTGGAAATCATATCATTAAGTATTGAGACATCCACACGTCAACATGTCAAAGTGTCACAAAGAGAAGGAGGTGCTCCGTCAAATCGCAAAAGCTAGTTAGGCGATTCGACGTAAACATCGAATGCTGAAAATGGGTAAAGAAGCCACTGAAAAGATAATGAGTGAAACGTTTAAGCCAATAGTCATGCCACTGCAGAAACTGTTTGACATATCTAATCCTTGAATTAAGAAAGAAGTTGAAAAAAATGAGCCTCTACTGAAGAAATATGAAGAGGTGGAGGATAATAACGCTTCCTTCATGACTGCTGATGCTGAAGAAGAGAAAGATAAAACTATGCTTGAAGAAGATGTTACAGCTGAGCCTACTAGTAGTTATGAGCATTTAACAAACAAGTTTCTTAGAATGCTGCAACAAAACAGAAAGCAGTATTTGGATATGGTCTATGGTGTGCGTAAGCTCAGTGATGGCAGTCTCATGATTGGTGATAAACCTATAAGTTTTGAGGGACAATATATCAAAGTTGATGGTAAACAGTATCTGAAAACGGTCTGATTGCTTGAACTATTGTTTAAACAAAATCCAGCAGAATCCCAGATAAGCAGTGACGACCGAAACAATTTTAAGAAAATTTTGATTGCTACAAATGCACACAAGAAGCGGTACAGTCCCAGTGAATCTATTCGTACTATCGACAATAACAAGTACAAGAACTTTATTGCAAAACTGCTCAACGTATCGCGCAGATGATCGTCGAAAGATGATCGTCTGCTCCAAGCGTCTCAGGCAGCAGGTCATCCAAGTCACAACGATGAAATTATATCAATCATTGAGGAATTACGAGAAGCTGGAATCATATATTAGTAGCGTACTCATAGCACTATCGTAAGTATCACGATGGGTATCGACGTGTTTGGACGTCACCTTGATCGAACCGCTGCAGCAATTCGGGGGCCTCCTGGTGTCGGATTCAAGATCACCTCCGACGGTCATTTGACGTAGACAGCAAGAGGATTTGTAACGTTAGCGAGGCTAAAGAACAATACGACGCCGTCAATTTGGTACTTGTACAGCGCATTCTACAAAACGAGATACGTACAGTGTATCAAGTTACATCGTCTATGCGAACAGAGATTGATAATAATAATTTGAGTATACGTTTACTTGAAGTATCATTCAATGAGAAACTGAAAAACCTTCAGATTGACATCCAGCAAGATTTACCAGTCCGTAACACTGAACTCATTGCTCAATCGGACGCTCACTTAAACGCACTCGAGAATGGACAACGAGAAATCGGCAGTAGTCACTGAACTGCATAAACCTGCTAGAAAGAATTACCCACGTCGTCGCGTGCAAATGCGTGGTATAAACGAGACGTGTCAGGCAGATTTGGTTGAAATGCTACCCTATGCTCACCAGAATAATGGCTGCAAGTATTTACTTACTGTTATAGATATTTTCTCCAAGTACGCCTGGGCTGTTCCCGTTATAAGCAAGAGTGGACCTGATGTGACTTTAGTAATGCAATCTATTCTAGTGCAGGGTCGTGTACGAAAAAACTTACATACTGATGAAAGCTAAGAATTTTATAATTGACATTTTAAAAATCTTATGCAACGATACGGCATCAATCTCTACTCAACGCATAGTAATTTGAAGGCGTCAATCTGTGAAAGATTTAATCGCACGCTCAAGAATAATATGTGTTCACAGTTTAGCTTGAGAGGAAACTACAAATGGATAGACATTTTACTTGCTCTCATCTCCAAGTACAACGATACTAAACATCGACCAATCGAGAAAGGATACACTCCTAACTGGACAACAGAGATATTCACTGTGGATCGAGTAATGCCCACAAATCCAGTGACGTACAGGCTGAAGGATTATCAAGAACAATCCATCGCTGGCGGGTTCTATGAACAAGAACTTCTCAAAATTAAGCATCCAGACGCATACCTTGTGAAAAAAGTAATAAAGAAACGTGGCAGCAAAATATTTGTGAATTGGGTAGTTTTGATAGTTCACATAACAGCTGGATAGAAAATCAGATATGCAATCAACTTTATGCAATGTTGAATCAACTCTGTGCAATGTCGAACCAATGATGAATCAATATTGAACCAACGATGAATCAATGCTGAACCGACGATGAATCAACGTTGAACCAATGATGAATCAACGGCGATTGAATGTGAAAGTAAATTATGAGATTTATAATACTGAATCTATGCTTGTGCTAACTAGATGTAAGGTTTTTGATAAATAAAAAAGCAATTCGTGTACATCATCGAAATTTATTACGCTGATTCTATAATGCCCCCATGCGAGGGTGTCTGTACTGTTTGGGAGTAAGTATCGCTTATCATCATAAGGACTTAGTGCAATCTTTTGTTGTTCAATCGTTTGGACGTTCTGTAATCTTGAACTGATCACATATTGCGTTCTAGATTGGACACTCAAATTTCGCAAGCATTCGGTATAATCGTCGAAGGTAATACTTTTATTTACAACAGATGCTTTTACACCTTTAACTTTTTTAACAAAGTCCTCACCATTGCCACGGATACTATACATCTTACTCCGCAAACCAACAAAGTCGAGGGTAATCTGATGTGTCTAATTGTTGAATATTCTTTTCCATATCTTCTTTCATGTCGGCATAAATGTCCTGACACTTCACTTCATATATTAAACTGTCCGTGTCAGTGTACAAGAGTTTGAATTTGTTACGATGCTTTTCACGCATGTAACCGTAGTGAAAATCATAAATTAGAATGTTAGACACATCCAGCACTGTCAGACCCACATAGATGGGCTTGTTAAACAAAACTTCTGTCTTTTTTAACTCTATAGCCATGATTTTTTACTGAAAATGGTTTGGCTGTGAAAGTTCGGTTTAGCTATGAGGGCTTCTGCTCCATACCTACCCTCCCACTTCGCCACGAGTTTCACGTTTACATGCTTCCGTACTTTCTCCATTGTCTTATCGTAAACTGCGTTATTTATCAATTTGTACAAATTCTTTTCGAATTCACTTTTAGCTTGTGCTCTCTTTTCAGTATTGAAATCTATGTAACTCTTGAGCCATGTTGACTGATTAAGTTTAGGTACTCTGTGAATTTTGATTAATACAATACCGTTTCCCATAGCATGTTTGAGAGCTCGGTAATGGAGAACCTACTTATTTTTTAGTAGTAGGGTAGTTAGAAGCTTCTCCTGGTTGGAGCCCGGTGGTTTCGAGTGTTCTGGACAGAACGGTAAATCATTATGCTCATCGTGAAGCTCGGGTAGATAGTACAAATCAACTTCTAGAATATAACCAATGGGTGAATCATCTGGAATATTAAAATCAACATTTTCCAAATTTGGAACCCACTCGAAACCACCGTAAGGAAGGGATTGTTTCAAAGCCCAACCATACAGGTTGTTTGCATCGAAATATACAATGTAGATGATCTCACCTCTTTCATTGAAAATTTTCATATACTTGTTGTTTGCAATGGTGTATCAGTTGGGGCATTGACTCACTCCACTCTTTCTACCATTCTCAATCATCAATAGCATATCAACGTCAATGAGTAGTTCCACTCTCACCCCTGTATATTTGAGCATGGTGTCCCATGTGAAGCCAGGAGTCGTGTAGTAATGTGCTGAATCGAGACCGTAAGCATGAGACACTGTTCTCGGAAACTTTCAAATACATCAGCCAACAACAACACATCAGCCTTCATGTATAATCTCACATATTTGCCGAGAGTTTTAACAATGAATGCACACCATACCTGTTGTGCATATTCGTAGTCCTGATCAGATATTGTTGAGTTATTCTGGGTACTGCAAAACTTTTCTTTTGGTGGAAGCTCGTTTTCTTTCTGTTTCATCCTCGAGTCCAGATATTCATAGGGTGTTCCCTGAACATATTTTGTAAAAGAGATGTATTTTTTCTTATTTAATGCTAGAACTTTAATTTTCCTTCAAATTGTGTAGCAATATCGCGGAAGATAAAGTGAGCATCATACCCACTCAAATTATGGAACACAACAGGTATGATGTTGGAATCTTGGTAAGCTAGATTACAGTGTTCATGCGCGGGACCTCGATGTATTCCTGTCAGGTGACAGTGATTGCGAACCTTCTTCATCGGTGGATGTAGGGCTTTCTGACAGATGTGACAAGTAGTGGCTTCAAAGAAAGCTTCCTGTTGCCTTGCTGTTAGTTTCTGCATCGAAACTGGAGATGCCCGTGTTTTCTCACAGTTATTTGCAATTAACTGTAACTCCAGAGCAAACCTCTTTGCTGGTTCCACACCTTCAGGGCATGAGTTATAGAGTGACAGTGAATCATTGCAGCTGCACTTGAATAAGTACCCAATGTCAAAAACAACATATTTTTGGAATACTTTAGAGTTTGTCCTCTGTTTTAGTACATCATCACTTGGTATTAATAGGGACTCACAATCGGCATAGATAATGAAATGCACTTTTTCTCTATATTTGAAATTTCTGTATTCAATCACGTTACTACCCGGTTTTGGTAGCACTATTTTACAATCATTCACTTTTTTACAATCTGCGCTGTGAGCGACCAGCTCCTCTATTCTTGAAAAGTAGTACAAACATCGCACACAGACATGTTTTCTTCCATCATGTTTCGATAGCTGGCGGCTAACTAATCGAGAAAGATCTTTGACCCACACATAGTGGAAGTTGAAAGACTTGAGTCTTCTATCCTGTTGATTGTTGTCTTCTTCTTCTTCTTCATCATCACTGCTCTCTTCATTCACATATTCCTCTTCAACTCGGAGGAGGTTCACATGAGCTTCTCTCACCTGTCAAGTGAGATGAAGAGGAACGACTGTCAACTTATGCTTTTTTTTTAAATCAAACCCTAAATATTCACTAAAATGCCATTTTGTGCTTCAAATTTTGATACATCTTTCATTGCTGCGGGGAAATTGCTTGCAGACAAATTTAGTTCATCCTTGTACTGCTCGTAGCTGGACAGACGTTTAGAATTATACTGATTTCTATTGACTGGATGTATGGCTGATAATATAGCCCACTTAAGGCACTCGTTGTCCTTCATATTTTTCACGTTGACACATGCCTCTTTTCTTTTGATCCTCAGAGGAAGATCAATATATGAGCTACCTTTCATGGGGTTTAGTTTGTTGATATTCACTTCTGATTTCACAATAGAGTGTTAGGTCCATCCAGAGTCTTTTTCTTGAAACTCCTCCATTTCAGTCAAGATAGGGTATCTTGCGTTGTTGACAAAACATAATTTCAAATCCGTGGTGACGTATATCTCTTCATTTTTTTATTTAAAGTGCTTCACATCAGGATCCTCCTTACCAATCTTTAGATAATATACATTGGGCACAGTGTTGATTTTAAAAGCCCTATGTTCACGCAAGGCTCGGCCCATATGTACAATAAATAGCACTTGGGCGTCATCTAGGAAGGCAATAACATCCTTGTGAACCAGGTTCGCGACAATGCATGTTTTCACTCGACTATCGAATGCTTTTGCGACGTGAATCCACTGCACTCGATCGTTAATATTATTGCGTTTCATCTGAAGTCGGCTTCCTTTTCAGTGAGAAACTCGAAACGAGCTTCAAGACATTCCAAGTGTTCAATAATATTTAGACACTTTCTTTTCTGATTTATTGACCGTTGCGGTATACATGGCAATTCCTTTCACACTGCTTTTAAACACAATATGCACTCGTTCCTCCATCGATCAACTTTGTTTAGTTGTACGTTCCCCGATGATGATTTTTTTTTCTTTTTTTCACGAGGGAAGGTGGAAAATGTCCAAGAACACACCGTGAAGGATCCGCACTTCACGGTAGTGTGGGGATCTTAGCCGGATCACTACAATGACCCTGACATATATAATATTCAATTATACCTTACGTATAATTATACATTATACAAAATCAAATTTGTCATTATAATAATGCCACCAAGGGACTTACTAAAAACCACCACCCTTTCTCCTTGGCATTAATCCCCCCGGAACCGCTTTCGCATTACTTCAAGGGGTGCCGTTTTTTTTTGCCGTGCCTCGGCCTTCATCTATTCTCCCAGCTTGGGCTGCTCCTGGTGTACGGGGTTTCTAGCGGACCTGCCCAGCTACGATATTAGCTTGCACGTCCAAGAGGCCTCCTCGACGAGGCTGCCTCTCTGAACGCCAAGCATCTCATGGTACCCGGAAGATGTTCTGTCCGGGGTCCTCCCTCTTTTCCAGCACAGAGGTAACACTGTGCCTTGCTGTTGCAGTCCACAGCTCTGTGCCCCTCTTCGCCGCATCTCTAACAACATTTTGTCCGATCTGGACCTTCGCATTTCGCTGCCAGGTGGCCGTAGATATGACAGCGATAGCACCTCGTGGATTTTGTCTTCTTACGAACCCTACAAGAGACCCACCCGACCTTCAGGTGTCCGGTTCGAGTCAACTAATTCAATTTTGACTAGGAAAAAAATAGCATCACATGCCTCACGGAGAAAAATGGCTAGTCAGCCTGAACATCTAGAGTGTCAGACTGACTATATTTCAATTTTAACTATGGGACAGCCCCCTAGATGGTCTAGTGTACCATCCATGGAGTGTCAAAATTTAACGGTTAGCTTCACTATCCCAGAGTGTAAAGTTTACGATTCTGGAGTTTAAAGCTGATAATCTCAGGAATTTTACTTTGATTATTCTGGAGTGTTGACTTCATCATATCAGAGGGTCAACTTTAATATCTTTTGTCCTTCTACTTCCTACATATATATTCCTTAGAGTAAGAAAGCCGAGGGACGGAAATTAAATTATTAAATGAAACCTAAAAACATGAAGATTGATATAAAATTCATGAATTCTGAAAGAATCTTTATTACTTTTGAAGAGTAGGATGACTGATACATGATTGTATATGTATAAAAACTTTGACATCATATCACTTTGAGCACGAGAGGCTAAAGAAACTGCGTCACTGCACTGAAGTAAAACATTAATACTGGAAAGTTCAGAAAACAATATGAATGCGTATTACTAATTTCGCAAGTCTTGTTCCTTTATCAACGAATTACTCAATTCCGAGCACGTTTTCGGTCGAAAATGTTGATAATACGCACAAATTAGCGAGTGACGCCTTTGTCCTTAATCCCTCGGAAGTATCGAATTTGACGTTCAAAATCAGAACGAAACCGCTCAGCCCACTCTCCAACATATTTTACACATTGTATTCACTCTCGACACATGTTTGAAGTATCAAACGATGGTTTAAACTAATTAAAAGTGTTGTAAAACACGGCAAACGTGACGCCGAACGTCAGTCGCTCCCAAAATGCGTTTCGGGTGTCGGGTATGTTCGCTCGGCGTTCGGTAGAGGTCGTGACACAGCCACTTTTGTTTGATATTCTGGAGTATCGATTTGACTATATTGATAGTGAGTCTGAATCACCTGTGAATATTCAAACAGACTATAAAATTATGGTCTGCCTGACTATGAAGAAAAAATTATGGACGGTACTTGAGACTATCTAGATTATCAAACAGATTATCTAAATTTTGACACTTCAAGTTTGACTATACATTTTTCTCCGTGCTCAAAGGATCCACCATAAAGTTCATAACGCTCCCGAAAAACAATCCGTTCTCATTTTTCAATCACTGTTTTCAAAAAACTAAGAATATAACAAACAAAAGTTTCCAGCATACCACGTACAATTCAAAATTAGCGTGTCTCTATGATACGCTGGTGATGAAAATTTATTTTAAACTACCACACATATATTTCACCAATTTTGGAAAATAAACACTGACTTTCTGCATAAAAAATATTCCATATTTAGATTTTGTAGCAAGATAAACGTTCTTTAATTATTGTTGGTAACGATTTGCAATTATGGTTTGTGTGTTATAATCTTGGCCTTAATTGAAAAAACCGTATCTGGTGAAAAATTATAAGAAATATTGTGCAAACGCGTAAATAATGTTAAATGACTCAAAATTAGACGGAAAAGCATTAACCTTCGGTATATTATATTACATGCATTAAAAAAATCTAGAAAATTAATAAATTTAACAATTCATTGAAGAGCCCAAAAAGTCGAAATTCATGTGTCACGATAGTCGGTAAAAGATGATACTTCATATTTTTATAATTTAAAAAGCATTGAATTTATTATTTTTGCAAATTATTAAATTGATTAATCTTTAAATATACAGTGTAGACACTTTTCAGCTAATATTATACTTATTTAAAATATATTGACGTCAATATATACACTCAAAAAAATGTCTGGTTAAATCAACCAGAATTATGGTTAAATTAACAAGAATTCCGTTTAAATTAACCAGAAATTCTGGTTAATTCAACCATAACTCTGGTTAGTCTAACCAGAAAAAATAGTAAGGGCATATGTAACCAGAATTCTGGTTAATTTATCCAGATATTTTTGTGAGTGTACCTATTGGCGCGACTTTTAAAACCGTGAGATTTTGCATAGAAAGAACGTTTTTAAAAATTAAGTATTTAAAGTATTTAAAGAAATCGTAATGATAAAATATTGAGGTTTAAGGGAATGCATTTCGCCTTGCGTGCGAAATTTTGTTTATAATACGAGCGGTAGAACTTACTTCTACTGATTCGTTATTAGTGCATCTATGATGTATCTCTGAATAAACCCTATACTTAATTATTATTAGTATCTAGGAATAATTTTTATTGATTATTGTCTCATGAAATGCCAGTACGGGGCTAGAGTAGGTAGTCTAGTTCAGAAAATTTTAATTATGTCAGACATTTGTCAGTATAGCTCCCAGCACTGGCTGCCAGTACCGACTATAAGTACTGGTCCAGCACAGTTTGTCCGGTGCAGAACATTGTTATTATTCCAGACATATGCCAGTATGTACGTGTCTGCACTGGCTGCTAGCACTAAATACCAGTAACGACTGCCAGTACGTGGCCAACACTGGCAGTCATAGTGTAGAACATTGTTATCATCCTAGACATATGCTAGTATATGTGCCAGCCGTGACTGCCTGTAGTCTCATTGGGACTCATGTCTATAATTCTGTCGGATAATTTGCATGCAATATATTTGCTATATATTTTGCACAAAAATAATCTCGAGGTAAAAAAATAACAACTCCTGTGTAAACAGCCGTATGCTTCCAGCATTCAATTGAAATTGATTTGAAATTGCATTTCTGAGCCACTTTCATTGAATTAAAGAAATTCTCCCAAAACGTTTATTGTAAAATAATGACCTACATTTTCTGTTGAATTCTTTTGATCTGAATTTTCACTTTAATTTTTGGGCCACGTGCGGAGCGTTTTTGACATGAGTGACTGAGACAAGAGAAATACGAGAAAGGTGGTTTACTTGTCTCTCAATCACAGTGAAAGAGTTCGCTCTCTCGATGGATAATCCAGTTTTTAAAATGCATGGCAGACACACTAATAAGTTAAAACCAGTCAATTAGCGCGCCGCCCGTCCTAAGCAAACACTTGTGAATGTTTGAACAACGCGGAAAGGTAGAGCGGAGAGAAGAGAAAAGGGGCAAAGAGGTACATACACGTCGGGGCGGAGGAACACTGAACAGTCAAGAGATAGGACTACAACGCAGAAAGGGTGAGGGCGAGGGAAGAGGTCAAGGCGCGAAGTCGGAAGGACTTTTACCTCGACGTTCTACAAACGAACCGGACTCAGAACCGTAATTGCCTTTTCGTGCGAGCACAAGCATTTTTCACGAGCCCGTATACGATATCTCGCTGTGACTTGAGAAATTCCCAGATTTTATACTCTGGATCATGGACCGTGTTTTGAGTAACTTGGAAATTCTCAAGATACAACCCTTCACTTATTCTATGGTCTCGTTCCTGCATCCATAGAAAAGTGAAGAGGTCAAGAAGTATAAGAAAGCTTGTGGAAAATGCAAACCCCAAGAGAAAGTCAGTTTTCCTCGCGAAATACTGAATTTCAATACAGAAAAGTATATGTGTTGAATGCTTTTTTAAATGCCCTTTTTGAGGACGAATGCTTTAATTAATGAAACTGCTCATGGCTTGGTGTAATTTAGGGAGTGATAATTTATTTCTTATTAGATTTTTCAAAGCATTCTACGATTTTCTTGACCTAAAGGACATTAATTGGTGCAGTCTGAAAATATGCGTCGTTGAAAAAAAACTTTCCAGTAATGCAACGTGATACCAGCAAGGGGCTGTTCAAATAATACGTAGCGCTTTTTTTCTGACATTTTTGGACCCTCACCCCCCTACATAACGCTTTTTCTATAGAGAACGGCCTCCAAATAGTTTTTCGTGCTTCATTCAGTTGTCATTTTCTCACATTCGAAAAAAAGAATTCAGAATTTAATTCCTGGATCAAAACCGAGAAATGGAAACACAAATGACAGTGATGACATATTTAAGGCATTGTATAAAGGAAATGAAGTTGACTACGAGATACAAATTATGGGTAAAATATGAGTCAATGATTTTCTTAAAGGTTAAAAGTTGCACAAAATAAAATAATAATCACATTAACGTCTACTTCAACCCAGTCACAATGAGTTTTCTTGACCTACACCTCTATTCTATACATTCAATGAAGCTTTCGACTGTATTATATAATTATGTACAGTACGAAATTTCAGGCAAACATAGGAAAATTATTAATTTTAATCCAACACCTTACTTTAAAATTTTACCAAAATTCCCTGTTGTTTCTAAGAGGCTCAACGTGTTGAAGCCACCAGAAAAATAACTATGCAGAAGCTAGAAAAATTTGTATCGATTTATTAAATTTAATTTTGAATGAGCTGTAAGGCATTTGCAAACATAGGCAAACATAAGAAATATTCCCGTTTTAATCCAACACGTAACCCGGACATTTTGTAAGGAATGCCCTGTTATTCCTAGGAGGCTACAAATTTTTAAGCTGTCAGGAAAGTAAATGTGCAGAACCTAGTGAAATTTGGATTATTTTAATAAAATAAATGTAGAGGGTGCTGTAGAGATTTTGAGGCACACATAAGAAAATTTCTAGTTTTATCCCACCACTAACTGTTCAATTTTCTAAAAACTTCCCTGATGTTCATAACAGGCTGCACATTTTTAATTATTAAGAAGTATGAAAATTCATATAGGACCTTCATAATGATTTTTATTTTATAATTTATATGAATTTTTTAATTATAATGTCCATTCGTCATCTTTATAATTCCACACCACTTTTTTATCTACAGAAAAATTATTTTATACAAATATGTAGCCTTTAAATGTTTCAATACGTATTTCACAATTCTAATGTATTCAGATTTTGAGGATATTAAATTATTATATTCTTCACTTGTATAGACCTCAAAGTTTTACTGTACCTTTCGATATACAAAAAAATATTTTAAACCACGTGTTTACAAAATGTGCATTCCACCAATTTTAAATCCCATCAGCTTTCCACTTTTTTGTACTCTTCGATTATTTTTATCAATATAATTACTTTTTATTGAATTTTATTAAGTTTCCAGTCCTTTTCCATCCCATAATCCTTCAAGAAGGCACACGCGTTTTCTATTGAATTCTGTATCCAGTGTATTATGTATATCAGTGATCACGATACAAATTGATGACTCTGTTATTTGTTAGGGACGTAAGTAAAATAGAGAGGGAGAGAATTTTAATTGCATTTTAATTACACTCTGCAAATTTTTGTAAATTTCATCAGATATTACACTTTCCCATCCCTGCTTAGAATTTTCTGTTGGTAATTATCCATCGGAAACTTTGTATTGTCATATCCGATAGACTACTATTTTATCTTTAAAGACCTTGGCGATGTTTAAGAGTTATCAAATTTGCTTGGCAAAACAGCCTTATTTGCAAAATTGCTAGTGAAATTGCTCGTTCGAGCAAACTATTAAAGATTTGCAAACGAACAACGAAAGAAATCACTCGGTAATTTTATTTTGAGTGAAGTTGTTTGGATGTAAAGATGCGACGTGTTGCTGGTTGCAAGCAGATGATATGAAGTTTAGAAGGCCTTCGAAGTAAACGTTGAGAATGACTCCCAAACGTAGGTAAATGCAGAAGAATACCTGACATGTGCGGGTAAAGTTTACCCACATGGGGTAATTTTTGTTGCTGGTAATCTTACCCCGAAATCCGAGTAAAGATTACACTTAGTTTTTTCTGTGTACGATTTACTCTTGATTTTATGATTTTTCCTAATTTTTAGGAACACTTTTCCAGATTTGGCAAAGAGTTGAAATCAAGATTTTAAAAAGGTTCATTTAGATAAAAAAAACTATTAGATTAGAAGCAACACATTTGTTTGACTCGTACGTTAAAATAATTTCAATGTATCGCGAAAATTCCTAAACTTTTAAAGGATTCTACTCGTACTAATAGAGTCGTAGATTCAGTTTCTGCACAGATATTCATCTTTGAAGTGAAGTATGAATTATGAAACGGTCAAGGGAAATGTACCCAAACTTTCTGTCAGTAGTGTATCTGAACTTGATTCCATATTTCGTTAATCATTTGATATACACAGGTTAATCATAATCTAAAATTAGAGGAACGATCGTCCTCTTAGTGTAGTTAAGTTGCATGTAATGTCGATTCCCTGGGACTCAGAAGCATATCGACATTCAGCATGTGTCCGTTCCTTCTAAAACTGGTCAGGTCTGTCGCAGTCACGTGCGGACAGTCCTGATGACAGTCCCTGTGGACCGGGGACCTGCCAATCACAGTTCAGGGATTTTCCTCGTCCCTAATTTTACCGGGCGACGTAAGATGTGTCTCGATGAACTAAGAGGTATAACCTATGATCTTTTTTCCGACATATATTTTCGTCACTTGTCTGCACCACTCGAGCCCTTCATATACAGCATGTACATTATGTACATACGTGTAACGATCATTTACATAATTTCCAGCCCGGGTCACGTCTGAAGAAAGCGTGTGTTGCGTGCACGTGCTCTATACGTGCACGAATGTCCGACTGCATGCGGCTTGCCGCTCACTCACGTACAAGGAGGAAATTAGATTCCGAATCTCGGCGGTGTATCATCTCCGAAAACATCTAGTTGGTTGTGCAGAATTCCACTGGTAACCAAAATTGACTATGTAATATTAACTAAAATTTAAGGCCGCAAATGATATACTCCGGAGAGTAGCTAACCACTTTTCTAATGGGGTGAATCTCCTTTTAAGAAATTTAAGAAAATTCATAAAGTTCATAAACATGAACGCATAAACTGCGTTTAGATTTTAAATTTAATATAATCGAAGAAATGTATTTATCATATTATTACTTTCTCATTTTCATCTTTTTTGCGCAGCTATTTTGCGATTGATTTAATACTTGTGGGATTTATGCGGAAAAATCCTGTAGCGACCTCGCTTTCAGTAATCACGCAAAGTTTCCAGAAGTCGTTGAGAGCTTCCACAACTTGGCGAATCTCGGAAATATTCCGCCAAGCCCTCAAGAGTTGAGAAACCCTCAGTCTTGTAGAGACTCAAAAAAATTGGATTGTTAACTTTTTCGCACAATTAATCAGTTTTACTTCTTCTTTACCAGAGAAGTCAAGAGATTTTAAGTGATTTCAAGTTGATTTAAGAGAACTAAATTCTAGGATATTCAATAGAACTCAGAGAAATGCAAAAGAATTCGGAGGAAGTTAAGAGAATTTAACAGAACTAAGGATGATTTAAGCGAATTTAAGGAAGTTCAAGCGCATTCAAGGTAATCCAAGTTAATTTATTGTGATTTTAGTAAACTTGCGTATATTGAAGAAAAATCAAGAGAATTGGAGAGTACACAAATTCAACTTAAATTAAGGTTATTCAAGAGAATTCTGCGGAATTCGCTAGAATTAGGGGAAGTCTAGCGCATTCAATAGAATTGAGATGAAATCAAGCACATTCCGGAGAATTCTACCAAATTCAGTGGACTTTAGAGGAAGTTTAGTGAACTCAAGGGAATTCGGTGCAAGTTAAGTGAATTTGAGGCAATTTTAATCTATTTCTGTATATTTAAAAGAATTCGAGCAAATTATTCACGGTGGCCTAGAATCTCAGACAGGTTTGACAAAAATGCCAAAGAAAACGGGCAACGGGGAGTTGTTCCTGGGCCCCATAAAGGTGTAAAATCGGTTGAGTTTGAACTAAATTAAGAAAAATATCGCAATTTTTAAAAAGAAGTGAAAAATATCAAAATATTGCATATTATCACTTAATTTTTATCAAGTATAGGCCGATGCAAATCGTTTTATAATGAATTTATCCAGTCCTTGTAGATGTAAATGATTTACAATGGAAGGATCTTTTGTTTATCATGAGAATGTCTTATTATTTATTTAAATACTTATTACAATTACATGTCTTTAAATTAATTTACAAGTGTCAAGATGAAAAGTGGACAACGGCATTTTTCAATCTCTCTAAGTATGTCAGATCATCAATAATGTTTATTCTATAATTTTTCCAATGCTTTATGAATTCACAGTGGACCGATTCACCTGGCTGTTCTGACGGTAGTAAATTCTACTTTTCTTCATTCCATGGATTCAAAATAACTCTCGATATGGAACCGCCTGTACTTAAACTGAGTTCCTCATTCTCCTTACTGAGATCATCGATATTATTGTGAGACTGGAACTTCCGTTTTAACGTAGATGTTACTACTCGATTTTTCTGCTTTTCAGGTCATTTTTCCAGTAATTTGGCCATATTCTGAGCAGTCTTCAATAAACCATTATGACTAATACAAGAATGTTTGATTCATCTGCCTATTTGTTGAAAGCACTTCGTACAAATCTGGATTTTTTGTGGAGTCTTAGATAAGACTCCACAAAAATTTTTTTTTTTTATCTGATGCACCAGGAACGTGGATATCATCTGACATGGCATACAGGCAGTTCCAGGCATTAATTTCATTTGATTTTTGACGCATGTGTCCTCTTCCTTTCTTGACTGGAGTTTGACTAGTACAACGAGCTGCACGGCGCATACGTTGCCTACAGCTTGTAGTGTTAGAATCATGTCTCCATAGTTCGGCATAGTTAGTACAGGTCTGGTGAATATATTATTTTCTCAATCGAAAAGAGCTCGCTAGCAAGAGGTGCATATCCTTAATGGAAACTTTGAATCACATGTGAATATAGAAAAACATTTCAATTTACAATAACTTGAAGTTATGTGAATATGAAAGTGGAGTGGAAGTGAAGTTACGTAATCGCGATCCTGGAACTATAAACATTGTTTGAGATGCAACACAATGACGAAAAGCTAAAGGGAAAAATCGAAAGAAGCTTTGAATAGCCGGGGGTCAAAAATGTAGGAAAATTACAGTTTATGGATGGTCCCTTAATAAAAAGGAAATATTTAGCTGAGTAAATTCTGAAAAAGGTATTTTTTCATGTTTTTTAATCATTTTTCTGCAATTTTCTCCAATCCCTTTCAAGGTTCTTTTAAAAAACAGTTCTACAATCGCCCATAGCGCGATTTGTGACATTTTTAGAAAAAAGTTGTAACACATAATAACTCTATAACCTGACGGGTAGGCAAAAAATTTGGGTCGAATTTGAATTTAGCAAGAAAAAGTACAGCGGAAACGACACGTTCCATTTCATGGACACGTTCCATTTCAAGTCTCATTCTGCTGACTAGTAGTGTTATCATCGATATTTGACAAACCCCTTTAGAAGCAATATAAATTTAATATTTCACTCATGATTGCCAGAAAAAAATGTGTTGTTAGTTGAGTTTCGTATTTGAGTCTATTTAACCTCAGCAAACCAAACCTTTATTGGAAGGGTAATTGAACGCTTCCATCAACGTCGGAACGATTTGAAGAGTCGTTTCCTCGTCTCTCATTTGGAGAAATGGAAACGAGGAATGATGAACTAGGAAGCCCGCAGTTGCACTGCGGATAGGTATTGGAGGGCCTACGCAAATTCGTAATGCAAATAGCTCGCGATTATCGTGTGCAGCGGACCCGATAATTTCATCGCGTTGGCTCGTGACGCTGCTCCGTATATCCGAGATCATTGCTCATCGCCGAAGGTGGAAACTGCGAGCAACGAGAGCAACTGTAGCAATGCAACCTTCAAAGTAGCCAGGAACTACGGACTTGTTCGTGCGTGCGAGGGTCTTCGAGGTCGTGGGACCGCGTCGAGTTGAATGATCATACCCTGGTGGTCGGCCAATTGGTAATCGTTATTGCAGATCTCGGATGTCCGGATTGGGTGTAAGCGTTGGAAGACCTGAAATCTTAGTTTTGTCTCGAATTATTGAGTAGTTTTCTCACAAAGTAAGAGAGCGATGATTGTAGTTATCGTTGTCGAAAAGACAGCAGACACCGACAACTCATGTCAAACTAAACGTCGAGAACTTGTCCTCTCCGGTGCGATGGGAAAGTGCCAAATTCTTTTAGATGCTATGCAGATGCTTGAAAGCTGAAAGCTGCTGTGCTATATATTTATGCTACTGTCAATCCGCCTTTTCCCATTGTGCGCACATCTCGAACAAGGTGTAACAGAAATAAATTTTCACACGTGAATATAAGTGATGAAAGTACAGTTTCTGATATTGGGGCAGGCTCTGGTCAAAATCTAGCCTGACATCTTTGTAGTCCAGGGCACATTTTTTCAAAATAAGCGATTCCTAATTTGTCCAATCCTATAGTTCTTCTTTAGTCTGTTTCGAGGCTTGGAAATTGTCCTTCTAGTTTCCAAATAACTGTAGAACCAAGGGAAAAGTTTTGAATAGAAAAATTTTCTTATAAAAAGCCACTCAACTTTAGTGCAAGAAATACAGTTCGATGCAGAATTATGCTGTGAATATGGACATAATGTCAGCGAATATGAAAATTTCAACGAGTATTATATGTTAATACTTCCAAATGATTGCAGTTAAGGAATAATTGATCATTTACTCGATTAGGCGATGAATGACGCACCGTAATTGGTGTAATTGAAATTCCGAGGTACAGAGGAGAATTACTAACGCTTCCTGGAAAATCCTGTGGTATACCCAAGATTGCATATTTGGTACAATCTAGGTAATTTAATTATCTAAATGCACAGACGTTTATATTTTATTATTAATGTTTGTTATTCCAAAGATAGGTGAAAGGAAGAAATAGCGTACTTTACAAAAGAGAGACTGTCGGGTCTAGCAATACAATTTTTTAAAGATAAAGATCAATTCCTCCATATTCTCACTTTCGGCTCTTTGCGGGAAGCCTTTTTTCCTTGGGGTCAAAAAGACCCCGGTATGCCAGCTATGTTACGCTTCGGGAAGTGTGCCATCGAAGGGTTAAAAGTAGTAATATATTAGTCGTAGAAAAAGTTTTTTCCTTACAGAATTTTTCGAAGTATGTGATGACCAAAGTCGTAAGTAGATCAATCCATTAGTTGTCAGCCACGATGAAAATAGAGAAATTCATCAGCTGCATTGCTAATTGGATTATAGAACCAATGATACATTGTCTTATAATATCAATATTTAAAATGAATACAATACATTTGCTATATTTGCCATTTCTTTAAAAACTGATTTGCTATAATAGAAAATTGATCAAACAGAAAAAAATATTTTAAGAAGAAATAGACTTAATTATGCAGACCTTCAAAGTAGGAGACACACCATAAAATAACTAGGTATTATAACATATACAGACCAGACCAATTGAATCATGCTCTACAACAGTGCAGTATGTCTTTTTCAGAAATTACTTGTTTTTTTATACATTAAAATTTATTTATTGATGTGTAAACATCTTAGAACTCGATATACGGTGTCGCGTCTGAGTCGACTGAAACCATGGCTCCAAGTGTAATGTAAGGCTCTGACACACGCGTTGTTTCGTGTGTCAGAGACCGAAGGCTTGCTTCTCTTCACCCCCCTTCAGTAATTATTCTTTCGACTTCGTACAGTGAACCTCCACATTATCGTTCTCTCGTGCTTCATTCTTTAATGTATTCTTAAAAATCTTGCCAAATCAACTTTTTCTCTATTTTAGAGTATTTCACGATATAGTTAATTTAAAGTTAATAAGAAATTTATTTTTAAACTGTGAAATATTTTGAAATCTTTGTAAAATCTTTTAAATCTATGCAAATTTTTGACATTTTTCTGAATTCTTTTGCAATGTTTTAAAATCATTGAAGCCTTTTTATTTATTTTAAACTGTGAAATATTTATACATCTTCTAAAATCTTTGTAGAATCTTTTAAATCCATGCAAATTTTTGAAATTTTTTACATTTTTCTGAATTGTTTTGCAATGTTTTGAAAGCATTGCAATCTTTTTATTTATTCTTTAATTTATTCTTAATGCTTTATGTAAGATTTCACATTCAGTTAACGTTTATCAAAGATGTTCACACATAAATCTGTCTTGGGTCGTAGTTTAGGAAGCACGTAATGTTTTTTTATTCATTTGTTGAATATTTTATTAAAATTATTATATGGTTTACATTTTACTTTTTCTATTTTTATAATTATTGTACATAGATTGAACAATGATCAATATAATTGAACTAATGTATATGAGTCAATATCCTGTATTATGCAATAATATGTTATAGAAAATTACGTACACATAGGCATATTATTCATGCTGCATGATCGAAGAAAACTTCACTGTCAGAAATTCATTAACATATCGAATTTAATATATTCTTCTTGCTTGGTTTGTGTCAGACAGGAGTATTCAAGTAGAAATCCTTGGTATTCGCCACCCAGTGTGTCGCAGTGAAAACAGTATGTATAGGTAAGACCAATACTTAATTTAGCATTATCTTTGAAATAACACGAGTTTGAATAATACGTTAGGCAGTATACAAATTCCGCACAATATAAGAAAGACTTGGAGATTAATGTCAAGTATTTTTGAAAATATTTTAAACATTTTGAAAATATTTTTGATTTTTATTGTAAAAGGAAAAATTAATTTTACACGAGAATAAACTTTTTAAAGAAAAATACTGAAAAATTGATGCTAAACTAATCGGCTACTGCAATAATAAATTTGAAAATAGAAAGGGATTAAAGAGAATAAAGAAATCTGGCATTTCACTTTTATTTTTGGATCGTATTTTTACAGTGTGTTCGACACGGTCATTTTTCCGAAATCGAGTCCCATATAGTGAAAAAATAATTCGTCTTCTTTGATCTCGTTGATAACTTTAAAATTTCCTATTCAGCTGGCACTTCCGGTAGTCTGGCGTTGAATCTAGGTCTCTAAAACATCCGAACCTTTAAAACAAGGGAGGAAGGAATTCGTACCCAGGATATCAACCGACTTTCAACCTGTCCCTATCGCAAGTGTGCACTGCAGTTTTCGGTTGCCGAAAGAGGTTAGAATAAGTAGTGCAGACGATCGTGGTCGGTCAAATGAGGAAAGATATACAGACACAAAGGCACGACCTGCAAGAAAGGCTGGCAGGAAGGACGGATGGACGGAAGGAAGGAAAGAAGGACAGGATAGGAACGGTCTCGCGAGCAGGCGAACAGGCCGTTGTCGGAGGCGGGCCGATCGGTCGTCCCGTAACACCGTTGCGGCGGGCTGTGATCGCGCAGGCGCTTGAACCCCTTCCCCTCTACTGCGTCCCCCGCCCCGCACCAAGAGCGCAGTGTCGCGTCGAACCTCTCGCAGAGCGCGTCGCACGTTTACCGGCCGCCGCCCGTCATCAGTAGTCGCCGTACAACGCGCAGCCACGTAACCTCTCACCTTCCTTAGTTTTTAGTAGTCAGTAGTAGGGGAGCTCGAGATATTTGGCTTGTTGTCAACGTCATCATCTTCATACTCCATAACGTCATCTTCGTCGTCGTCTCCGTCGTGAGTCTCGATTCGTCGCAGATTCGAGCACTCGGTTGTACTTCGAAAGCCGTGTGCTAGACTCGCTCGTGCCGCAGCACCGCGAGTTTCCGAGCCGTCGCACCCCGGCTTGGCCCGGCGAACAGAAACAGAGCAACGAACAACGATAGGCGTAAGGAGCGAGAGTCGACGTGCTAGGAGCGCGAAAACCACAACCAGGAACTTACTGTCTGTTGTGTCATCGCGACACAAAGTCTATACCGGAAGAACCGGTACAACCTTCACCCAAGTCGCGCCCTTAGGCTCCAGTGAAGGAGACAGTGTCCAGGAGTCGCGTGTCCGGTGCTGACATGGAACCTCAAACACAGGAGATCGTGGCCAGCGGGTCACCTGCTGAGGTGCCCAACGACCCAGGGTACGACATGGACCACAATCACTCATCAGTTAGAGAGTAAACCACCTAGTTTACTCTCTGGATACCGCTATGTTACCCTCATTCCACGACCACCATTGCCAACAACATGCACCACCCGTAAATGTAAACAGTGTACAACGAAGAAATTGTGCCATCCTGTGTTTTCATGTTGATGTTCTCATCTCTTATGTTGAAGTTCTGATCTCTTAAGTTTCGATTTCTTATTAACCGGTGCTGCCAGTTTGCTAATGCTTCTTATGTTTACCTCGATCCCTCCTCTAGCGGGATCATTTTCTGCACGTCTGCTACTCTCAAATTTTCCCGCCGTATTTGTCACGTGTATGATCTCGAGTCATCGATCGAAGATATTTCACATAATGGGAAAAAACACGTCACATATTTCAGAAATTCCCCGAGAAACGAAGTAGGGTAGCAGGAGATAAACGGGATTGAAACGGGTTTGCCGTCACGTGGTCGATAACTCCGCGTCAGTTACGAACCACGTGGGAGAAGGACCTGACCTCACCCTACGCTCTAGAAAAATGCTTCCTCCTGAATCAGTCGCAACTTCTCCATTTGTGAATGAGAAACTTGAGTTGGATGATTAACCAAGAAATTTTTTTATTTTGACGTGGGATTTCTAGAGCAATTTTCATTAATGATAGGAGCACATCAGTAAACATTTGCACGTGAACACCTTCATGCTGAAAATAAATAACCGTCTCCCGTAATTAATGGTGTTTAATTAATCGCATGACACATGAATGACCCAGTTTTCCTTGGTGATTGAAACACTCCCCAAGGAAAATAAGATGGTAGGCTTGTTAGTTGACATAGGCTTTGTTCAATATCATATTTGTTTAGATATCTTCCTATGTTGATTAGATATCATCCAATTTTTATTGGGCAGCTCGAATTCTAAAGCACCTTGTCAGACATTAGGCCATAAATATATTAATGCACGAATCTAAAATTAATTAGCTTTGGATTATTTTAAACCGCAATATAAACAATTTATTAATATTCCTTGTCAAAAAATTAGGGCCACAAAAATATTGAATTCCTTATAAGAAACCTAGCTTTAAAACACCATGAAATTCAGGATATTTTTTTGTGATACATACAAGCATGCTATCAGCTAGAGTTCTCTACCCTATAACTTAGTCCACTTATTACAAGTATACTAACAGTTGCTGTCACTACTGATAATACTTACGTGATACTTAATTTTCCTGCCTTATCAAGCAAAGTAGACATATCTAGTTTATAGCCAATTCAACTGTTAAAGGCCTTCTTATTTCTCTGATCCTCTTATTCAAAAGCTTAACGATTTTGGAATCATAATTAATCTTAATAGCTTAATCTTGAAACCCAGCTTGTCTACATTTACACGGAAGGGGCAAGTTAGCCGAATTTTTCTGTGTGAAGAATGTTAGAATACCGGCAGCAAATGTCGGTCGGAAAATCGGTATTCCACCACGCGACTCATTACACACGAATGTTATCGCGATGTTATCACTAAGCTGATCATACGTGTGGTTATAATAACAAAAAGCGGAAACGAGAACCGCGCGACGCGATTAATCCCCATGACACCTCTTTAAACCATTTCGAACTAGTTCACTTCAATAAGCGTTTAGTGTGCGAAAGTTGCCGATTGTCATTTCGTAACAGTGTCGAGGAAGTAATTCTAGAGATAATGAAATATTCGCGGGGTTCTAGTAACTTTTTTGTTACTATTGCGACAGATATTGTAAATCGTTTGATCGGCAGACGTAATATCGTGTCCGAGGCTTGAAAAGCGCTGTATCGATGCTCGAGATCGAACGCACAAATACCTTCGATTGGGAAAGAGAGAGCGAAACAGATTTGAAACCAAGTCACCGAAGTTTTAAAGTGGTTCGTTATCGATGAACTCTAGTGGCAGACCTGCATCGAGTGCTCGTCCCGCTTGAACTCGAGCGATCGGGGATTAGCAAGATTGCTTCGTGATCGATTTTAAGTGAGTTCTGGCAACGAGGAAAATGGAAAATTTCATTGTTCGGGCAAGAGAAAGGAAGAAAGCAGCTTCCCTGGAGTTAAAATAATCGGAAAGTTGATGTATTTTTTCAGTTTCGGTGATATCTTCTGTTTTCATCATTACACGTGCCGTAATAATTAACGGGTTTGATTTGTTCGGGAGTTCAGTTGTTGGTTGATGTGTGGTGACACCTGCCGTCGAGGAAGGGAGACTGCCCAGGGGATTCGTGAAACCGGAAGTTACCCTCTGCTGGCAGTTCTCCAATTCTCCACTTCCTTCGCTTGTTCCACTTCTTCTATCACCCATTCGACGGCAGGCGATGGCCATGCTGATGGATTCATCTTTCTTTTCTAGGAAAATGTTCATCGGTGGATTATCTTGGCAGACTAGTCCAGGTAAGACAACTTTCTTAAATAACCATTGATTAAGTCTTAAGCTATTGCTTCTTGATCTATACATTTTTTATTTACTAGACAGATTGTCAGAAATCGATGAATTAATAACGATAAACATAAACCAGATCGAACCAATAGTTTCTCAAGGGGACTTCATGTTTTGAACATTACCCCGGAAATACAAGTAGATTAAGTATTGATTCAAGTATAATTTCCAAAAGAAAATTCATATCAAGCCAATATCCTTATACAAGATCGTTACTTAATGAAGTCAAAGTGGCATTTATTCTATGTCTATTCATTGTTTTCATTGATGGACTTTTTATCATTCCATTACATTTAAGAGATTCAACTAGAGAACCTAGAAAGTACTTTTTAAAGATAAAATTTTGTCTTGTCAATACGTGCAAATTGTAGGTGAACATATAACTACGAAATTGAAAGAATTAAATAGATACGGTGGAGATTCATTTTTAAATATTGCCCCTTAAAAATTGTCGTCTTTTGGCCAAGTGCTCTGTTGATACTAAATTACTTTTTCGTTTTATATAAATTATAAAGGAACTGGAGAAGATAAAACCATAGTCAAAAAGTGGAAGATTAAAACTCCCTACCAGAAAAATCCGAATTTAGATTTGTATGAGTGGTCCTTGTTTCTGTTTAATTGTCAAAGAAATCATATATTTTTCTCAAAATCTTCGTAACCTTTAAAGTAAAAAACACTTTCCTTTCAGTGTGAGAGTTCACATGTACTACTCATTACCCTTTTTGACTTTGTGGCGCCAACTTCTAATAAAATTAGAGTAATTATTATTATGAATATGATAACGAAGTATTAGGTAGAAATCAATGTCTACCAATTAAATGAAACAAGTTAAATTCCAAACTGAATTGCAAATTAAGAGAAGCTTTCTATATTCACTGAATTAACCTTTACTCCAGAGTAACTAATATGTATTTCAGATGATTCGTGTAGCCCGAAATCAATGTGATAAATCGTACGTCAAATTAACATAGCATTTGATACATTACGCTTCATAATCGACTTAGAATAGGTGTCAGAATCGCTATTAACTTTCATCGATGTTTCGACTTCGTGGTATTAACGATAATAGCGATATTCGACAGGATCGCGCTTTACGTAATTTCCAAATAAAAGACAATTACAACCTGCTGTCCAGTAGCACGTGCTGTCTAATCGGATTGACAGTTCAGTATGTCAAATAACTTCTACTGATCCAGACACTAATCTTAATCCCGCGGCCACTCTAGTTTATGTACTTTCCTAGTAGCATGTAGGGTTCTAAAGTCTTGAGAAACTTTAGGGAAATCGAAAAGAGGATTACTAGGGTAATAAACATTCATGTATAGTATATTACTGTCCATAAAGGTTTTAATTTTTGTGAAAGTGAATATATTTCTTATAGAACTATGTAGCAGATGTACAATTGACTTTTTGATTTGCAGCAAGAATTTATTTAAAGGTGTAGCTAATCAACAAATAAATTAAATATTTTAGAAAACGAGAATATAAATTCATGTAAATGAAATTTGGTTTCGTGATCTATTGTCACGTGTCTTTGTCTGTTCTTCTCACCACGTCTTTGAAGCTACCCACTTGGGTGGTTTCGGAGATTTTTCAGACTTGAAGACAGAAACGTAAGGTGAGATTTCTGAATTATTTGTGAAGGGTAAAAAACGTGAAAGTGAACTGCTATTGATTTTTTTGTGTGACTATCATTGGGTCGTATCAGAAGGAAGTGATTCCAAGTGATGGCTCTCTTTGGGTTCATTGGGTACGTTGCTACGTCAATTGACGACTGTGCGAGAGAACGTCTTGATCCCTGCCTTCTCCAACAAAAAGTGGATTCTTGATTGCCAACGAAAGTGGTAGTTCAAGTTTACGTATGTGTAATTGTGCAGCCGAGCCTGTATTCACCGCGCCTGTGTTGATACAGTATATATGAGATATCTTCTGGAGAATCTATCTTTGCTTTTGATATACATGCCTTTGCAGGTTTCTATATTAATGGACCAATTTGCTAATTACTATTCCGATGGTAATTGTCTTCATCACAAGTATGCTGATTATTTTCATGATAATTATACTGATGTTTTGCTTACGCACTATCTTTGAGATTGATCGTTATCTATAACTTTGTACTAGGTCAGAATTCTCTTCTGATTAATCCACTTTCTAAAATTAGAGGAAGAGAGATTAGTCAGTGGAATAGTCTGATTAGAAGCGACATTTGGCAGTGCTATTAACATTCGTCCTAATGGAATATATCACTCTGCTTGACACTAATGACTATGTGAATTGATTAATGTATTTGATGTAAATACAACTTATAATCTACGAATATAGACACGCGGTTGTAAGGTTCATTCAATTTTCTGATTGAACACGACGTTGATAAGATCAACGATTAAAGTACAACGAAAAATATATATTCATTCTCCATGCCTACTCACTCAGTGTGGGTGGTTCTCATTACCTCGAGTTTAGTTACTGCAATTAAATTTCCTTCTTCATCAGTCTGAATGAATTCTCCAGTTCCGAAAACCGTACTTTACAGTTGCGTCAAGTCCGAAGCTAATTTAAATTGTTTATTTGTAATTATGGGTTTTATATTCTTGTGAGTAATATTAGAGGATGAGCATTTTAGTGAGCTGGGGAGAATGGCAGCGTCTGTTGTAAAATAAGAAGAGCGATGAAGTCGGCGTAGGCTCATTAGCGTTATTTGCTGTCGTTACATAAGTCATTATCTCTCTCTCTCTTCCACTCTCGTCTCTGTCCGTCCCACAGCAATCAAGCAGCAGCAGCAAGTTGGAGCGAAACTATCGAGGAAAATGAGAGAGACTGGCTATATTTACGAGTATTTCCCATTTTCGATTTGCCTATTAAGGATGGTGCGTGCAAGAAAACATAGGTCAGTCGTTCACCAATCACAAGTAGTGCTTAATAGTAGCATGTAAAGCTCAAAATCGATCGACCAGCTTATGGCAAGCAATAGAAATATGGGAAGAGCCTAGCCACAATGTTCCCATTGTTGGAGATTAAACGAGGTCGTGTCTACTCTGCGTCACGCTCTATAGCCAGGGCTACTCTTCATCTAGTATGATCAGGTTATAGCTTTATTCTACATGTCTCTTGATTTGCATATCCATTGATTTACTTGTTTCATTCCTTACCCGTTCATTGATTAGTTCCTTACTCAGTACCTTACTTTTATACGAATACATATCCATATATTTCTTGAGGCGACCTTCTTGTTACAACATTTTTGCAATTTTGTCCATGGTGCAATGGTTTGAGAGTATTATTGAAATATAAGCGAATGTAAATGGAGACGCAAGGACAGGTTTTCGTTATCGTAGGCGATCGATAATCTTTGATTATTATAGTAAGTTGCCGTTTTTATGATAAATTATACCATACCATTTGCTAAGCGAGAAGCGCATGGAGGATATCACGACACGATAGCTTGTCACGCAAATCATGGTCAGCTTTTTACGAAAGCTTCGGAATTGATCATTTTCTCGATTTATCTAAGAGTGGTTTGGTAAACTATTTTCTCTGAAATATGAAGAGGTAATAGATGCTACTGTATAACGTGTATAGAAATTCATATTACATTTATCATAAGAGTTTTAGTGCAGGTGTCAAACAGGTTCACAAGTTTTGAACTGTTTATAGCAAACCTTTCTTGTGATGGTTACGACCTGAAGTTTTCAATTTTCGAATTTTTATTTATCAGTACATCAAATATGAAAGTATCGTTTTTGCTGCAGCGGTGTTCAATTGATACGAAAATCTGCAGTAATATGAAGAAACAAGAGATTACCACATTCTTGGATTATTCTGTTACAGATCAAATTGATACCTTCAGATTTAGTGTGAGGAGCTAGCTTTCAGGAAGTCTTGTATAATTTATCGACATATCTAGACGAGGCATAAGGCGTAAACTAAAACAAACGTTGAAATCTAATTTGTTGCCTAGAAAAACTTTGATACTTAATTCATCTTTTCAAATTGAAAAAAAAGTTGAAAATGAAGTTTGTAGTGTATGCAATAAATAGGGGTTGTCCTATCTCGAGCGTATACGTCACTAGTCGTAGGTGGGGGTTGTCTGACGGTCCGTCGGTGCCTGGCAGAGACCCGTCCGAAACTTCCGTTCTATTTCTTTATTGACAGAAAAAATGATTTTCTACTAAACTTTGATCTGCTACGTAGGTTGTCGATGTAGTGACGGTTTTCGATCTACTAGTTTAGTAGTTTTTGTTAAAAAAACTTTATTGATTTAAAGATTTCGCCTGGCGACAACAGGCCCCATCAGGAATACATTCATAATAGGCAGGAACGTCTAACGCTAGAACTAAAAGAATATTTGTTGTTACAAAAATTAGATGAAAAAGTGTTAATTAAAAATTGATCTGCTATCTTCATATTTGGCCAAAATTAGATAATATATGAAATTACATTAGTGATTGGATTAAAATTATTTTGTTTGGCTGGCAGTAACAAAATGGAACGAAAGTTTTGGTCGGGTCCGTGGTGCCTTGTGATCAGAGAGCTAATATGTGGTACTGTGGTGGTTCGTAGGTGATTTTAGTGAGCATGAGAGAACTCATTGAAAACTGTATAATTTCAAGTGGTATAAATTTAATGACATTTGAAGTCATTGGAAAGATTTTTATACTAAAGGTTTCTGTCAACAAATAATATTATATTATCATTATGCTTTCAGTAATATAAAATATAAACGAACCTCGAATGCCAAAGGCTCTGACGTTTTTCGACTTACTTAGTCGTCGCGTAGTCTGATGCAATCGAGCGCAACTGACTCCTCCTCGGCTACTGCTATTTTTAAACGTAATTGCACTCGGCCATTTTAATGGGCAAGCAGGCTGATAGACAGAGTAGTGCGAGAGAGACTAGAAAGGAACAACAGGGAGAAGAGAATAAATGTCAGAACGGAAAAAGTCCAATTATGCAGAATCGTTTCTTCAATAATTCGATTGGATTTAATCCAATTTTGCAATTCAGAAGTTTGCAGCCTTCCTACTTGTAAGATTATGGCGAGTATTCAGGGGTTCTATTCTGGCAAAAAGGAGGTGGATATCATCGTTTTTAAGAAAATCGAGGATTTACAAAGTATGCTAATTTTGGTATGAAACAAAAAAAAAGGTAAGAGAATTTTACGATGAAAATCTTTGGAACGATTACGTTTAAGAGAGTTGTTTTTAATGTATGGACATTTTTATCTTTGTTGTCATTGGGCGTAGGTGGTGGAGCATAATTTTAAAAATCCGGCGTGAGAATGATTAAGAGGAGAGGCCGAAAGTGAGAGCCCTTTGGGTCAGCTAACTCTGGCATTTCATCCTTCTTCCTCTAGCACGCTTCTCTTGTTCCTCTTAAAAGCCAAGAGGAGACTTAAATTACGCAAGTAGGTCGAAAGGGGTGCCTAATTTATGTGTGACATAGGTGGCTCTGCCTACTAGTAGCCTGCTTGTTAGTTGTGCGATGTTGGTTAAAACAGGGGCCAACGACACTTACAATTTTGTACAATTAGTGCAGTTTAAAAAAGAACTAAATCAAACTCAGAACTAAATGTTTAGAACTATTTTTAACATTATTATACCTTTAATATTCAATGGTATATGCACTAAGAGGTAGATTTCTGAAAAATAAAAGAAATTAATCTTGCTCTTGATTGGATTTAAAAATATTTCCTTGGATCAGTAATTCTTAAACAAGGTTCACTTTGTGCCGATGTTTGTAATCATCGTGTAACAGTCTCGTCGCTTTTCTTATCGGCTATCAGGCAACATATGCCGCGATTTTCGCCTTCTTATTGCTCGTATTTGTCCTATAGAGACATAATACACGTTTGAACGATATCACAATCGAAACAGGAAACTCTTTGACTTTCGCCGAAATCATGCAGACATGACTTTGTCCTTGGCTGCAAGACACGTTTGCACAAAAAACTTATGAGGATTTCAATCTTTCAATGAGTTCTGCTTGAAGAAGATTTTTCATTATTTTTATCTAGGAGAAAAAAATACAAGTAGATCAAACTCAAGATAAGATAATTTGTCAAAGAAAATTTTCATAGTCGAAAATGCACGTAGAAAGATTGGTATTACCGGGTAAAGAAAAATATGAAGTATTATATCGGAATCATCATTATGGGATATATTTCCGGTTGGATAATATCATGGATCCAAAATTTGGTAAGGGAATATGTTTTTCATCACGTGATTGCTTATGTCTGAAAATATTTATGCTCATAAAATGAGGCATAGAAGAAATATTTTTAGGAAAGTTATTGGGGAAAAGGTAACGGTAACAATCTTGTATAAAACACAGACACTTAGGGTAAAGTATGCAGTTGTCGACAACTGTAACATCCTTCTTTAGGATGGTTATTGGCTCACTGAGAAGAGAAAATGCCTCTGACTTTATTTTACCGTTGCTTCTACCATAATTGTCTTTTAACGAACCATAAAACAGTTTTGACATTCAAGAAGCGAAGGCTGGAGCTAGAAAATTAGGTTAGCCAAACCACGTTTTTCCACTGGAGCAATTTTATAAAACTTCTAATGCATCATGAGGATACTACTTGCGTTATTATACACAATGTTAAGAATATCATGTTCATTTTGGCTGATGAGTTAAGACGTTATGAAGTTCCAAATTATATAATTTTAATTTTTAAAGGTACTCGGGTAAGAAATATGGGTGGATTTAGGGATTAAGATTTATGCGAACTTCGGTTAAAAATATTGCCGAGTGGAGATTAAGAGGGTTTCATAATATAATCATAATCTAACTTCACTTCAGGTAAGTCTGTTTGATTATCAATTTTTGTGAGAGTAATTCATCCGGATAGTGCATACTGGTTATGTTACATGACAGATAAATTCTGAAACTTGTGGCACAATCGAGGACATGTTAAGCGTAGCGTGGAGAGCACGCATAAGAATATTGATATTCGTGTGAATGGAACTTAAGATAGTGGAACTAGAGCGGTTTGCCTGACCTATGTCACGGAACGATAACGGCTGCCTTCAATAGAACGAAACTCTTGAGCTCATTCATAAGACGTCATAATTTAGTACTATTATTTTCAACAATCACTTGACTTCTCTTCATCTCTAGTCGCAGGTCTTTTTCTTTTCTTTTCATCTCCCCTCTTTTATCTTCTTTCGTTTTATCTTTCCTCTCTTTTTCCTGTTCCACGTATCTTTTTCATTGTATCTTTCCATCTTTTTTGTGCGATTTTTTCACTTGATTGTCATTCAAAGAGTTAGGAGAAAGAGCAAACCGATGAATGTGGGTTTTCACTTTTATTTTGCCTCTACCTCCTAGATCGTTCACGCCAGATGTCCAGACTTTCGTGTCCTGCACACGTGTTATGCGACATGCGTCGCTTTCTGAAGAGAAAAAGTGAGACGCGAAACCGGTAAAGAAGGAAGGGGTTGGGATCTCGGTTAATGTTAATGCATGCATAAATGTTTATGCAACTTTCGTCGCTCGATAGCGTCCGCTATCGGCTCTCTTTGAACTGGAGCAACTCGCGCGTCTCGGATACCGCTTTGCATTCACGATGGTAAGGTCAGTGATCTATCCAAATTTTCATGTGGAGGAATTTACCATGATATTACAACTAGTTTTTTATATTTATTCGATTTGCCTCTTTGATTACAAAAACTGTACACATGGAGTTAAAACAACTTTTTATTTAGTCACCTCTGATGCAATCGCGAAGACAATTTTAGAACCTATGCAAATGTCCTGCAATTTTGCAAATTGGATAAAAACCTGAAAAAAATGGAATTTTTTTTGGAGAGAAAACTAATTTTTAATCAATAACTACTTCATCTTATAATCTAAAATTTACGCCTTAAACAGTTTATAGTTAATTTAATATATTTTCATTATAACGAGTTCTAAGTATTCGACAGTGCAGTCACTTACTTACATGATGTTGACGTTACTCCTTCTTCTATATTTGAAAAAATATATATACGAGGTATGTCCGAAAAGTATTCGACCTTGTGGTGTACCGGGAGTAAGAGTTAATTATGGTCAATGGCGATGCCATTCCTTTCAAAGCAGTCCCCTTTGGAAGCCACAACCTTCTTCCAGCGATCCTCCCACTTTCGTCGGAAGCAGTTCTTAAAGTAACCTTTCGGAATAGCGAACAGCTGCTTTGTTGCATTCTGTTTTATTTCCTCTACGTTTTAAAATAATTTTATTTTTAGAGGCTACTTCAATTTTGGAATTAGCCAGAAATCACAGGGATCTAGGTCAGTTCTGTATCGGGGCAGCCGAAGTTGTGTGAGGCCGTGTTTTACCAGAAATTGCCGAATAAGCTGCGATGAATGGACAGGTGCTTTGTCGCGGTGAAGCACTCAATCGCCACTAACCCAGGCATATCCCCAAATATAAGCTGAAAATTTTTGATACAATACTTCTTGGAATACCGACGTCTTCATCTATCTCTTTCATTGGTCAAATTGTAAATAATTACAGATAGTTCAACTAACTACCCCTAATTTAAATCACTTCATTATCTTCATCAGAACTGAAGATAGTACAGTTGTATATTTATGTACAAAAACGAACAATTTGTTATATTTTGCAAATTTTTCAACCGAAATTCATTTAGAAATGTTTAAAGTACCACCATGCATTTTTTCAGATTTTTCCTATTTTTTTTGTCAATGAAAACCTCTGTTCCAAAGTTCACCGTCGTTAAAAGCTCATTAACGTAAAAAATTTTGACTTTTAAAATGATCCTTCATTCATTGAGCTACAATTTTTTCTTCACTTACTTTTGTAAGGTCAAAACCAGAGGACTCGAAATTTCTCGCCGACAGTAGGTACAAAGTTAGAGTACTTTTTTGGATACTTTTCATACAGACCTCGTACTATTGGTAATACTGTATATTTTAATTATTTCAATATTTTATAATTAAAAGAAAAACTTAATCATGTTTGAGTGCAGTAATTTAAAAGTTCTTTGCTTTTTATAATTTTATATTTTATAATGTTTAGATTAAAAATTTGAATTGTAGATTTTAAAAAAGAATGTAATATCAAAATCATGTGAGAAGCTTAATATTTCCAATTAAAAAATTATTACTTGTCTTACATTCTTTTGAATTACAGATTTCTTGCAGTGAACATCAATTTTTACTCAGAATTTGTAATCACGATAGATCTTATAGTACTAAAAAAAGCATGAAACTCATGAGCGAGTATCTCTAGAAGGTTAAAACAAGAGGTTCAAATCGATCATCTGAGCGTGTCGACTTCGTCATCTTGAACGGTCGAATCAAGCGTCATAGAGAGTCGTCGAACCGATCATCACAGAGGGCGGACTGATCATTAAAAAGGGTCGAATCGCTCATCATAGAGGTTCGATTTGGCCATATCAGATATAGACTTGATCTCCTCCGACAGGCGACCTGGTCATTTTAGGGGGTCGATTTGATTATCCTACATTTTCTCTATTTATTGTCCTTTTCCTACTTATTCCAGTCTCTCTCTTATAAGAGACTGAAAATTATAAAATTAAGTGGAACCTATAAAACCTTAAAATTTATATGAAATACATGCATTCTGAAAGCATTTTTTATTCTTTGTCGAGAGTGAGGTGCATGAGACATAATTTGATATGCAAAAACAGTGCACATAGACAATATATTTTTTGGAGCACGATAGGCTACGGACACGGCACGGTGTCACACTGAATTGTAAGATTTCGAACATTGAAGTGAATTCAGAAATCGATAACCCACATCTCGTTACTTTCTGCATCATCAATGAATGCTGAAATTTTTTGCAGACTTTCAGTTTGAAACGATACAGTAACAACAAATTGATGGCTGTACGTCCAGTTATGCTTTTATCCTAAATCCCTTCGAAGCATCAAATTTGACGTTGAAAATTCTTATTTCGAAAATGACTAGACCACGGCGCTCCCAATCTCAACTCTCACTGCAATGCATCGCGTCGACAGCGCTTAATTGAAATGATTAAATGTGAAAAACAATTGTGTACAGCAAATAATAAGAGTAAAGTTATTAAAAATAATTTTGTGCTCACAAGGAAGACTTATAAAGTGAAATTTAATTATTTATTAGATTGTTTCCTTACAAATAAATGATCGAATTTAATTTTAAAGAAAGGAATATCTTTTTTATCTTAAATATTAATTTACAATTATTCCTAATATTCTTATGCACTTTACATTTATTATTTGTTGTGAACATTTGACTTACACATTCAATCATTTTAAATAAACACGCCAACGGTAACTAATCAGGTCGGCCCTCCGCGATGGGTCATTTGCTCTTCCGTGGATGGTCGAAATGAGTGAAAACAAGATGATCGTATTGACCATCCCGAAAGGATACCTTGCTTATCCCTGATAGTGAGTCTGGCCTTCTTATAACAGTCAGACTGGTCATAAAATGAGAGCCTCTCCGACTATGTCAAAAAATTTCTGGATGGCTCTGTAGACCGTATAAAAGAACGGACTGGCTCTCCAAATTTTGACCCACTAACTTTGAGCATCCATTTTTCTCCGTGTGGGGTTATTGGAATGGATAGAGGATTTATTTCGTTTTAGGCCTATTTTTTAAAGTTATCGAAAATCCTGACGTCATTGGGTTAAATGGACCCGGAACTTGGATTCAGCGACTCCAAAAACATATGACAGACATAGTCAGACTCCAGGGGTAATTTTCTCAATTTTTTTATTATTTTTTTTTTATTTTGTGGATTTCGAATCAACTTAAAATCATCGAAATTGCACCACAAAATGAAATCAATTAATAATCGGAAACAAATATATCAGAAATGAATATAGACTTATTCTCTTTCATTTTATTTTTCAGTTAAGTTTCCCATTCTGTAATGACCTAAAATATTTGGATTAAATAAAAAAGCCTTTGACTTTGTTGGCTCTTTTGGCCAGTGCCTATGCTAGTTAAAAATTTCTGTTGATTTGGGCAATTTACAACTATAGCAGTTGAATTTCGGTGAAACCATGCATGGCCTGAAAAACGCTTCTCATTTTTAACTAATGAAGGAATATAACATATCGCACTTATTCTCATTTTCATCTTTTAATTACAAGTGACATATCGTTAGGATCGCCTAATTCTAATTTTGCACTTATAAGGGAAAATAATATATAGCACTTATTATAATTTTCAAGGATCAGCGGCATAGACCATAAACCATAATGTTTGAACTACATAGGCATAATTATACAAAGATAACTCGTTCGATTTTAATCCAACTATTGCGTGACGGAATATTCTTTTTAAATTCACAATAAGATTGTTTTACATTTTTGTCATCAATAAAATCGACCTTTTTCAGGGCCGAGAGATATTTTGAGAGTTAAAACATATCTTATTTAAATCTGAACATAGAAGAATATAATATATAATTGAAAAAAAAAACATTTGATATTTTCCTTGTTACTTCGTATTTCACTTTTATCCCAGGCGGAAAAATTATACATACTCGGAAATAATATATATGCCGGGAAATTTGTGCAACTTGAACAAATACGTAAAAATGTCGTCCAATTATAACCAGACAATCAGAAGCTCTTTTCTGGCTTATTCCAGTCATTTTTTTCGATAAGTGTGTTATTAGAAACATGGCATTCGTGAAAACTTTTTAAAAAATTTTTTCTTGTCCGATCTTATTATGGTCCTGAGTTTTTAATTCGAATCTTGTACATTTTTAATTTTTGGGATTAAAGATAAAAAATGCGTAATTCCAACGCTCAATAATTTACACATATAAAATAGAAGCTCTCAACATCGTTCAATTGAACAATTTAGAATAAAATAGCGTTAAATTTCAAGATTTGACATTTTAAGCTCTCATAAATTAAACATTTGCAAGATATCTGGTTAAAGAATATAAATCCATGTTATCATTTTCAATTCTGTAAAGTAAAGAATAAATAAATACATTTTCACAAGTTAAACATAATATAATTTTAAAACAAACTTAACTGAGAAACATTTCAAATTAAACATTTTTTAATTGATCCTTTTAAATTAAATGCTTCATGGCAGATTTTTTTCTCGTATAGGTATTTAAAATCTTTTTCTATTTTTATTATTACTTTGCTCCGATTTGCTACCACGAATCTTGAAAAAGAATCTGGAAAATATTAGGGAAATTTTTTTTATTTTACTGAATTTGAATTTTTTCAGAAAAAACGAATTGTTTCAAAAGATACTCAGAAGTCTTAAAAAGATCAACAAATAACAATACCCTGCAAGATTTTGAAATGTTGTTGTCAATGTATTGAGAGACCTAACCTAAAAGTTAAACACTGTTTTTTGACATATTTGAGGTTATTTAGCATCGCGATTTTTTTCGGAAAAAATTCATGTATTCGATCGAAAAGATGCCCGAAACGAGTGACATTTTTATTTGTCTCGTTTTGACAACTTCAATCAGTCGATCATTTTTTGATCGACAGACGATCATCTCAGAATTCCGAGCGACTTCGATTATAAGATCCGGGCAATCTCGGTTTTAACATTTAAAAAGCTCAAACGTCAAGTGCCCGTAATTACATTAATTTACCCATAATATGCGTAGATTTAAAGATATATTTCTTAAACTGAAAGGTTAACATTTCTTTAATAACTTCAAGAGTGATTTCTTTTCTTTTAAACTTTGAATGAAATATTAAACAAATTAAAAGGTTAGTTTTTAAAGAAGATTATGGAGGTTAAATATACAATGTCTTTCTAGTTCACAGTTTTATACATTGCGACCTAAATTACGTCTATACGAACAAAGTAAATTAATTTAAAAATTGGTTTTCCAGATACAAAGAAAAATACAGATTACAAAATTGAAAAACTTGACTCTTATTTACTCGCTGTTACACAGAAACATCACAAATGATGAATTTCTCAGAATTTTGGGACAGTAATAAGCGTTTGGTTTGTTAAGTAAATTTATATTATTTTTTCAATTCTTTAAAAACTTTGAGAAATGCTTATAAATATTTTTTTTAATGCTGAATTATGCTACTAACTTATTTGGATCGATTTTTAAATACGTCTTTCTCTCCACAACTCATTAAATATATTTAATAGAAATAGAATTCGGGCAGCAAAATTACTCATTGCATAATCTTTTAAATGGAAAGCATCACCTTCTCAAAATGGTAAAGTCCTTGAATTTATTTTTTTTAATAATCATACGGATTTAACAGGTAAAGAGGTCATATATTTTTTTATGATGACGCGCACGTGCTGTTTAAATATTTTAAACTTTAAAACCGAGACTTCTCGGTGCTCGATCGAAATCGCTCGCTTTTTTGAGACGATCGATGCTGACAAAAAGTTGGTTAGACGATCATTTTAAGGGTAAATGGAAGTCTATGACGTAATCAAAATTTGACCTTGTAATGTTAATTTTGTCCGCCTTCTTATTTTTAAACTAAATAAGTTAGATTATATATATTATAATTAATATTAAATTATGAAATATAATATATTATATAAATAATAAATATTAATTCCTAAATTTAAATACTTTGTATGAAAATTATCATTAAAAAACAATTTATTTGTCTACGATTATAAAATGAATATTAGGAATAACAATAAATAATTTAATTCTGAGTTGAAAAAAAAATCCAAAATATTCCATTGATTTCAGTAAACTTGAAGTGAATTTAAAAGAATTCAACTAAATTCAAGGGAATTTCATAAAAGCATTTGAATGAATATAATTGAACAAAATTGAGAAAATCAAACAATTTCCATCGAATTGAATAAAATGGGAGTTAACAGAAATCAGGACGGATTCGATTAAATTCAACAAAATTTCAAAGAAGAACAGAATTCAAGTGAATCGGGAAAAATACTTGAAAATATAAAAAACACAAAATAAACCAAATTTCAGTGAATTAAAAAAAATGTAAGGGAAATAAGAAGAATTTGATGAAATTCGTAAAAATTCCAGGCCAATTTAAAAAAATTTAATTGTATTGAAAACAATTAATTAAATTAATTACATTTTTCATAAATTCAAAAAAAAATCAAGGAAATTCAAAAGAGTGCAAATTAATTCAAATGATTTGAAAAATCCAAAATATTCCATTGATTCAGTAAAATTGAAGTGAATTTAGAAGAATTCAACTGAATTCAAGAAAATTTCATAAAATCATTTGAAGGAATATAATTGAACAAAATTTAAAAAATCCACAAATTTCCAACGAATTGAATGAAATGGGAGTTAACAGAAATCAGGACGGATTCAATTAAATACAAAAAAATTTCAAAGAAGAACAGAATTCAAGTGAGTAAGAAAATGAAAATATAAAAAACACTATATTAAACCAAATTTAAGTGAATTCAAAAAAATTTAAGTGAAATAAGAAGAATTTGATGAAATTTGTAAAAATGCCAGGTCGCAATTAAAAAAAAATCAAGTGAATTAAAAACAATTAATTGAATTCATTAAATTTGGAATGATATGAGAAAATTTAAAGGGTATGAAAAAAATTCGGTGTAGATTAAAAAAATTCAATAGAATTTCATAGATTTTAAAAGAATTCAGGATAAATTATTAAGAATTCAGAGTGAATTACAAATGAATTGAAAAAAAAGAATTCAAACTATGTTATACTTTTAAAAACCTAACTTCACGCAATCAATCGTGCAACCTTATTGGCAGAAACCTTCATCCAATCGGAACACGTGAGTAAAAATAGAAGAATTTTTTATTCTTCGGTTCACGCGCGTGATAACCGTAAGAAAAACGAAAATTTCGATTTTTACAAATGTTTAGTCTTCGTTTTTGTGCTGGGCCAGCTTGAAAAGGTACTACCAAGAATAAGGTAAGTTCTTAACACACGTGCAATCGTTATCTCTATATTTCTTGTAGTATACCACCTGATAACACATTTTGATAAAGATATAGGTTAGAAAATTCTAATCATACTCTTGCGCTATATTTTTGCTCGCCCACTGCGCAAATCTCGCGTTACGTCAGATAAAATATGTAGATTTTGGTAATTTTGGGCAGAAAATTAATGCGGGCAAAACATTTCAGCTATAGTGCCACTCAGACGAGTGTTCGTGTCGACGGCTCGAAATTTCATGGATGCACGGCTCGATGTCAGAAAACAAGCAGGTTCTTAAGATTAATGTTTATTGTCGAATTATTTCACGTATTTGTTTTCTACTCATATTTTGCTATTTATGTTATAGTTTTAATGATTTTAGAGTTTGTTTGTTTCATTTTTCTTGGTAGGGAGAATTTCGTATTATAAGGCGAAGAAGCTAGATGCTAGATCATCTCCGAAAATATTTAAACTCTACCCTTCTCTGTTGGATTTTGGACTGTTTATCATTATGATGATGAGATTGGGTCACTTTAAAACTGCATTTTACATTTTTCGATGTACTATAGTGATTTTTGTTTGATTCGTTTTGTTATTGTATTTTAAATTTGCAACATAATTCAATACACTAAAAATGTAAGACAGCCGGGATGAGATTTAAGATTCTTTTAAAATTTTCTTCGTGCTATACGATTATATAAATATTGAGTAATTTACAATATTTAAGTGGCTCAATTGAGAATTTCGATATAAATAGAATTCTTTAAGAAGTGTAAATAATTATGTATATTGTCTTGGTGTCTTTTGTTCAGATTATCACATAATTAAAAATGTATCTTGCAAAATGTGTAGTTTACAGTGAGTAGAAATAGAAATCCTTTTCTTAAGTGTATTATTATGCTCAAACACTGCTTTTTCTTTTGATTTCAGTTGGTCCCGCATGCTGTGCACTGCATCAGAATTCTGTCCAATCAACCTTGCACTTTATGTTCGTTGTTTTGCTAAGTACTTCATCGTTCCCTAAAGTATAAGGTCAAATGGCTGCTTATATAAATCGCACAATGTCTATGATTGGAGGCGAAAGTCAATTTCGCTCGAATGATGCTAGAACTGAAAATTCACCTCTACAGATTTTCGTCAAGGCCAAGAAAAAGATCAACCACATTTTCGAGGAAATAGAAGACTATGTACAGGACACGGTTGGATTTATGGGATGTAAGTCTACTTCGAAAATTAATATTTAATTTTAAAACTGACATTTCAGGCCTCACAGACCGGTCCCTATATCCCCTATTCTACCCTACATTCAGTTAAGGTCCCTGAAGTACACTATTTTCAAGATTTGATCCCTATGGTACCCAGTGTTTGGATAAGTTACTTTTTTTAAGTAACTAGTTACCTAAAAAGTTACTTTTTTCACTTCCCTAATTTTATAATTCAAAAATCAAAATAACTATGATAATAATTCATAAAATAGTATATTGTGTACCTAGGAGTGAAACAGTCCTTTTAACAAAGTAGTTTAACTTTCAACCAAGAAGTTAAATTTTCAACTAAAAAAGACAAATTTTCAACAAGAGTTAAATTTCCAACAAAAAATTTAATTTTCAACCAAAAAGTTTCTTTTCCTACCCAAATATTAAAATTTTCTACCTAAAAAGAAAATGAATTTGAAACATATTACTTAAATTTTCAACCAGAGATAAATTTTCAACTAAAATTATAAATCTCCAACTAAACTTTCAACTAAGTTGTTAAATTTTCAACCAAAAAATAAGGATTTTCAACAAAATAGAACTTTCTACCAAAATAGTTGAATTTTTTACAAAATACAGGAATCTTCACCCAAAATAGATTAATTTTCAACTCAAATATAATAGTTGATATTATTTCTACCAAAAAAGATTTTAACTTGAAATCAAACAGTTAAGTTCAAGCAAAAAATAAGAATTTTCAACAAAATAGAACTTTCTGCCAAAATAGTCGAATTTTTAACAAAATACAGGAATCTTCAACCAAAATAGATGAAATTTCAACTTAAATATAATAGTTGATATTATTTCTACCAAAAAAGATTTTTATTTGAAACCAAACAGTTAAATTCAACCAAAAAATACGAATTTTCAATAAAATACCAGCATCTTCAAACAAATATGATTAATTTTCTACCAAAATAATTGAATCTTCAACAAAAAAAAAGTGTTTTTTTTAACTAAAAGAGATACATTTTGAAACGAAAAGGCCGAATTTTAAACCAAGAATTAAAAAAATGTATAATTAATTGTTGAATTTTCCAACCAAAAAGACGAATTTTCTACAAAACAGTTGAATTTTCAAGCCGAAAGGATGAATTTTCAACAAAAAAGTTACATTTTAACCAAATAGTTGGACTTCCTACCAAAATAGTTAAATTTTTAACAAAATACATGAATTTTCAACAAAAAGTTAATTTTCAATCAAATAGTTTAATTTTTTACCAAAACATTTTAATTTTCTACCCCAAAAAAAGCGAATTTGAAACAAAATTATAAAATTTTCAACCAAAGAGGTATATTTTCCACTAAAATCATGAATCTTCAACCAAACAAATGAATTTTAAACAAAGTAGTTAATTCTTCAACCTAAAAGTTAAATTTTCCAACCAAAAAGACGAATTTTCTACAAAACAGTTGAATTTTCAAGCTAAATGGATGAATTTTCAACCAAAATTTTACTTTTTAACCAAATAGTTCGACTTTCTACCAAAATAGTTCAATTTTTAACAAAATATATGAATTTTCATTTTTCATGCCTAAAATATTACTTATCAACAAAAAGTTAATTTTCAATCAAATAGTTTATTTTTTTAACAAAATATTTTAATTTCCTACCTCAAAAAAAAGTGAATTTGAAGCAAAATTATTAAATTTTCAACCAAAGAGGTGTATTTTCAACTAAAATTATGAATCTTCAACCAAAGAACTGAATTTTAAACATAGTAGGTAATTTTTCAGCGAAAAAGTTAAATTTTTCAACTAAAAATACGAATTTTCTACAAAACAGTTGAATTTTCAAGCCAAAAGGATGAATTTTCAACAAAAAAGTTACTTTGTAACCAAACAGTTGGACTTTCTACCAAAATAGTTACATTTTTAATAAACTACATGAATTTTCAACCAGATTGTTGATTTTTCATATCGAAAATATGAATCTTCAACAAAAAGTTAATTTTCTACCCAAAAAACGAATTTGAAACAAAATTATTAAATTTTCAACCAAAGAGGTATATTTTCAACTAAAATTATGAATCTTCAACCAAACAAGTGAATTTTAAACAAAGTAGTTAATTTTTCAACCAAAAAGTTAAATTTTCCAAACAAAAATACGAATTTTCTACAAAACAGTTGAATTTTCAAACCAAAAGGATGAATTTTCAACAAAAAAGTTACTTTTTAACCAAACAGTTGTACTTTCTACCAAAATAGTTAAATTTATAACAAACTACATGAATTTTCAACCAGATTGTTGATATTTCATATCGAAAATATGAATTTTCAACAAAAAGTTAATTTTATACCCAACAAAAAACGGATTTGAAACAAAATTATTAAATTTTCAACCAGAGGCATATTTTCAACTAAAATTATGAATCTTCAACCAAACAAGTGAATTTTAAACAAAGTAGTTCATTTTTCAACAAAATAGCTGAACCCTCTACAGAAAGTTGAACTTTCTACCAAAGTAGTTGCATTTTTAACAAATATATGAGTTTTCAACCAAATAGATGAATTCTCAACGAAAAATTTAATATACTTGTCCAAAAAAAAGATTTTAATTTGAAATCAAATTTTCAACAACAACAAAATGAGATTTTTTTACCAAACGAGATAAATTTTAAAACGAAAAAGCCGAATTTTGAACGATGAAAGAAAAAAAGTGTCCTATAAATTGTTGAATTTTCAAACTAAAAAGACGTATTTTCTACGACACAGCTAAATTTCCAAACCGAAAATATGACTTTTCAACAAAAAGGTTTCTTTTCAACCAAATAGTTAAACTTTCTACCAAAATACATGAATTTTCAACCAAGTAGTTACATTATTAAACAAAATAGATGAATTCTCATCGAAGAATATAATGGATGATATTATTTCTACCAAAAAAGATTTGAATTTTAAATCAATCACAGTTGAATTTAACCAAAAAAGACGAATTTTCAAAAAAGTGGCTAAAGCCTCAACCGACAGAGATTAATTTTCTACCCATAACTGACCCATAAAACTCTCCTAATAGGTGATATACAAAAACAAAAAGTAACTTTGAAGTAACTAGAATAAAAGTTCCAATTTATTTAAAAAATCTTAACTAAGTTACGTTACAAGTTACTGCTTAAAATAGTAACGAAGTTACCTTAAAAGTTACAAATAACGTAACTTTTTAGCAACTCAGTTATTTGTAACAAGTTACTAGCCAACACGGATGGTACCGTATTTGCAGCCCATAATGGAACTTTAAACAAATTTATAAAAAGATCCAAAGTTTCCAAGAGTTAGGCATTTTAAAAAAAATAGCAAAAATCAGGGAATTTCTCTAAGAAGTAACTGTACAAAATAATCAAGGCTGCCACACAGTCTTGAATTATTTAAAAATATTTCAGGGTATTTTTAAAGATTCCGAGAAATTTTTAATAGATTTCAATAATCTAAAGGGATTTTTAAAATTGTAGGCTATTTTTGAAAATTCTAAGGAATTTGCAAGAAAAGTTTTAAGGGATTTCAAAAGATTTCAAATTATTTTACATATTTTAGGGAATTTTAAAAGATTCCAAGGAATTTTTCAATTATTTTTATTAATTTGAAGTGATTTCAAAGCGGAAGATATGGAACGATTTTACAAGACCTAACATTTTTAAAGATATTTTTAAAAATTCCAAGAGGTTTTATAAGATTTCCGTGGATTTCAATAATTTTAAAGAATTTTAAAAGCACTCAAGGTATTTTTATACATTTTCCAGGATTTCAAGAAGTATCATTTGATTTCATGTAATTTCCCGGAATTTTATAATATTTTAATGGATTTTAAAGAATTTATTCACAAGAAGTGAGGGATTCCGTAGGGTTTCAAAGATTCAAGAGATTTTAAAATATTTTTTTGCAATTCATTTGGAATTCGCCCTGAATTCTTTTATAACTATTTTCATTCTGCTAAGTTCACTCAATTCTATTCAATTCAATGAATTTCTAAATTCCCTCAAATTTTATTGTGATCAATGGAATTTTTTAGATTTTTAAAATTGTTTCCAATTCATTTGAATTCTTTTGAATTTGACTTGAATTGGTTGTAGTCATTAATCACTTCTTTAGTTGGAAATTAGTAGGGTTTCAAAGTTTTAAAGAGATTTGATTTTTTTTTTGTAATTCACACTGAATTCTTGTAAATTCTTTGGAATTATCTTGACTTTCTTTAATTTACTTGAATTCCTCTAAATTTACTCAATTCTATTTAATTCAATGGATTTTTTAAAAAGTTTTAAAAGTTTTTATTTAATTGATCCTAAATTCTTTTAACCTCACCGTGAATTCTTATGAATTTCATCGAATACTTCCCGTTCACCTTAAATTCCTCTAAATTCATTCCAATTTTACCGATATTAATGGAATTATTTTGATTTGAAAAAAATGTTCCAATTCATTTGAATTTTTTAGAATTTAACTTGAATTGTTTTGAAGTCTTATAAATTTATCCTGAATTTGTTACCCTTTGAGCGCGAAAAAAGTACCCTATGAGCGTGACAAAAAGTACCTTGGTCCCTATATTTTATCCCGTAGGGTCTGTGAGGCCTGCCATTTGGATAGTTAGGATAAAAAATGTTCCTTTTATATTTTTTCTAGCTCTTCGAGATGATCGAGACATCATCAGTGCTGAAGAGGCAACGAGAGTCACCGCGTATGTCGAGAAAGTTCGAGGGATTCGAGATGTTCTCAGACGAGATCACATGAAAGTTGCTTTCTTCGGAAGGTAAATTTAATATCATCCCAGGGTTGCCACAGGTCAGGTAATTCTGGAAATTCAGGGAATTTAAAATCTTACCATGGTTTTATAAACTTAGGGAATAAGTATACATATAAAATCTGTTAATTAAATAAACGTGGAACCTAGTGGCATCTAGTGGCTTGATTATTTTGTTGAAAATTCATATTTTTGCTTTGAAAATTCAACTCTTTTCTTGACTATTAGATTTTTTGGGTTATAAATTTATCTGTTATCGTTGTAATTTCATCGTTTTCAGTATTTTTTTTTTGGTCGATTCATCATTTTAGTTCAAAAACTTTGTTTTCAAAATTTAACTATTTTGTTGCAAAATATTTTTCTTTCTATTGAAATTTTTTTTTTTCAACTGAAAATTTAACTATTCCACGTTTGGTGGAAAATTTATCCTCTTTAGTTGAAAATTCATATATTTTGCTGAAAATTCATCTTTTGTGGTAGAATATTAATCTTCTTGATGAAAAATTTATCTTTTTGGTTGAAAATTCATTTTTTTGTTGCGAAAAATGCAATTGTTTGGATGAAAATTAATCAGTTTTCATTAAGGATTGAAGTATTTTGCTAAAAATAAGTTTTTTTCGAGGGAATTAAACTGTTTTTGGTTTAAAATAAAAATATTTTTAGGTTTAAATATCAACAATAACATTTTTTGTTGGGACTTTATTTAAAAAAATGTAAATCCGACTACTTAGTTGAAAGTGGAACTATTTTATTAAAAATTCATTCTTTATGATTGATAATTCATCATCTTAGTTCAAAAACATTTTTTTTTCTTAAGTTAAAAATCCAATTATTTGGTTGGAAATTCATGTATTTTGCTGCAAATTTGTCTTTTTGGTTAAAAATTAATATTTTAATTGAAAATGTAACTATTCTATTTTTGGTAGATAACTCAAATATTTGCTTAAAATGCACTTTTTGTGCTTCAAAATTCAACAGTTTTGTTACAAATTAACCACTTTGTTAAAAATTCCTGTTTTCGGGTAGAAATCTGAACTGTTTTGTTGAAAATTTCTCTTTTTGATTTGAAAATTAACCTGTTTTGGTTGTGGATTCAACAAGTAGGTTGAAAATTCGTATTTTTGGTCGAATTCAACTGTTTTTGATGAAAAATTAAAATATTTTTTGTTCGAAATATAAGCTATTACACTTTTCATTGAGAAGTCTGTTTTTTGGTTGAAGATTCGTCTCTCTGGTTGAAAATTTAACTATATTGTTGAAAATTTTTTTCGAATATTAATTGTTTTGACTGAAAATTTAATTATTCCATTTTTGATTCAAAAATGTTGGTGGAAAATTCATATATTTTGTTCAAAATTCGCCTTTTTGGTTGGAAATTATTCTTCATGGTTGAAAATAACTATTTTCTTCAATATTCGTTTTTTGTTGTTGTTAAAAACAATTTTTGATTTATATTTTTTGTTTGAAACTTCATCTGTTTTGTTCTTTCTTACGTAAGATCTTTTAATTGCCTTGTGAAATTCTGTATGAGTGATGTCACTAAAAGTCTTTAAAATAAATTTAGAAACAAACTTTTTTTTGCATTTACATTATTGATTTTCTGGGTCTAAGATTCTTTTTATACCCGAAAGAAAACATAACGGTCAGGGAAAATGAAAAATTGGTCGGCGAAAAGTCAGGGAATTTCGAAATTGGGATTTTGTAGCAACCCTTTAATCAGTGTCAGTACAAAATTCAGCATACAAAATTAATAAAAGTATATTTTTTACAGAACAAGCAATGGAAAAAGTACAGTAATCAATGCCATGTTGCGTGATAAAATATTACCCAGTGGAATTGGGCACACGACAAACTGCTTTCTTCAAGTCGAAGGTTCAGAAAACAATGAATCATATTTAGTGACTGAAGGCTCTGATGAGAAACAACCAGTTCAGTCGGTTGGCCAACTTGGCCATGCTTTGTGCAAAGAAAAACTTTGTGAGAGTCACTTAGTTCGAATATTCTGGCCAAAGGATAAATGTCTACTTTTAAGGGACGATGTAGTATTTGTCGACAGTCCAGGAGTCGACGTAACTCCGAACCTGGATGAATGGATAGACAAACACTGCCTGGATGCAGATGTTTTTGTTCTCGTCGCAAATGCTGAATCCACTCTTATGGTCACGGTATGTCTTTGAAGAAATTTGAAGTCAATGTCATTTTTTGTTGTAACAAATTCAACATTCAACCTTTTTTATTGCAGGAGAAAAATTTCTTTCACAAAGTATCAACGAAACTCTCGAAACCGAACATTTTTATTCTAAATAATCGATGGGATGCATCAGCTTCTGAACCAGAATTTTTAGATGAGGTAATTTAGAATATTTTCTAGTTTATCTAGTCATTCTTATTTCATGAGCAGAGTTTATTAATTTAGTTTTAGTTCCTCTTAGTGTTAGAATTAATATTCATATTGTTTCTCATTCATCAATAATTTAATCAAGATCATTTATGATTTAAAATGATCATGGATAGAAATCATACTTTCGTGTAAGAGCAGACCCTTAATTCTAAAATAAACATGATGAACAATTTATCTCTTAGCTGGTCGATGAGCAAAAGGAAGTAAGTATCAGTCGAGTTTTTTTGCAAAGGCGATGCACAGACTTAGCTTTTGGCAAGCCGTGCACAAAGTTTTAGATTTGAATTAAATTTTCTTATAATGATTCTTTATCATGATAATGACGTTGAGATTTTTTAATTAAAGGTTTAGTGCTGCTTTGCTTTGCACTAATTTTGATTTCACGAATAATCTGATAAATCTTGAATTTATAGTTTTAATTATTCAAATGTTTGTTTTTTGTTTAGGTGAGAGCACAGCATCAGGAACGTGCAATCGATTTTCTCACTAAGGAATTGAAAGTCTACAATTCTAAAGACGCGGAGGAACGCGTTTTCTTCATCTCTGCAAAGGAAACATTGTTAGCCCGTTTGGAGGAGCAACGAGGCCATCCTGCTCACAGTAAGTTTCTTAATTACTTGAAAATAAATTATTAAGTTTTCTCAGCGCTTATTTCTATTTCAAAACTCAAATATATACAGGGTGGCCGTAGGTCAGGCTAAATCTGGAAATCAAGGAAAATTCGGGAAAAAAATCTTGAAAAAGTGAGGGAATTTCTGTAAGAGGTACTTTAAACTACTGTTAAAGATAATAAATTTTAAATTTCGAAATTTTAAATTAAAATTATTTTATACTGTTTATCAAAAATTCGATTTTAAAAATGTTTCAAGATTAAGATTCTGGTCTTTGAATATTAATGATTAGCGAAAAATTAAGGAATTTTCAAAATGAAGTTTTGCGGCCACCCTGATATAATATTTTTGTCAGTAATTTATTTGCCTTGTATTTCTCTTCCTATTTCTTCAGTTTATTCCTCCTGACTGTTTAGTTGAAAATTCGTCTTTTTGGGTTGAAAATTCAACTATTTTGGCAGAAAATTACCTTTTTGTCAATAATTCATATTTTGGTGTAGAAAATTCAACAATTTTATTTGAAAATTCGTCTTTTTGATTTAAAACTTTATCTGGTTTTGTAGAATTTTTTTTTTCCTAGAATTTCAACTATTTGGTTGAAAATTAATCTTTGGTTAAGGATTCAACTGTTTTTATGAAAATTTGTCTTTTCTTGTTGAGTTTAAATGTTTTTGATTTAAAATAAAAATATTTGTTGCTTAAAATATCTACTAATACAATATTCGTCGACAATTCATGTTTTTTATAGAAACTTCAACTACTTGGGTAAATGTTGAACTACTTTGTTAAAAAAATTTTTTGTTTGAAAGTTCATCATTTTAGTTGAAAATTTAAATATTTTGTTGATAATTCGTTTTTTGGTTGTTTGAAAATAACTTTTTTAACTGAAAGTGTAACTTTTCCATTTTTCGTAGAAAATTGAAAGTTCTTGAAAAGAAAGGCTTGAAAGTTCTACAATTTGGATGAACTTTTTTTTCATTCTTGACTGAAAACTCTTTATTTGTTGAAAATTCGTCTCTTTGGTGGAATAATTCATCATTTTAGTTGAAGATTCATCTGTTTAGTTTAAAATTGATTCATTTAGTTAAAAATTGATCTATGTGATTAAAAACTCAACTATTTTGTAGAAAATTTAACTTTTTGCACATTTTTTTTCTTTTGTTCTAATATTAAATTACATTTCGCCGAGAATTCAGCTTTTTGTTGAAAATTCAACTGTCTTCTAAAAAATTCTTTTTGGTTTGAAAATTTAACTATTTGGTGGAAAATGCAACTTTTGCTTTAAAGTTCAACTATTTTCTTGTAAATGCCACTGTTTCGTTAGAAATTAATTTTCTTTTTGTTCAAAATTCATCTTTCTTGAATGAAAATTATTTGTTAACAAGTCATATTTTTGGGTTTAAAAAACAACTGTTTTCTAAAAAATTTGACATTTTAGCTTGGAAATTTAACTGGTGCAAAAATGCAACTGTTTTTGGTTGAATTTTAATTTTTTTATTTGGAAATTCGATCATGTGATTGAAAATTCATCTTCATAGGTGGAAAATTCAACAATTTGGTTTAAAATTCAACTATTTTGTTGAAATTTTAATTATTTTGTTAAGAATTCGTCTTTTTGGTAGCAAAATTAATCCTCTTAGCTGAAAACTAATTATTTTGGTTGAAAATTAATTATTTTTGTTTAAATGGAAAGTATTGTCTTTTGGTAGAAAATTGATATTCTGGTTTGAAAATTAATCTTTTTTGGTCGAAAATTCAGCTATTTTGTTGAAAATTCGCCCTTTTTGATTGAAAATTCGTCTTTTATGATGTAGAAGTCATTTTTGTGGTCGAAATAAATAAATCTGAAAATTTTTTATTTTAATCTGAAATTGTTTTATTCCGTTTATAAAAGATTCCTCAGTCAGGGAAAATGAAAAATTAGGCAGGGAAAAGTCTGGGAATTTCGAAAATTAAGTTTTACGGCCACTCTGAATATGAAAATTTTACTTTTTCTAGATGGAGCACTTGCTGATGGTTTCCAAAATCGCTACTTTGAGTTTCAAGATTTTGAAAGGAAATTCGAAGAGTGTATTTCAAAGTCAGCAGTGAAAACAAAATTTGAACAACATTCACAACGTGGCAAGCACATTGCTACGTTAGTAGAAAATCCTATTTGTAAAGCGATATTGAATGATAATTTATCACTGTATTTAATAATGAAATTCTATCAATTTCCAGGGAGATTCGACAAACGCTGGACGAAATACTCGAACGGGCCCAAAAAATGCGAGCTGAGCAACTCAACAATAAAAAAGAAGTCCACGACAAATTAAACTTTACAGAACAACAACTTCTGTTGTTAACTCAGGAAATGAAGGATAAAATTCATCACATGGTCGAGGATGTCGAACAACGTGTTTCGAAAGCTTTAAGTGACGAAATACGCAGACTCTCGGCTCTCGTCGATGAATTTAGCGTTCCATTCCATTCCGAACCTTTGGTTTTAAATGTTTACAAACGCGAACTTCACTGTCACGTGGAAAATGGCTTAGGTAAAAAATCTAAATCTCTAAATCCGAATTTGATTTTGTAGCTGAAGTTTTTGAATTTATTCCCACTTTTTTTATTTTTTAGGATCGAATTTAAGAGCACGACTCAGTACTGCATTGGCTCTAAACATAGAAAATTCACAACGCGAAATGACCGAGAGAATGTCAGTTTTGCTTCCGGACAATAAAAAGCAAATGTCCTTGAATATTCTCCCTCGCAGAGAACCCTTCGAAATTTTGTACAGACTCAACTGCGATAATCTCTGTGCCGATTTCCACGAGGAGTTAGAGTTCAAATTCTCCTGGGGCATTACTGCTATGATTAGCAGGTTTGCTGGTAAACAGAATCAACGAGTGGCGATTGCAAATTATCCCCAGGATGTAAGTTAATGAATATTGAGTTTTAAACATTTAAAAATTTTAATCTATTTTGATATAAGCATGGATAATATACAGGTTTTTTTATTTACAGGTTCCACCGTACATTGCTTCTCCTGCGGATAGTATAGATTCTTCGAAGTTCGTTACGAGCGTGACTTCTTTCCCAACGAGGCAAGATGATTGGTCACTAGCTTCAAGAGTCGCAATTGCTTCCATAACTTCGCAAGGCACAATGGGCGGATTAATTGTTGCTGGATTCGTAAGTGATATTTTTAAAAAATGTTTTCAAATTTATAAAATCGATTTTCTTCACATTTAGTGCAAACCTTCGCAAAAGCTTTTAAATCTTTGTGAAATATTTTGAAATGTTTGTAAAAACTTCTGAAATTTTTGAAATTTTTTACAGGGGGGTGGCCGCAGGTCAGGGGGAAAAAAGTCAGGGAATTTTGTTGGCCAGGGAGTCTGAAATTTAAAAAAAAATTGCAAAAGTCAGGGAATTCTTGTGAGAAACACTTTTATGTAACTGCGAAGAATAATCAGGGCTACCACACAATCACTTTCAGTAACTTTTTTATATGAAAAAATCACTTTACTTACGTTTCCTTCAACAAATTATTATAATATGTAATTAATAATATAATAATAAATATTTTAGGATATTTTAATAGATTCCAATAATGCTTAAAAGATTTCACTAATTTGAAGAAATTTCAAAGAATTGTAGGGTATTTTTAAAAATACCATGGAATTTTCAAGAGCTTTAAAAAGTTCCAAGGAATTTCAAAAGATTTCAAAGAATTAAAAAGATTTTAGGGTATTTTTAAAGATTCCAATAAATTTGTAATAGATTTTAATAATTTGAAGGGATTCCAAAGGATTTTAAAGATTTTTTGGTATGTTTAAAAATTCCAAGGATCTTTCAAGAGCTTTAAAAAGTTTCAAAGGATTTCAAAAGTTTTCAATGGATTTGAAATATGTTATGGTATTTTAAAATATTCCAAGGCATTTTAAATATATTTCATTAGTTCGAAGGGATTTCAAAGAAATCTAAAGATTTTAGGGTATTTTTTAAATTTCCAAGAAAGCTTCAAGAGCTTTAAAAAGTTTCAAGGGATCTCAAAGGATTTGAGATATTTTAGGGTATTTTAAAATATTCCAAGAAATTTTTCATAGATTTCAATAATTGAAAGAGTTTCAAAGGATTTGAAATATTTTAGTGAATTCTTAAAAATTCCAAGGAATTTCAAAAGATTTTAAAGGTCTTAAAATATAATAGATTTAATGCTTTCACGATGATGTATTATAATAAATTAAAAGTAGGTGTTACGGGTTTCAATCGTGTGCAAAACTACGAATCTACGGCAAGATTCGTAGTTTTGCACACGATTGAAACCCGAAACACCTCCTTTGGGTTTCAAATATAGTAGGGTATTTAAAAATATTCCAAGCAATCTCAATAGATTTTAATAATTTTAAGGGATTCCAAAGAATTTGAAAGATTTTAGGGTATTTAAAAAATTTGTAAGCAATTTTGAAGAGCTTTAAAGAGTTTAAATGGATTTTAATGGATTTTAAATACGTTATTTTAGAGTATTCTAAAAGATTCCAAGAAATTTTTAATAGATTTCAATCATTTGAAAAGATTCCAAAGAATTTTAGAGATTTTAGGGTATTTTTTTAGAAATTCCAATCAATTTTCAAGAGCTTTAAAAAGTTTCAAAGCATTGCAGGATATTTCAAGGGATTTCCTTTAAAGGATTTGAAATATTTAAGGGTATTTTAAAAGATTCCAAGAAATTGTTAATAGATTTCAATAATTTGAAGGGCTTTCAAAGGAGCTTAAATATTTTTGTAAAACTCCAAGGAATTTTTAAGAGCATTACAAAGATTCAAGGAATTTCAAAATATTGTAAAGGATTTGAAATATATTAAGGTATCTTGAAAGGTTCCAAGGAATCTTAATATATTTCAATAATATGAAGGGATTCCAAAAAATTTAGAAGATTTAAGGGTATTTTTAAAAATCTCAAGGTATTTTCACGAGCTTTAGAAAGTTTCAAAGGATTTCGAAAGCTTTCCAAGGATTTGAAGTATGTTAGGGTAGTTTAAAAGATTCCAATGAATTTTAAATATATTTAAATAATTTTAAGGCATTCCTAAATGTTTGAAAGTTTCTCGGGTATTTTTAAAGATTCCAAAAAATTTATAATAGATTTTAAAGATTTTTTTTGTATTTTTAAAAATTCCAAGGATCTCAGGATTTCAGGAATTATCATCAGATTTTATAGTATTTCATGGGATTTTATAATATTTTAATGTATTTCAAAGAATTTATTCTCAAGAAGTGAGGAATTTCGTAGGGTTTCAAAGATTTGAAGAGATTTTCAAATATTTTTTGCAGTTCATTCAAATTCATTTAGAATTCACCCTGAATTCTGATTAATTTACCGTGAATTAAAAAAAAATTATTCACTTGAATTCTTCTAAATTCACTCAATTCTACTCAATTCAATGTATTTTTTAAATTTCTTTTAGTTTTTTTAATTCATCCCGAAGTCTTTTAAACTTACTTTGAATTCTTAGGCATTTCATCAAATTCTTTTGAATTCCTCTGAATTTTTCTAAACTCATTCCAAACTTAGTGAATTCAATGAATTTTTTCATATTTTTAAATTGTTTTCAATTCACTTGAATTTTTTTTTAATTCGCCTTGAATAAAATTCTTTTAAATTCCTTTAAATTCAAAAGAACATCAGTCACTTTTAGTCACTTTTTCAGTTAGAAATTAGTTACTTTTGGTTTTTTCCGTTTAAATAGGTCATTTTTCACTTTTTTTCGTGTAAATTAGGCTGTGGCAGCCCTGAGAAAAATGTGAATTCTGAAGTCTTTTTGAATCTTTGTGAAATCTGGTGTACGCTCAAAAGTCGAGTGGTGAACCGTCGAGTATAGTGCTCAAATTACAAGATTTTATTTATTCCAGATGTTGAAAACTGTAGGATGGAGGTTGATCGCAGTCACTGGCGCAGTATATGGTGCTTTGTATCTCTACGAAAGATTAACCTGGACGAACACTGCGAAAGAACGAGAGTTTAAAAGGCAATATGTAGATCATGCCACCAAAAAATTGAAACTCATTGTAGATCTCACTTCCGCAAATTGCAGTCACCAAGTCCAGCAGTAAGTATATTAAAAAAAAATCAAATGCTACTTTTTAATTTAATAGGGTATCTACTCACCTGGAAAACCTGGAAATGTCAGGGAATTTTTTCGAAAGCGTATCTAATTTTTTTTCTTAAATTGTAATATAAAATTAAATAATGTTTTTTTTTCATTTGGAAAAGTAAAAAGTAAAAGAATTAATCCTCTTGGTTAAAAATTCACCTTTTTGCTTTAAAATTTAACCATTTCGCGGACATTTTTTTCTCTCTTGACTGAAAAATCTTTTTTAGTTAAAAATTCAACTCATGTTGAAAATTTTTCTTTAATGCTTGAATTCAACTGTTTTTTATTTAAAATAAAAATATTTTTTGGTTGAAATATAAACTATTAAATGTTTCGTTGACATTACATGTTTTTTTGTTGAAAATTGAACTATTTTGTTGAAAATTCGTTTTTTTTAAATATCTTTTTTAACTGAAAATTTAACGATTTTTTTTTAAAATTCGTTTTTTAGATATAAATTCATTTTTTTATTGATACTTTAAGCAATCCAGTTGAATATTCCATCACATTAGTTGAAAATGCATCTTTTTGGTTTAAAATTCAACCCTTCCAGTTGAAGAATCATAATTTTAGTTGAAAATTCATCACTTTTGGTTAAAAATTTACATATTTTGTTGAAAATTCGTTTTTTTTGTTGTTATAAAATTCATTTTTTAAACTGAAAATTTAACTATTCCATCTTTGATTGAAAATTTATCTCATTGGTTGAAAATTAAACTCTATTGTTAGAAAATCTTGTTTTTGTTCATGATTCACCATTTTATTTGAAAATTCCTCTTCTCGGTTGAAAATTTGATTTTTTCTGTTGGAAATTAATTTTTTAAACTGAAAATTAGACTAATCCAGTCGAATTCTTTGATTCTAAAATCATTTTAGTTGAATATTTATCTCTTTGGTTGAAAATTTATCTTTTTTAGCTTAAATTCATCTATTCCAGTTGAGGATTCATCATTTTAGTTGGTATAAAATTCAACTATATGGTTATAAATTTATGTATCTTGTTGAAAATGTAATTCATTTACTTGAAATGTTAGAAATTTGAATAATTTAACCCTTGTTTGAAACACTTCTAGGGTGATCTACACCATATTTTTACTTGAAAATTTTATCAGATCATCTTAAGAGCTTACTTTTAAGGATTATGTAGGTCATATAGCCGTAAAATTAAATTAAGTATTAATTAAATAATTTAAAGTAAGGCAAAATGGTCGTGGAGTGTTTTGCACCCCAGTGTATCAAACAAGGGTTAAAATTAAATTTAATACAGTGCCCACATGAATTTTACTTAAAAGAATATATATCCTTATTTTCGTGAAAAATCTCCTTACTTGACCTGTTTTAAAAAGGTTTCTACTCATCTGGAAAATATATTTCATTCAAGATATTATTATGTTAAATATACCCTGAATTTTAAATATATGAAGATAAAATAAAATTGTAAAATATAAAATAAATAACAAGATAAAACAAAATAAAATGTAAAAAAATTGTTTAAATTATTATTTAAATTCATGGACTTTAGCGACAAATTCAAGGAATGAATAATAATGTTTTTAGTGTTATTTATTTATTTCATTATTCGATGGTGATAATATATTTATGAATATCTTATAATACAATTTGTCAAGGAATTCTGAATTAAACACGTTAATTAAATCCCTAGAAACTTGTACCATAAGGTAATTACTTATTTTTTAATAAAGTTACTTTTATAAATGAAAAAAACAGTTATTTAATTTGACTTATGAATAGTACTATTTTTACAAATTTAGATATTTACAAGGATTGAAAAAAATCAACATTATTTATAATAAACTCGCGAAATTGTATACATATTCCGAGTCGATTAAAAAAAAACGAAATATTTGAATGGATCCGTACTATCCGTAGTACCTGGGAAAACCCTGGAATTGTCAGGGAATTTTTTCCAGGATTTGAGTGACACCCTGTTTAAATTTCGATTATTTTTTATTTGATCTGCACTTCATATTACTGTGATACTCTCAATTAATTGATATTGTTTTGAATTGCAGAGAACTTTCGAGCACATTTGCCCGTCTTTGCCACTTGGTGGACGAAGCAACCTCGGAAATGGACATGGATCTAAAAAAAATAGCCACAACCCTTCGAACTCTCGAAGAAGCAGCTACAAGTGCTAAGGTCTTGAGAAACAAGGCCAATTACCTGACCAACGAGCTCGATCTATTCGATGCTGCTTACCTCAAGTCGTTGAATTGAACTGTGGCAAAAATGAATGCAGAACAAAATACGAGTTCAAGTCTTTATGTGTAAAAAGGGGGTTTAAGTAGCTTCTATTTGCACCGTTGTAGAATAATTCGGATATCCATGGTTCAGTTTCAGTTTTTAAAACCGATAGTGAATTATCGGAACCCCTTCTTACACGCGTATGGAATGTTTCTATTTAAAAGTCTAGTCTAGAACCTGTTTCAGGTGCTCGCAAACAGTGCGGTAATTAATTTCGATTTTGCAAGATTTTGATTTTTTTCTTTATTTTGAGATAGTATTTTCTTTTTTATTATTCTGAATCAATTTCCCCGTTGGCTTAGGACCATGCCTACTAAATTGGGAGTGCGTTATCATTTTTTTATTACGAATTTATTCACTTTCATGGGCAACTGATCGTGAATTTCATAGATTAATTATACATCTAGATCTATTAGAGAATTATTTTTATTTATACGAGTAACAAAGTGATTACTAGGTTTTAATATTTAACAGATACAGATTGTATGTTATATTAATAAAGTTGACAGTTGTATACGAAATTGTTTTCTTTATCAGGCTTCAAAATAACATTTTTCCTACTTTCAATATATTTTTTCAAGGGAGGTAAAGAAAGTAATTGCACTTTTTTGTTACTTGTTTCATAGTCATAGAGCAGTTCAAAGTTCGTTGTACCAGGTTTCCTACAAGACCTCGAAAAGTTCTGGAAAACCTGGAAGTCATGGAATTTTGAAAAATATTACTGAACTTTTTTTGTCGCACCTATTTCAAACTCTTAATAATTATTTTAGTATTTTATTGCGAATTTTAAAATTGATGAGAACTGATTTTTGTACTAATAAAAATAATATGAATAGAATCGTATAATTTCTTTTAATTCAATTATATTCTTGAAAAATCCTTTACATTTGCATTATTATTAATTGTACAAGAAATTGTTGGGAAATTAATCTGCGACAAATACAATGGGTTGATATTGAATAGAATTGACTGGATTTTTTAAAAGCAGACTTGTAATTTATTCATGAGTAAAATATTATTATTTAATTTATAAATTATCAAAATTCCTATTTATTTATCGCAGGCTTCAGTTTTTACACTTTTTTTCACATAAATGCGAACAGAATTAATAGAACCAAAAAGAAAATCCAACTATTTTTGGCTGAAAGTTCATTCTTTTCGGTTGAAAAGTCTTCTATTAAATTTTTGGTTAAAAATTCATATTTATTATTTAAAATTATTTATTTTTTTAATCAATTTATTTAATTTAAATTTAATCAAATTATTTATTTATTAAAAGTATTTTGTTGAAAATTGGTCTTTTTTTGGTAGAAAACCAATTATTTTTTAAGAATGCAACTGCTTGGTTGAAAACTAATCTGTTTTAGTTTAGGATTCAAGTATTTACTTAAAAATTCATCTTTTTTGGTTAAATTCACCTGTTTCTTATTTTAAATTAAACTCTTTTATTGTTGAAATATCAACTACTACATTTCTTCTTAAAAATTCATCTTTTTAGGGTATAAATTCAACTCTTCCTTTGAAAGTTAAACTACTTTCTTGAAAGTTAATTTTTTTTTGGTTTAAGATTAATAATTTTAGAAGCAGAAATTTAATCTTTTTTTTTGTTTATTAAAAATGCTACTGTCTGGTTAAAAATTAATCTATTTCGGTTGAAACTTAATTTTTTGTTTCAAAATTCAGATTTTCGGGTTGAAAGTTCTTGTAGAAAATTCGTATTTGCGGCTTGGAAATTAAACAATATGGTAGAAAATTTATAAATTTTGTTGAAAATTCGACTTTGCTGGTTAAATCCAAATATATTTATATTTTAAATTAAAATCTTTTATTGTTGAAATATCAACTATTACATTTTTCATTGAAGATTCATATTTTTAGGTGACAAATTCAACTCCTTGGTTGAAAGTTGAACTAATTTCTTCAAAATTCATTTTTTTGAAGATTCATCATTTTAGTTTAAAATTTATTTTTGTTGTTGTTAAAAATTAATTTTTTTAACTGAAAATTTAATTATTCTGTTGAAAATTCAACTGTTTCATAGAAAATTCATCTTTCTGGTTTGAATGTATATTTTTCTGCAGAAAAATCGTATTTTTAAATAGAAAATCCAACAGTTTGGTAGTGAATTTAATTATTTAGTTGATCATTTATATATTTTGTTGAAAATTCGTCTTTTTCTTGGTATAAAAGTATGTTTTGTTAAAAATTCGTCTTTGCTTGATAAATCTGATTGTTTTTTATTTTAAATTAAAATATTTATTTTTTGAAATATCAATTATTACATTTTTCGCTAGAAATTCATCTTCTTAAGTTGAAAATTCAACTTCTGGGTCGAAAGTTGAACTACATTGTTAAAAGTTCATTTTTTTCGTTGAAATATTTTTTGGTAGAAAATTAATTTTCTTCATTGAAAATTCATCTTTTTCTTAAAAAATTCAATAAGAAGTTGAGAATTCGTTTTGACTTTGGTTCAGAAGTAATTTTTTAAACTGCAAAATTAAGCTGTTTTGTAGAAAATTCTTTTTTTTTTCATTGCAAATGAATTCTCCCTGATAAAATTGAGAGTGACATCACATCCATTGTTCAAACTTTTTAGTGGGAAACTTATGCAATTTGTTGAAAATTCGCCTTTTTTGATAGGAAATTAATCTTCTTGGTTGAAAATTGATCTTTTTGGTTGAAAAAGTAAGTATTTGGTCGAAAATTCAACTGTTTTGTTGAAAGATCACCTTTTTGGCTTAAAAATTCAACATTTTGCATGATACTTTTTTTCTTTATTCACTGAAAAATCTTTCTTGGTTGAAAATTCGTCGTTTTCATTTGAGAATTCACCTCTTTTGGTTAAAAATGCAACTGTTTGGTTGAAAATTAATCTGTTTTCTTCGAGTCCAAGGCTTGTGAGTAGACCTGGAAAACCTGGAAGTCATCAAATTTTGAAAAATTGAATTTCCGTGAATCACATCTGAAGTTTTTGAACATATGGTATTTTTTATAATTCATGATAACAAGACAAATAAATCTGAATTATAAATGATTTTTTAATAATTGGAAATAATTATGTCCTTAACATTTTGCTACCACACTATCATTTGTAAACTTTTTCACACTTTTAAAATGATGAAAAACATGAAATTATGAGAAAAAAAAACTTAGAATATCTTAATTTACAAAATGTATACACTGTCAGTATCAGTAACAAAGAAATTGCCGCTATCGGCAATAAGATTTCTGGCAAAATTTTAAATGTTTTTAGGTTTTATTTTAAAGGATTAATTTTAAGATTAGAAGATTTCAAAATATGTCGAAAAAGAATCTGGAAGATTTTAATACAACTTTGTTTATTTTACAGGATTTAAAATTTGTTTAGGAAAACTTAATTATTTCAAAAGATTCTTAGAAGTGTTGAAAAGATTCGAAAATAATTTAAATTTTGAGAGAATTTAAAAACATTTTAAACAAAATTAGATTTTTGAAAATTTTGCAAGATTATAGAAAATTTAAAAGCAGAATTTTTCAATTTTACAAGATTACAAAATTTTATAAAACATTTGAGTGAGTTTTATAGATATTTAGTTTTAGAAAGATTTGAAAATAATTTAAAAAATCTACTACAAAATTTAGATTGAAGATTTTGAAGAAAAAGTTTAGAAATTTCTTAAGAATTTTGAAAGGTTTCATAAGAATACAATTTTTTTCTAAGATTTCTGGGAATATTTTTGATGATTTTTTATTTAAAAAATTAATTTTATAAGAATATTTTTAAAAATTTCTAAAGATTTTCAAACTAGTCAAACAAAGAATCAGGAAGGTTTTGGAAGCTTGGTTGAAGGCAATTCTTTTTATTATGCAGAATTAAAAAAAAAAATTAGGGAAAATACTACTCATTAAAAAAATGTGTAGAAAGCCTAGAAGTTTATGCAGAACATTTTAAAAATTGTATGAAAAAATTTTAATCATTTTTAACGATATTTAGAAGTTTTAGAAATTTAGTTAATATTTAAAAATAATTTAAAACTTGAAAACATTTCAAAAACTTTAAAACAAAATGTAAGATTTTTAAGATTTCGAGCAAAAAATTCGAAACTTTTTAAGAATTTTGAAAAGTTTCAAGAAAACAAAAAACATTTCTTAAGATTCATGGGAAAATTATCAATGATTTTCTATTTTTAAATCAGTTTTTTAAGAAAATTTCAAAAGATTTCTAAAAATATTGAAATTTAGGAATAATTCGAGTCAGTTTAGTAGACGTTTGAAAATTTAACTATTTTTTTTTAAATTAACCCTTTTTTGGTTGAAGATTCACGTATTTTTAAAAAATTCACCTTTTTGGCAGAAAATTACTGTTCTTGATTGAAAATTCATCTTTTTCTTAAAAAATGCAATTGGTTAGTTGGAAATGACTTTTTTGTTGATGAAAATTCATATTTTTGGATTGAAGATTCAACTGCTTCGTTAAAAATTTCACTAATTTGTTGAAAATTCGTCATTTATTTATGAATTCAACTCTTTTTTATTTGGAATTAAAATATTTTTAGTTGAAATATCGATTATCACATTTTTTTAGAATTAATTTTTTTTTTTTGAAATGTCAACTACTTTGTTCAAAGTTGAACTACATTGTTAAACATCTTTTTTTTGTAGAAGATTTATAATTTTAGTTGAAAATTCATCTTTTTGGTTATAAATTAACTTTGGTAGAAAAATCATATTTTCGGGTAAAATTTTTTAAACCATTTTGTAGAAAATTCGTCTCTTTTGGTAAAAGTTTAATTTTTTGATTGATGATTCAACTATTTTATAAAAAATTCGTCTTTTTCCAAAATAATTAAAAAATTGAGATTTCAAAAAATTGAAAACAAAATGTAGATTCTTGAAGATTTCGAAAAATATTTTAGAAGCATTTTAAGAATTTTGAAATTCGTTAAGAGAATAAAAACATTTTCATAAGATTCATAGGAAAATTTCGAATAATTTTTTAGTTGAAAAATGAATTCTGAGAATTTTCCAAAAATTCAAAAAATTTCAAATGATTTCCTAAGGTTTCGAAAAAGAATAAAAACATTTTGTAATAAAATTATTCAATTCAGTAACATTACAAAATTTTGGAAAAAATTCGAGTAAGTTTTGTAAAGATTCGAAAATAATTTAAAACTTGTAAAGATTTGAAAAAAATGTTAAACAAAATGTAGATTTTTGAAGATTTTGAACAAGAGACATATAGTTTTTAATTTCTTCTCTATTAGCGAATAATTATTGATGAGTTATTACAAGGAATCATTATAAAAATTATTTAATTTAAGAATTTTACATTCACCATGTTATAAAAACATGTGATTATAATTACACTGTCACAATAAAAGATTAAAAATAGTTTTTTTTTAATTAGTCTTGAATAATTAATCGCTGATAACAAAAACATTAAAAATTATTTATTAATTAGAATAACAAAAATACTTAACCAAAAATATATTTATAAAAAAAAAACGGACATTTTATCCAAATCTGCGCAAATAATTAAGAGAACGAAATTGTATTATATTTCCCAAATTGTGTAAAAAAAATTTCAGAATAATTAAGCACATAGGAAAACCTCAAATGGGTTTTATTCGTGCTTCTAGCAAGAGGAGATTTGATACTTACGACTGGGAAAAAACCGGGAATTTGTTAGGTGAGAATTAGCAGACACCCTATTTATTAAACTGGAAGAACTTTCCTACCAGGGCTTGATTTTTAAAAAGGAGATTTGGAATTTTTCAAAGCAAGACCCGGAAAACCTGGATGTCATGGAATTTTGAAACCAGACTTCTCTAGCAACCCTGAGTATAATTAATAAAAAAATCCTTGTTCTCGAAACAATGAACTTTATTTTCAAGAGTTTCCTTCTCATCATCTCAGTTACAGATTCGATGTTGAAATATCATTTTTGACGCAAAGGCCGTCGTCTCCAGAGACGATCCACGAGATTTTCAACATCTAAGAGCATTTTATTATGATGATCATAATTTGAAGTCACTAATAAATATCAGATTTAATTGCACAACCTAAACAGCGGTGGTGATGATGTCAGTGTACTTCTTAATTTTAGTAGCTACACTCATGTCGACATATTTGTCGTCGATGGAAACAACCATTCCACCGATAATGGAAGGGTCAACTTTGGCGGTGAGCAAAATCGTCTGGCCTTTCGACAAGAACGACTTCAGAGTGGTTTCAAGTTTTGATTTTGTGTCTGCATCCAAAGGTTTTGCGGTGACTACTTCGCAGACGACTTCGCCTCGATTTGCTGCCATTATTATTTTGAAGGCGTTAATTACTTGATTTACTCTACCGAGACGTCCATTCTCAGCGAGCAAACACAAAAGATTCGACGTTGCTGGATTTAGTTTTGCAGAGGCGCCAATTTGAGTGAAAGCATCCACCTTTATTTTGCGTTTCATTGATGGATCTTTTACGAACTCTGCAAGCTTTACGTCCGTCTTAAACAAACCCTACAAATAATACAAGAATATAGTAACATATAAGAGAATAAAAGTCGCGTGAAGTATTAGTTATCAATCGAGCAATTCCATGCCAAATTATCTGAAGAATTTCAGCTATTGTTAGTAATTTTGATGAAAATACTAGAATTTTCATCAAAATTCCTAACAACAGCTGAAATTCTTCAGATGATTTTACATGGAATTGCTCAATCGTTTAAAATCAAGGGCGGATTCAGACAATTTTCCGCAAGGGGCGATTGTCAATTTTCTTCAACGAATTTCTCTGAAAGGGGGTGAAGGGCTCCACCACTGATTTAAAAGAAATGTGCAAATTGAATATTATAAGGCGATAAATTCCACTTTATTTATATTTTTCAATTATAGTTATGCTATAATTGAAAGACTATGCTGTCTTACATGGGGTACCATTTTTCTTCAAAATTTATCTTTTTAGGTTGAAAATTTAACTCCTTGTTTGAAAGTTGAGCTTCTTTCTTAAATTTTTTTTTTTTTTTTTTTGGTTGAAGATTAATAATTTTAGTTGAAAGTTGACCTGTTTGGTTGAAAATTTACTGTTTTGGTGAAAATTCTACTCTTTTTAGAAAAATAGTCTTTTTGGCTTGAAAATTAGACAGTTTGATAGAAAACTCAACTGTTTTCTAAAAAATTCGCTTTTTAAAACTGAAAATTATTGTCGTTCACTTAAATGATCATTTTTAGACTTAAAATTCTAATACTTGCTTGAAAATTCGTCTTTTCAGCGGAAAATTAATCTTCTTGTTTGAAAGTTAAACTAAATGGTTTAAATTTGATACATTCTGTTGAAAATTCATCTTCTTTGGTAAAAAATCAATTTTCTTTTAGTTAAAAACGCAACTATTTGGTTGAAAATTAATTTTGTTGGTTAAGGATTCAACTATTTTGTTGAAAATTTATCTTTTTCGGTGATATTCAATTGTTTTCTATTTAAAATAAAAATCTTTTTCTATTTTAATATCAATTATTATATTTTTTAAATAAAAATGCAATTCCTTCGTTGAAAGTTGAACTACTTTCATGAAAATTCATTTTTTTGGAAGAATTTTAGCATAAAATTCATCTCTTGGTTCCAAAACTGAACTAATTTTTTGAAACTTCACTTTTTTGGGGTAAAAATTAATTTTTTTAACTGAAAATTTATCTAGTTGGTTAAAAATGTATCTACTGGGTTGAAAATTAACTTTTTTCTTGAAAATTCATATTTTCGGGTTGAAAAAACAACTGTTTTCGTTGATGATTCAACTATTTTGTTAAAAATTCGTTATTTTAGGATAAATTCAATTGTTTTTTATTTAAAATTAAAATATTTTATATTGGAATATCAACTATTATATTTTTGATTGAAAATTCACCTTTTTAGGTTGAAAATGCCATTCCTTGGTTAACAGTTGAACTACTTTCTTGAAAATTCATATTTTCGGTTGAAGATTCATAATTTTAATAAAAAAAATGCATCTCTTTGGTTGAAAATTTAACTATTTGTTTGGGGTGAAAATTAATTTTTTTAACTGAAACTTTATCTACTTGGTTGAAAATTAACTTTTTTGTTGAAAATTCATATTTTGGGTTGAAATTGCAACTGTTTTGTAGAAAATTAATCTTATTGGCTTAAAAATTCAACTATTTGGCAGAATACTCAACTGTTTTCTAAAAAATTCGCTTGTTTAAATTGATTTTTTTTAAATGTAAATTTAACTATTCCATTTTTGGTTGAAAAGTGATATTTTTTACATTAAAAATTCAACTATTTGGTTGAAAATTCGTCTTTTTTGGTTTGAATATTAATCTGTTTTGGTTGAGGATTCGAATCTTTTGTTGAAAATTCATTTTTTTTCGGTTCAATTCAATTGTTTTATTATTTCAAATTAATTTTTTTTTTTTAATGAAATATCACCTGTTATATTTTTTACTGAAAATTCATCTTTTTAGGTTAAAATGCAACTCTTTGGTTGAAAATTGAACTACATTCTGAAAAATGATTTTTTGTTGTTGAAGATTTATAATTTTAGTAGAAAATTCATCTCTGGTTTAAAATTAAACGACTTCTTCGAAACTTCACTTTTTTTGGGGTAAAAATTAATTTTTTTAACTGATAATTTATCTACTTGGTTGAAAATAAACTTTATTGAAATTTCATATTTTCGAGTAAAAAATGTATCAAAAATGATAATTCGTCTTTTTGTCTTGGAAATTCAACAATTTGGTAGAAAATTCAACTACGTGGTAGAGAATTCAACTATGAGATAGAAAATTAAAACGTTTTGTAGAAGATTCGCTTTTTTGTTGACAATTATTATTATTTTTTTTTGTAATTAGAAATGCAATTTTTGGTTGGAAATTTAAGTCGTTTTTTGAAAATCCGTCGTTTTGGTAGAAAATTAATCTTCTTTGTTGAAGATTCAACTATTTGATGAAAAATTTATGTATTTCTTTGACAATTCGCCTTTTCTGGGTTAAGAACTAATTTTTTAAAATTAGAATTTAAATACTTGATTGAAAATTAACTTTTTTGTTGAAACTTCATATTTTCGGGTTGTAAATGCAAACTTTTTTGTATAGAAAATTCGTTTTTTTGTCTTGAAAATTCAACAGTCTGGTAGAAAATTAATTTTTTAAAAATTAAAATTCAACTATTTCATTTTCTGTTAAAAATTGATCTTTTTAGTTAAAAAATTTAACTAATTGGTAGAAAATGTATGTAGTTTGTTGAAAATTCGTCTTTTTTGGTAGAAAATTAATCTTCTTGGTTTTAAATTCAACTATTTTGTTAAAAATTCGTCTTTTTTGGTAAAAAAAAAATCTTCTTGACTAAAAATGGAACTATTTAGTTAAAAATTCATGTATTTTTTTTAGAATTCATCTTTTTTGGTTGAAAATTCGCAACTACTTGTTGGAAATTTTAACTACTTTGTTAATTCCATAAGAAACAGTAAGATTTGACCGAAATCAAAATTGATGACCCCTAAATAAATTCAGGAAAAAAAATGTAGGCGGCAAAAATTACGTTAGACAGGGGTCGAGGGCATATCTTACGGACCCTAACAAGGGGAAGTGCGTGGTTTGAAATTAAAAAGAAAACTAAAAATAACATCTGATAATTAGGGGGCTCAAAGTCAAGGAAATTAAGAGGCCTTAAGTACTTTGGTTTGTTAAAACTCAGGGGGGGGGGCAACTCTATCGCTCCACTCTGGATTCGCCCTTGTTTAAAATACTTTTTTGAACTAGACAAAAGTAAGAAAGGATATCTTTCGAATCTTTCGCAATTTCGATAGTTTGAGATTAAAATAAAAAAAAATTGTCAATCTTACCTGCATTTTGATTAAATCCTTTTCGACAACATCAAGGGTTTTCTGTTTACTGGCAGCGGAGAAAAGTGCAGTGGCATAGCGACCTTCTATACCAAAAACTTGAATAGGGGGCTGTAAAAAAAAAGGGAAAAAACGAAAGTCACATTATTTCAGTCACACACTTTTGACATCAACTATATATAAGTAATTTTAAGTGAAAAGTTAATAAATAATGTAGTAATCTATAAAATATTAATATATAATTTCTTACCTTAACCATTTGTGTCCCTGCAGCAGCAGATGAAAAAGATCTGGCCTGAAAATCGAAAGAAGAGAATTGTAGGTTAAGTTAATAAAATGTGAGAAAAGTCGCAAAATATGACAATTTCTCGATTCAATTTTGATCCTGGGGCAAAAAGTATAATTTATAAACTCACAACGATACTGATCTTGCTCGCTGCCATTTTTACGTAAGTATTTTTGCAACAAAAACGAGGTGGATATCTACTTTAGTCGACGGCCGATTGCATAACAGAAAAAAGTCAGGGTCCCTATATTTCAGAATTTTCAGAACTGACAAGACTGACAAGGGTGCCAACATGTGCTTTAAAAGTTTCAATATTTAATTCTATTTATTTAATTAATTTGTGATAATAAAACAGAGTATTGTATTAATTATTGTAGTGTAATTATTTTTGATCATTCTTTCAAAAAGGGTCTTATTAATTTGATTATTTTCTATTAATTCTGAAAATACATTTTTTATTAAGAGATTGGATATCCTGATTAGATGTTACGGTGGCGCTAGTGACGCAATCAAAACACGGCTGATCGGATAACCTAAGTTGTTAATAAATCTATTTTTTTTCAAATTGCGTTTCAAATTTCATTATAATTAAGTTTCGTTATAAAACATAAATAATGCGAGATGAAGTTAATATTAATTATAATATGGTAAAATATATGTCTGATTTTAGTGTCGGAGTGCAATTGTTGCCAAATGTAACCTATAAGTCTCTGTTTTCTTTTTTTGATTTCACATGTTTCACGTTGCAATTTTTAAACAAATACATATAGTGGATATAAAAATCAACGATCAATAAACAGTAAAAAGGTGCTTCCTCGTTGAGTGAATATTTACATTCAAGTCTAACAGTTTGTAGACGAGTGGAGCATTTCAGATGTTTGGAGCTTACAGTGTAATTTTGATTAAAAAGGTGTTATTGTATGCCTTATTATGTTGAAGTTTAGTGTATTTTAATTTTAAAAAGTGAAATATGACTTCGAGAACTACGTTTGTGGCGCAGGAAGGCCCGGCAAATGCCTTGGCTCTCAACAGAGATAATAGTCAAGTTGTTATTGCTGGTCGAAATGGTGAGAAAAAGTGTTTATACATTTCTAAGAATTTAATTTATTTTTTAACTCCTTTGTTTATTGTATTTGTTTCTTATACATTGTATATCTAATGTTCAAAAGCTATGAATTGCAAATCAAGTTGAATTTCGTTCAAATAAAATTAAACTTGAAAAGACAGGGTCTCTACTCATCTGAAAAACCTGGAATTGTCCGGGAATTTTTATGTACGTGGAAATACCTGAAATGTCAGGGAATTATTTTCTAATAAGGCAGGGAAATTTTTCGATCGTGCTGAAAGATGAAATTTTAACAAACTAGTTAAATTTTCAACCAAAAACGATGAATTCCCAACAAAATAGTTGAATTCTCAACTAAAACAGATTACTTTTCAATGAAACAGTGGCATTTTTAACCAAAAATTCTAATTTTCTACTACAAAATAAGAATTTTCAACGAAGTACGAAAAATTTTAACTAAATAGTTGAATATTCAACCAAGAAGGTCAATTTTATACCAAAAAGACCAATTTTCGACAAAACACATAAGTATTTAACAAAAAAAGATTTAATTCCTACCAAAAAAGATTTAATTCCTACCAAAAGAGATGAATATTTAAACCAGAAAGATGTGTTTTCAACAATAATTTAATTTTCAACGGAGAAAATTAATTTTCTTCCAAAAAAAAAAAAAAAATAAAAAAAATAAATAAAAAATGAAAGTTAAATTTTCAAACAAATAGTTTACTTTTCTACCAAACTGTTAAAATTTAAAGCCAAAAAGACCAATTTTCTAGAAAACAAATGATTCTTCATCCCGAAAAATATGAGTCTTCAAGCAAAAGTTAATTTTCTACAAAATAATTGAATTTTTTGCAATAAAAGTTGCATTTTCACATAAAAGAAGATTAAATTTCTACGAAAAGAGATGAATTTTTAAACCAAAAAGAAAAAATTTTCAACAACAGTGTTGCATCTTTCAGTAAAGAGAAAAAATGAACAAAAAAGTAAATTTTCAATGAAAAAGTAAATTTTCAACCAAACAGTTAAATTTTCTACTAAATAGTACAATTTTCTAGCAAACTGTGAACATTTCAAGCCAATAAGACAAATATATTCTACAAAAAAGTTGCGTTTTCAACAAAAAAAAAAGACATTTCTTCAAAAAGAGATGAATTTTTAAACAAAAAACGAATCTTTAACAAAATTGTTGAATTTTCAACCAAAAAGAATTTTTCCGTGAAAAAGAAAAAAATTTCATCTAGATTGTTGAATTTTCAAGCCAAAAAGAAGAATTTTTTACAAAGTTGTTGAATTTTTCAGTCAAGAGAAAAAATCAACAAAAAAGTTAATTTTCAACTACAAATAGTACAATTCTCTACCAAACTGTGAAAATTTCAAGCCATTAAGACGAATATATTCTACAAAAATGTTGCATTTTCAACCAAAAAAAGATGACATTTCTTCCAAAAGAGATGAATTTTTAAACCAAAAATGAATTTTCAATAAAAGAGTTAAATTTCAAATCGAATAGTTGAAGTTTGAACTAAAAATCATAAATTATTAACAAAATAGTTTATTTTTAAACAAATTTTCAACTCCAAAATATAAGTTTTCAACAAAAAGTTAACTTTCTGCAAAAAACTTACATTTTCAAAAAAAAAAAAGATTACATTTATATGAAAAGAGATGAATTTTTAAACCAAAAAGACAAATATCTACAAAATTGTTTAATTTTTCAGACAAAAAGAGAAAAATTCAACAAAAAAAGTTAATTTTCAATAAGAAAGTTAATTTTCAACCAAACAATGGAATTTTCAAGCCAATAGTACAATTTTCTACCAAAATGTACAAATTTTAGGCCAATAAGACGAATATATTCTACAGAAAAGTTGAATTTTTAACCTAAATATATGATTTTTCATCAAAAACTTTCATTTTCAACTAAATAAAAGAATTTTTTACAAAAAAGTTGCATTTTCAACCAAAAAAAGATGACATTTCTACCAAAAGAGATGAATTTCAAAACCAAAGACGAATTTTCAACAAACATGTTGAATTTTCAAGCAAGAAAAACAACGAATTTTCTATAAAAAAGTTCATTTTCAACAAACAAGTTAATTTGCAACCGAATAGTTGAATTTTCCTTTTCAATCAAATAGTTTAATTTTTTCTAAAATTTAGAAATTTTAAGTAAAAAATATGAATTTGTTATGAAAAATTATTCCTGGAAAATCTATGAATACCTGAAAAAAACCTAGAATTATCAGGGAATTTATTTACAGGATTTGAGTAGATACCCTGAAAGAAGAGAAACTTTGACTGATATTTTTTTGTAATTTTTACAGTATTTAAAATATTTACATTACACGAGGACAGATTCGAGGAAACCATTAATCTTCGAGTGGGAAAAAACTTAAACTTGAATTTCTCATGTAATGATGTTGCATGGAATCTTATAGACGGTAAGTTCTGTTCCTGAATGTCCAGAATTAAAATTTCGATTTTAAACTCTCTAACTGATCAATTATAAAATATGCCGGAAACTTTAAGTGAATAAAATTATTACAGATCACATACTGGCGACGGCCGCAACGAATGGAGCAGTCGTCTTATGGAATTTGAATAAACCATCTCGATCAAAACAAGAACATGTTTTTGGGGATCATAAAAGAACTGTGAATAAAGTCAGTTTTCACATAACCGAACCTATGTGGCTGATATCAGGATCACAAGATGGTACCATGAAGTGTTTCGATCTGAGAATTTCAGAAGCAGCAAAAACATTTTATAGGTAAAAATCAATTAATATTATACTTACGTTTATTATTTACCTAGGATCCAGACAGGCCTGAGATTTTCAGAAAATAAGTGGGTAGGCCCTGAGTATTGTTATTAATGAATTATTAAAAAAAAACTCTAAAAAATAAATTAAGTAACACAAAAAACTGAGATCGAAGAAAGGAACGAAAGCGACTTTCATGCAAAAATTTCAAACTGCTCTTACGAAAAAATAGTATAGGAAAGTCAGTATAGACCTCTAGAATGATTTTCCTATCATAAATTTTCTATAATTTTTTCATGATTATAGGAAATTCATTATATAAAATCATTATATAGAAAACGATTATGGGATAATCAGCATTGGAATAAATAATACAGAAATATTGAAGGAATTAATGTAAAAACTATACAAACTACAAAGGAGCGATTTATTTTAGTTCATTCATAATCTGATATGGAAGTGCACTATAATAGCGACTTTGCAAAAATATACTTTACACACTAAAAATCTGTGAATTTCCTTCATATCTTTAGAATTGTTTGAAATTTCATTGAAAACCACGAAAAACCTTTGAAATCTCTTGAAATCTGTTAAAATCCCTTGAAATTAAAAAATAAATTAAATTTATTCCCTAAAGTTCTCTCGAAATCCCTTAAAATTGGTAAAATCCCTTAAAATCTTTAAAATACTTGGAGGTCCTATAAAATCCCTTATATCTTGAGAAATTCTTTGATTAATGAGCCTTTGTGAAATTCTTTGAAATTCTTTGGTGAAATCCTACAAAAGTCTTGGACATCCCTTGAAATTTCTTTAATCTCTTGAAAATATTTGGAATCTTTTAAAATTGGAATTTTTTAAATTCCTTTATATCCCATGAAATGGTCGAAATGCGTAGAAATCCCTTGCAATAGAATTTAATTATTGCCCTAAAGTTATTTAGAAATTAGCTGAAATCATTTGAAATCTTTGGAAATCGTAAGAATCCATTGAAATAAGTAAAAAATATTTGATATCACTTGAAAATTATTTAAATTAAACTTATTTATTAAAGTTTAACAAAAAATCAAATTCCTAGTAATATTTGAAATCCTTGGAGATTCAAGAAAATCCTTTAAATCTTCCGAAATATCTTGAAATCTCTTGAAAAAATTGGAATCGATTCAATTTCCCTTGAAGTGTTATTCTCTAGAAATATCTTGAAATCGTTGTAAATCGTAAGAATCCATTAAAATGAGTAGAAATCTTTTGAAATCTCTTGAATGTAAATCAGATTAAACTTATTTATTAAATTTCTCTAAAAAACCATTCAAATCCCCAGAAATGTTCGAAATCCCTTGAAATCAATCTTCGGAAATCGTACAATGTTCTATGAAATCCCTTAACATTTTTTAAATTTATTAAAATCTGCTAAGATACTGTCAAGTCTTTCGAAATCCCGTAAAATTCTTTGTAATGTCTTAAAATCTAAAAAATCTAAAAAAAATTCCTTGAAATCCGTGGAAATATTTTTATATCACTGGAAATCTATGATATTCTCTAAAATCCCTTGAAATGTTTTGAAATCTTACGAAACTCTTTAAAATCCTTTGAAATATTTTTAAATCTCTTGAAACCCATTAAAATCTCTTAAAATCAGTGGAAATATTTGGAAATCCATAGAAGTCTGTTGAAATCCCATAAAAATCTTAAAATCCGCGAAAGTCCCTCGAAATTCTTTGGAATTCCTTTAAAGTCCTTGATATATTTGGAAATCTTTGAAATCTTTTGAAAACCCGTAAAATTACTATGAAATCTGAGGAAATCGCTTAAAATCCATGGAAATTCTCTGGAATCTCTTGAAGTCAGTTGATCCGTTGATGGAACACAAAGAACATTGACATTTTTTGGAATCCTTAAAAAGAAATTTAAATCTCTAAAATCCTTCGAAAGTTTTTTAATTCCTCCAAATCCTTCAAAAATTTTCAAATCCTTAGAATTCCCTTGAAATAAAATTTATTTTATTCTCGAAAGTTTTCTAGAAATTTATGAAGTCCCTTTTATTTAATTCCATTTATTTTCCAAAGTTCTCTAGAAATTCTTTAAAATCGAGTTTAAAATTTTTGGAAACCCTAAAAAATTCTTTTGAAATCCTTTGCAATTTTCAAAATCTGCTGGAATTTTTCAAATCGTTTAAAATAGCTTTAAATCTGTTTAAATTCCGTAAATCCTTTAAGGTAACTGGAGTTCCTATAAAATCTCTGAAACCTTATGACATTCTTTAAAATCTCTTGAAATATTTGTACTTGAAGATCTTATCAAATACCTTAAATCTTGTCAAATTATTTTAAATTTCTAGAAATCTTTAGAAACCCTACAAAATTCTTTGACATCCCTTGAAATTTTTCAAATCTCATCAAATTCATTAGAATCTTTTAAAATATCTTTGCAAGTTTTTAATTCCTTCATATCCCTTGAAATCCGTAGAAATCCCTTGAAATAAAATTTATTTTATTCTCTAAAGTTCTCCAGAAATTTATTGAAGTCCTTGAAATCCATTGAAATCTTTGGAAATCATAAAAATCCATTAAAATAAGTAGAAATCATTTGAAATCTCTTCAATATAAATTAAACTAAAGTCCATACTCCTAGAAATCTTTTAAATCCTTTGAAGTAATTGGAGGTCCTATAAAATCCCCTTAAACTTGTGAAATTCTTTGAAAATCCTGCACAATTCTTTAACATTGCTTGAAATTTTTGAATCCGGAGAAATCCCTTGAAATAAAATTTATTTTATTCCCTAAAGTTCTCTAGAAATCTGCTGAAGTCCCTTAAATCCCATTGAAATCTTTGGAAATCATGAAAATCCATTAATATAAGTAGAAATCATTTGAAATCTTTTCAGTATAAATTAAACTATACTTATTTAATAATCTTCTTTAAAAAAAGAGAATCGTCCAAATCCCTAGACATTTTTTAAATATGTTGAAATCTTTGAAATCTCGGAAAGATTCAATAAAATCCTTCAAACCTAGTAAAATCCTTTGAAATATTTGAAATCGCTAAGAATTCCTTGCAATTTGATTTTATTTTATTTATTTTCCAAACTTCTCTAGAAATCCCTTAATATCGGACTTACAATATTTTAAAATCCTACAAAATTCTTTGAAATTCCTTGAAGCGTTTAAAACATCTTGAAATTCTTTGGAATTTATTATTTTTTATTTTTACTTCAGTAGCTTAAAATCGTTAAAATCCCGAAGATCCTTTGAAATAACTTGAGGTTCTATAAACTCTCCTAAATATTGTAAAAATTCTTTGAAATCTTGAGAAATCCTACAAAGTTCTTTGATATTTCTTGAAACTTTTGAAATTCTTTGGAATCTTTTCAAATATATTAATATACAAACGTTAAAATTAAATAAAATAAGCAAAAATCATTTGAAATTCCTTGAATATAAATTAAATTCATTCATTAAAGTTATCTAAAAATAATAATTGTTCAAACTCCTAGAAATCTTTTAAATCCTTGGAGATTCAATAAAATTTTAAATTTTGTGAAGTTCTTTGAAATACGTAAAAATCCCTTAAAATTTCATTTTATTTCTTTTATTTCCCAAAGTTCTCTAGAAATCCCTCAAAATCATTGGAAATCCTACAACATTTTTTGGAATCTTTTACAATAACTTCAAATTTTTTTAATATCGTAAATCCATTGAAATAGTTAGATATCCTATAAAATCTCTTAAATTTTGTGAAATTCTTTGGAACACCTTGAAATCTTTTGACAAATAAGGGGAGAGTTAATATTTTGAGAATGTGAATGTTGTTTATTAGTAACACGGAATCGGTGCGAGATGTTCAATTCTCACCTCATCAGCCTCACACCTTCGCAGCAGTTTCCGAAAACGGTCATGTTCAACAGTGGGATTTACGTCGACCTGATCGATATTTCCAGCACTTTGCAGCCCACAGTGGGCCAATTTTTGCTTGTGATTGGCATCCTGAAGCCAATTGGCTGGCGACTGCTTCCAGAGACAAAACAATAAAAGTATTCAAAATTAGACTGCATTTTAATTTAATTTTTAAATTAACCTAAATCATTAGTAACTTGGGATTCTATTTTGAAACTAGAATATAATGTGAATTGTTGTCATGTTTTAATCTAGGTTTGGGATTTATCAACAAAACCGGCTTGCGAGTATACGATTCATACGATAGCTTCGGTCGGTCGAATCAAATGGAGGCCTCAACGCAAATTTCACATAGCAAGTTGTGCCCTCGTCGTGGACTGCAGCATTAACGTGTGGGACATTAGGAGACCCTATATTCCTTTTGCAAGCTTCAATGAACACAGGGACGTCGCAACCGGCATTGCCTGGAGAGGAGATCCTCAATCTTTCCTTTCCACAAGCAGGGTAAATTTACCACAATTCTAACAAGAGAAAAATTGAGTCTATTCAATTGTCTTTAAATTAATTAGCACATTTTTCATTCTTTCCAAACCGTGGTGTAGTCGAGGTCTGGCGGCGCCTGGAGCCGCCAGGGTACTTTTTTTGGAGGCCTGGCGGTGCAAAGCCACTTCTTGTCACACGAAAAATTTTTCCATTTATAGGCTATCCGTAAATTTTGTCATCAATTTTGGGCTTTTTTTACCTCCTCCTCACCCGAAAGTAACGTAGCCGCTGGCTAAAGACATGTAGATAAACTATTCAATTTAATACGAAACACTTTAAACTCCTAAGATTTCAAACGGAAATAAATTGCATTTGCAAGAAAATAGTTGAATTTTCAAACAAAACAGATTTTCTATCCAAAGAAACGAATTTTCAACACAAAAAATGAATTTTCAAAAAATTATCATTTCAAATCAAACAGTTGCATTAACAACCAAACAGATGAACTTTCCAGTAAAAGAGACGATTTTTACGAACAATAATTCAAGATTTAACCAAATGGTAAAATTTTCAAGTCTAAAAGACGAATTTTTTCGAAGAAAGTTGAATTTTTAACAAAAGAGTTACTTTTCAAAGAAGAAAGTTAATTTTTAACCAAAAGGGAGGACTTTCCTACCATAAAAGATGAATTTTCAATTCAAAAGGAGGAATTTTTAACACCATGGTTGAATTTTCGACCAAAAATGGTGACTATCAAAACAGTTAATTTTTCTAATTAGATTTTTAACAAAATAGCTGAATTTCTAACCAGATAGTTAATTTTTCAGCATACAAAGATGCATTTTCAATCAAATCCTAGAAATTTCACAACAAAAAATTAAAATTCAGTCAAATATTTGAATTTTCAAGACAAAAAGACCATTTTTTTTACAAGACAGTTGAATTTTCATCAAAAAAGGTTATTTTGAACCAAGAAAGATGTTTTTTCTACCATGAAAGATGATTTTTCAATGAAAGAGTAAAGCGTTTAAGCTAAAAAGTCGAATGTTTTAGAAAATAGTGGACTTTTAAATCGGAAAAGATTAATTTTTAACAAAAAAGATCATTTTCAATCAAGAAAGATGAATTTTCAACAAGATAGTTGAATTATCAACTGAAAAGTTGACCCTTCAACAAACAAGAATAATTTTCTACCCAAAAAGACGGCTATTGAACAAAATATATGAATTTTCTATCCAAAAGTTGAATTTTCAACCAAAAAATTGAATTTTCCAACAAACAAGATTAATTTTCTGCCCAAAAAGACGAACTTTCCAGAAAATACATCTTTTTTATACCAAATAGTTGAATTTTTATCTTATACAATATGCAGGATAAAGTTTTAGTCAAACATGGAATAGTTAAATTTTTAGATAAAAACTCTAAAAAAATAACTTTGAACAAAAAAAAAACAACTAATTTTGAACAAAATTGTTAAATTTTCAACCAAAAAGATGCATTTTTGACGAAGAAGATTAATGTTTTATGAAAAAAGATGAATTTCCAACTTATCCAATATACAGGATAAAGTTTTAGTCAAACATGTAATAGTTAAATTTTTAGATACAACAAATTTTCTAACAAAAAAATGAATTTCTGTCTCTTATACATTCCGGCTTGCCAGCGTCAGGCTCATTCCATCGCGAACCGGATGCAAAAGGCTGTTCTTTTGGGATCACTTCATCTCGTCCGTCAACACTGTTCCTCATAACATTCTGTAGAGATTGGTAGCTGTGAAAAAGTATCCAGAGGTGAAACCTTTATCTCCAACTGCCCTGTCTGTTCCGGTTGCGTCGAGAATGCTTGTTACGAAGAACCATGATCTAACTTCTGGGTTTCCAAATATTTCAAGGAATGTAAAAGAACTTCACAAGAATTAGGTGTTTGATAGGACATCTGGGACTACTGAGGATCTATTAACTTTTGATAAATGAATCTTTATCCCTTGATGCAACTGCAACGATTTGCAGAATTTTTTTTGATAAGATGCATAGACAACTCTATTTTCCAGACGCATAGCTTTTGTTTGGGCCGTGAAAAATTTGAATAGAAATCACAAATTCCGCTTCCTGGTCGAACTATGCAAGATAAGGAGGAAAAAAAAATTCTTTAGCCAACAAAGATCTAGAAAGTTTTTCATGAACATTTCTTGATGAGGCACGTAGTCTTCTATTTGATCGTAAAAATACCATTAGAAATAACACATTTCAATTTATAGAAAATGGACACAAGGAACAATACAATCATTGAAAGCAAAATTGGTCAAAGTAGTTCAGGATCGAATTACAAAAATTACTATACTACACATTCAGTATGATAGAGTTCAACACAATATACAAAAATCGTCATTTCGAACAAACCTTAATCGAGTGAGTTATGTAAGAAAATGTTATGGAAGTAAAAGATTAAAGCCTTGAGAATCATAATACATTACCTTTATTATTATTTGTAATTACGAGTTATTTGTATCATTTTAATCCGACTTGGGATTAAAAACAATTCTATATTTTAGTTATACATTGTTTCTGAATTAAAATAATAGTGTGGACGATTAGGGTTTACACGTTCTACTCTAAAACTCAATAGGATCTGATGCGCGGGGCCTACTGGAATTTCCTTGACTTCATCTGTGGTCAATACGGTAATCATCCCGCTTTCCGTGTTTATTTTCACCCGTCGTCTACCGCGATTGCGTGTCTTACATGAATATATTCCAGTAAGATATTTATTACTCTCCAATATTGCAAAAACGTCACCATCGGATGATGATAATACTATTTGTTCTTGGGTTGGCATCGGCCCAAAAACTTTATCTTTTACGGCTATTCCAATTGGCTTATCCGTAGGAAAAATGTATCTTCGAAGTTGCAATAGCCGGTGTGGATTCATATAGGGAATAAAACGAATAAATTTAAGTTGGTCAAGTCCATATATAATTCTGTCAGAGCAAATAATCGTGGTAGGTGGAGTCAAGAACCTGGTATGAGCTTTAGGGGACCTGGACCTGGCACAAAGAGGAGAGTGAGGAAGAGAAAGAGACCTGGACCTGGCATGAAGAGGAGGTTCAGAAGGAGAAGGACCACTGGACCCGTCACGAAGAGGGGGCTCGGCAGAAGGAGGACGCCTGTCAGGAGAATGTTGTTCCTCAATTAAATTAGAAGATTCTTGACGAGGAACGCCAGGAATAGGATCGCCATCAGGCAGGCACTTGAACTGTGAACTTAAATCTGGAAGAAAAAAGAGAATTGCATTTCTTTTATGAATCACTGTTTAAATTTTTGGGATTCTACAACACTTCTACAATACAAGCGTAAGGTAAAATTGCAAACATGGTATCGGAACGACGAAATTGCCATACATGTATGTAAAAATTACAAGGCAAGACTGAGGACATTCAAGGAAGATCTCCCGGGAAACTTATTAAAAGCTGTACCAGCAATATTCAGAGAACATTATTCAGGAAGCACCCTCGAAAAGCTATTATTCCTGACTTCTTCAAAGAATTTAATATGCTTTTATAAACACATGCAGCAGAATTCCAGTAGAACAGAAAAAAACTTTGCACAGGCATGCGTGGGTGCCTTATAGAAAAATTTAGCGCACAATAAGTTTAAGATAGTCTGCTTGGAATTTCCAACAAATGCTGATTTAAAAAAAAATTTCCGAATTCTGGACAGATTTCCAATCCGAAATTCTCCGTTTTGCCATCCGAAATGTCACTCAATTTTTACTTGTTGACGTACGGTATCTGCGCGATAAAAATCTAGCTGATCCGATAAAATCCGCAATTTTACTAGCTGTCTGTTAACTACAAACTCGAATTTTATTCAGCTGTATTATTATTATTATTATTATTACATTATACTTCTATGTATTTTGCAATGTGAGGAGGATTTAAGTTAGTTTGAGTGTGCGAACTGTGTTCTGCTGCTTGCATGCAAGCGCAGCATGTGTGTAAATGCTTCGCGACCACCTATGTTCTTACTTCTTTTTTTTCGAATCTTTTTCTTTCCTTATTTTTCTGTCATTTCTCAATAATTATGATATTAAATAAAGTTTCCTTCAAACTATCATTTGATTTTTCGAAAATTAGGCGGCTCCACAAAATTTTAATTTTGTGTAGGCAGGCATGTAACAGAATTACTCATTTTCTATTTATTCATTTCCGATAAACTCAAATAAAGTTTGAAAAGAGAGATTGTTATATAATGCAGATTACATCAGACATTTTTTTCCAATATTATAGATACATGATGGTATTATATTCACCAATATAATTAAAGATGATTGCGAAGGTTAAGATGAGATGATGATCGATCCCCATTTTTTCCAATTAGTGTAGAAGCTGATTGAAGCGTTAATACACAATTTGGTTAACAGTCTGTCTATTACAAATTCTGGTGCTTCATTAATATATATATATATATTTAATTGAAATTAATTTATTAAATTAAAATGAAATGTAAAATTATTTAATTAATTAGGAACATATATTCGAACATAATTATGGTATCTTATTCGTTATGTCATACATTAGTAGCGTCAACTTTATCCTCTCTTCTTCAATTTTAAAGATGTATAAATCAACAGGATTAACTTTGAATCATTCTGGAGACCAAAAGTCAAGTGTTTTCGATTCTAAATTTTTTAAACTCACATAATTTCGAATGTTAATCATCATAGTTACCAAATTTTCATATGTGAAACTTAAAAGTCGCCTAATTTTTAATTTAAAATTTTCAAAATTTGAAAAACTTCAATTTCAAAGATTTATTCATTTTTTACTCAATCATTTGGAACCCATTCAAATGATGTTTGGAAACAAAGCAATTTGAATATAAGGCAGATCATGTCGGTCAAATTTTTATTTGCTGAAAGCTCGACATTTAAAAGAAATATTATAGGTATATAATAGTGTAATATTTGCCAATATAATTCATATAAGCAATAAAGTATATATAATACATATATAGCATCGTAATCGTTATCTCAAGAATTAGAGGCTATATGGTTGTCCTTCACAGATCTTGATTAAAATGTGTATATTTCATAACTCTGTCCAAGAAATTTGGCTACCTCAACCAAGGCTAGTTTGGAAGAAGTCAAGCGATTCTTTTGAATAGCACTTCGCTAAAAATAACCGCAAATGGTCTAAGCTATTTTTATATTTTGTAGAAATCTTTCTGAAGGTGTCTGCTAAGTCTTGAAGACAAAAAATTTATACTAAAGTCATGTGGATATAAAATCTATCCTATAAGAGAATGTTGGTTGGCTCTTTTATGAGAAATAGAGTTTCTTTCTTAAAAAATTTGTTCAATAATTTCTTCTTGAACCTATACTACACGTGTATTTTTAACTGGGTATTGTGCCGTAATTTAAAACAAGCTTGGGAAAAAATATTTGTTTTCAGAGAAATTGTGCCCTAGCTTTTCACGAATTTTCAGTTTTAAGGTAGTTCTCGTTATTGGTAGTATCTTTGAAAAGCCAAAAGGCTATTTCTTATGAAAAACTTGGAAATATACAAAAATATGATAAATAAAGTTTTTATCTTCGACCGAACCTTTGATTCTTATCGCTTATCTTTTTTATTCTTGTGGCTAAATTGATAAGATTTCACAGAAGCTTGTTTTCTTGAGAACTAAATTCTCTTCAACGCTGCCACATCCAGTTTTGAAAAATTGATTGTAGAATGGCTAAGATTAGCAAGAAATGACTTTGAAAAGAAGGAAAAAAATATGAGAAACAAATAATAATATTTGACATTAATTTATTCATTTTTAAAAATTAGATGCATTCCTTATAGAGAACCTTTTTGTCGTGAAAACAAGCCGATAAAAGTTATTCTATACATAATTTTTGTACGATCAAAGTTGAAATTAGTATTAGAATTATGCGCTAAGTTCACGACTGTACAATGATTTCAATCCTATTACACTAATTTTGTCTTTAGTTTCAACGGATTGTATTTGAGCGGCCAAACCTTTTTTCACTTTTTTGGTCCGATCTATTTGAAGATCTCTTATATGTAATACGTCTTATACGTATGTCTTATATGTAATACGTCTTATATGTAACGCAAAAAAATATGTGTGCCTTAAAAATTCTTGAACGCGGTATCACGTTGACCGGGATTTATCGCGCGCCGTCGCACAGTGGGGAAAAAGTTACTTTTTTAATTTTACGTTTTCTTAAGTACATGCTGCCTTCTTTGAAATGACTTGCAGTTAGTGTAATTGTATTTATTCACTAGAAAACTTTGTCCTTTTAATATATTTGTTCAGGTTATTAACAAAAATATATCAACAAAATACACCATGTGGCAATTTATTTTCAGAAATATATTCTGTTCTCACAGAAACTATTCCAAATTGGTCTAAGAGTGATGTACTGTCCATAAAAAATCGACGATTGCTACATATTTTTTTCAAATTTTATGAACAAATATTCATATTCGCGCAGTGTATACGTTTATATAATTTCTTCAAAATAATAGAAAGCTGTTGCAAGAATCTATTTTTTTCAATACATCACTGTTTGTTTCAGGCGAAAATTGACTTTTGCGGATTTCTGCATACATAATCGTTTTTGGACTTACTGCCTGAGAAAGAATAGATTATATTTTAGTGCCTGTCTTTGTCGTTTGTGTAGACGATAACTTTTCAATTAATTATCCGAGCGGATCGCTTTTGGGTACAAAGAGCGAACTCGTTAATGAGCCATTTCTGACCAATCGTTCTGGTTATGTCCATCGAAAATGCTTTCTGAAAAATCAATAATAGGGTCATCCACAAAAATTTGGTATGCTTTATAGTTGAGCTTTTTATAAACTTGAACTCAAAAAGAATTTAAATGTAAAACTAAAGTTTACTTTTGTTTATTTCACCATTTATAATAATTGATTGAAAAGTGACAAAATATCATCCGGAAAGTTCGATTTTTTTTGACGAAGCATTCTCAAGGCATGAAACACGTGGTGTAACGTCAAGCGCCGTCAAAGCTGGAAAAATTCATGGTTTATTTTCATGAAGTTTGAGTATGCCTGGATACGATAAAGCCAGTTGGGACAATTTTGCTAAACTGATATAATTTGAAACATCTATTTTTATTTATTTAATTTAATAATTTGGTATGATAATTGCTTTAGGCGAATCGTAACATATATGCAATATGGGAAATCTTGCATCCAGAAGACTTAACCTTACTTTTCTATAGATGCTTTTATAAAAACATTTATAAATACATCTATAAAATTATTATAGAATTGATAATTATGTGATTTATAATTACTTTTATAAATACTTTATTGTATAATACTTGTTGCTCAAATAAACGATTTGTTTTTGCGAGGTTATAGCTCACATACATCCCGGCACCCCATCTATTGTATAACACCATTGAACATACGTCAATTTCGAGTTTTATGCTTTAAAAAAAACCTATTTCATACTTTTCTATTCAATATAGAAGTATTTAAATATCGTTGAAATAATCTTCGAAACAATATACTCTTGACGTTAAAGATGTGGTAGAGTACATGTCACGCCGAACAATTTTGTTTTCGTTCCTCACCTCTGAGTGCAGATATTAATAATTTTCCGCGATTTTTGACATAGGTGATCTTACATTTAGGTACAAAATACCAATAATAGCGCTGTTTTCTTTTCTTTTTTATGAAAAAACGTGAATCGCCCGGCTTATTTACAAACGTTTGGCGGCGTGCTACGTCACATCAAGATGGCGGAATGGGCGCAACAAAAATAGGAATTTTAAATATGTACAAATGTTTCTTCTTTAAATATAGATTTGTTAACCAGTTTTTTGGCACTATGTTGGTATTATTAGTGATTTTAGAGCATCTACTTTAATATGCGTGAAGCATTAGTCCTGAAAGTTACCGAAAATAATATAATATACCTTTAAAATAATAGAGTTCAACATGATATGGAAATTTTTCATTTCGGACAAACTTTAATCGATTGCAAAGCGGCGCGAGACACGCCATGATAATGTATTCGTTGAATTATCGAAACGTGAAGCCTTGATAATCAAAATGCATTGGCTTTATCATGATTTGTAATTGCAAGTCGCTTGTAACATTTTAAGCTGAATCCGGATTACCTACAATATTATCTTCAATTCTAACATTTTTTGTTGTAATTAAATTAATGGCGTGAAGGATTATGGTTTACACGGTCTACTCTAAAATGCATTAGGATTTGTCGCGAGGGGCCTACTGGAATTTCCTTGACTTCATCTGGAGTCAATGGGGTTATCATGCCGCTTTTCATGTTTACTTTTGCCCGCGCATTATGCTGACCGCCAGGATTACGTGCATATATTCCAGCAAGAAATCTACTACTTTCCAATATTGCAAAGACGTCACCATCGGATGTTGATAATACAATTTGTTCTTGGGTTGGCGTGGGCACAAAGAGATTCCGTCTCAAGGATATTAGAGTTGTTTTATTTGTAGGAAAAGTGTATCTTTGAAGTTCGAATTGCCGGTGAGAATTCATATAGGGAGTAAGTCGAATAAATTGAAGTTGATTAAGTTTATATACAGTTTTGTCAGAACAAAAAATCATGGTAGGTGGAACCAAGAACCTGGTATCGGCTCGATGAGACCTGGGCCTGGCACGATGAGGAGGCTCTGCAGGAGGAGGTGACCTGGCTGGAGGAGGTGCTTCAAGAGAAGCAATCGTGGTAGGTGGAGCCATGCACCTGGTATGGTCTAGAGGAGACCTTGAACTTACACGAATCGGCCTGGCAGGAAGAGGAGGCTCGACAGGAGAAGGAGAGCTGTCAGGAGAAAATTGCCTCTCAAAAAAATTGTAAGAAGTTTGACGACGTGGAACACCAGGAATGGGGTCGCCATTAGGTAGACACTCAAATTGTGAACTTAACTCTGCAAGAAGGAACAGAAGTACATTTTCTATGTACATTCGTATATCATGATCGCTTTGTCATCCGGCATGTCAGTCGATTTTTATTCGTTGACGTCCGGAATCTATACGAGAAAAATTGAGCTGATTCGATGAAATCCGATTATGTTGTCTTCTCTATAGTATAATTACACTTGTTTTTTGCTTATGCAAACACAATGAAAGCAAACTTTACAGTTTGTCTACGAATATAAACCACACGATCATAAACATTAAAAATCTTGAATGTTGAAAGAGTACGAATCTAAGTTTATAACCATTGCGAAAATTAGGAATCATCAAATTTCAAACATATTTTTGAAATAAGTCTATCTTAAAGATTTTCAATTCAAGATTCTTTTATTCTGAATTTTCTAAATTTGAGAAGATGTAATGTAGATATTTTTTTATAGTTCAATTTTGCAGACGTAGAATTGAAAAATCTTTAATCTGAAAGATGTATGGATCAACATTATCAACGTTTGATCATTTGAAACATCAAAAGTTAAGTGTCTTCAATTCCAAATTTCCCAAATTCAAAAAATTTCAAATGTGAATCACTTCAATTGTAAATAATTGTTCACTTTTTATTAATTCATTTAAAACCAACTCAAATGAAGTTTGGTAAGAAGCAATTGGCATATAATGCAGATCACGTCGGACAAATTTTTCTTTGCTGAAAGCTTGACATTTCAAAAAAAAAAAAATTATAGATATATTATATTATTATATTCACCAATATAGATCAGGATGACTGTCAACGTGAAGAGGAGGGCATAAGCGATCCCCATTTTTCCAATCAGGGTGAAAACTGATTGAAGCGTCAATGAACAATTTAGCTAACAGTCTATATAATGAAACACCTAAATATTCATTAGATACACTGTATATGTTGTATCCTAATCGTTATTTTAAGAATGTGAATTCAAATGTACTCCAAATGTGAAGTTCGAAGTTCTTTATATTTATATTCCATAAATCAGTCCGAGAAATTCGATTACCTCAACCAAGGCTAGTTTAGAAATAATAAATCGAGTATTTCGTATGACGCTGCGCTAAAAATAACCGCAAATTATTTAAACTATTTACACACATTGTGAGTATCTTTCTGAAGATGCGTGCTAAGTTTAAGCACAAAAAAATTACGTTGAAGTCATGTAGACATCAAATTTATCCTATAATAGCCTCGTGTTTGGCCTATTATGGGAAAAAGAGTTTGTTTCCTAATTTTTTGAATGATTTGCTTTTGAATGTATATAATACCTCATGGATATTTTTTGGCTTATTTCAATGCATTTTTCCGATTATACAATAATATAGTTCAAAAGATTTCGAAGGATTTCAAGAAATTAAAAACAAATCTAAAGAATGGTTATGACGATTGTAGAACTTTTAAACAGTTCCAAACATTTTAATGGAGTTTAAAAAGATTTTAGTGAATTTCTCGATAACTTTATAGAATAAAATACATTTTGTTTCGAGGCATATGGAGAAATTTACAAAATTGTAAAGGATTCAAAGATTATTAGTTATATTAGAGAGTTCCAAAAAATTTCAAAAATTGCAAGGATAGTCAAAGAACTTTGTAACATTTCAAAATATTTTAAGGCATTTCATAGAATTTTCACAAGATTTAAGGGATTTTATAGAATCATGCGAATTCCAGGGGACTTTGAAGATTTTTGTAGGTTTCTCGAAGATCATCAGCTTGATTTTATGGAATTTCTAGAGAACTTTGAAAAGCGAATGAATTGCGTTTGGAAACTACAAAGAAACGGTAAATTATTATATTTGTAAAAATTTCCGCTTCCGCTACATAACTTGATATCGGATTGCTAGGGATATTCAGGTAAAAATCATTCTAAATCAACTAAATCAAGTATACAAATAAACCAGGCATGTTTATCCTTAGTTTCATGTTTGTAATTAGTTTCCTATTTTATTCTAGCATCCTAGATAGATGAGAAAAAAAGAAAAAGAGCAATATCACTGATCTCACTCTCTATATTTTATTTATCGAAGACTTTGGCAACTCATGTCCTTACGCATTTCCGCGCAACTCCATCGTTTATACTTCAATAGTATAAATTCACAAAGTTCTTTGTGGGCTCCGAACCTAAATTGCTGGAGATACTTTCAAATCCTCGTACAATTTACTAATTCTTTTGTGAATTAGAGTATTTCGAATATTGTCCAATAATTCCTTCATTTCCGTTTTGAGATTCCGAAAGAATGAAATTATCTGGCGATTCCTCGCGTTACTCTTTAACCTATTCCACCTCTTTACTCACTCCTAACTCACTTCTCCTATTATTTTTTCTATTTTGCTCACTATACCGATAATAGTGCGGGCTTTCGCAGACTTTTTGTCGTGAATTGTTTACCACGTGACATACACGTACTCGGACGTGCCCACGCCAATTTCAAAATCATATTACTGATTAGATACTTACTTCAAAATTCCCTGGCAGAGCTGCAATTGCCCCTGATATCAAATTCCAAGAGCTGACACCTGGAAGTGGGAATTCAGCAAGCGGTTTAACGTTTGCCCCACCAAACGAATTAGAAAACAAGAAAAACCGCGCCTACTTATGGCTTTCTGCCAAAGTTTTGTTGTTAAATCGAGCCGTACGATAATCTTTTTTGACTACCCGGAGTTCAATTTACTCATCACGATCGTCAGTTCGGATTTGGTTATTGGGTGGGGTGATTTTGCTAAGTAAGAATATCGAAAGTAGAGCGACCGCAGGAACCTTATTGGGAAATAAAACCGAATCGTTGATTGGTAATGATTTTCATTGTTAAATGGTCGCTCTGTGTCTATGTGGGAATATTAAGAATTTGCTTAGTTTGAGGGCATTCCTATTATTTGTTAATCATTTGCTTGCGAGCTGTGAGGGCATTTTTTCAATTCCGAAATCCGTTGGGCAATTTGGAATTCCTCGCACTCATCGAATTTAAACAAGACACACAATATTTGTCAATCTTTCGCCGGAGAGGAGTGAAAAAATTTGTTTGAATTTCCAAATTCTGTTGGGCAATTTCGAATTCCTACACAGATTTGAAATTGTTTTTTTTTCTACACGACGACGATTTGTAATAGAAACCTCCTTCTGACCGTAATTTGCACAATAAAATTTGTCGTTCTCTTTCCTTCTTTCTCTGTTATTTCTTAATAGTTATGATATTACATAAAGTTTCCTTGAAATTATCTTTTGATTTTTCAAAAACTAGGTGGCTTCACAAAGTTTTAATTTCGTGTAGACAGGCACGTAACAGAATTACTCATTTTCTATTTATTCATTTCCAATAAACTGAAATAATATTTGGAAAAAGAGATTGGTTCATAATGCGGATGACATCAAACATCTTTTCAAATATTATAGATACATAATAGTATTATATTCACCAATATAATTCAGGATGATTGCGAAGGTCAAGCCGAAATGATGATCGATCCCCATTTTTTCTATTAGCGGTAAAGCTGATTGAAGCGTTGATGCAGAATTTGGTTAACAGTCTATTTATTAAATATTCTGGTTCTTTACTAAGATATATATATAATTAAAATTAATTTATTAAATTAAAATGAAAAGTAAAATTATTTAAATAATTAGGAACATATATTCGAACATAATTGTGGTATCTTATTCGTTATCTCATACATTAGTAGCGTCAACTTTATTCTCTCTTCTTCAATTTTAAAGATGTATAAATCAACAGGATTAACTTTGAATCATTCTGGAGATCAAAAGTCAAGAGTTCTCAATTCTGAATGTTTCAAACTGAAACAATTTCAAATGTTAAACATTATAATTACAAAATTTTTATTTGTAAAACCTGAAAATCGAATAATTTTTAATTAAAAATGTTCAAACTTGAAACACTTCAACTTTAAAGATAATGCAGATCATGTTGGACGAATTTTTATATGCTAAATGCTCACATTTTTTTTTAATCACAGATATATAATGGTGTAACATTTGCTAATTTAATTTATATAAAAAATGTAATTCATATGTAGCATCTTAATCGTTATCTCAAGAATTAGAGACCTTAAGGTTGTCCGTGAGGGATCTTGATTAAAATGTGTATGTTTCATTAATCTGTCCAAGGCTAACTCACCCAAGGCTTTTTTTTCAAATCAAGCGGTTTTTTCGGTTAGCGTTTCGCAAAAAATAACTGCAAATTATTTAAACTATTTACATATTTTGTTAACAAATATTTGTTCTTAAGGAAATTTTGCACAAACAAAGGAAGTGAGCTGGTCACTTTATTATCCAAAAGTTTATTTTTCATGAAAAAACTTTAAAATATACGAAAATAGTATTTACTGAAATAAAGTTTTTATCTTTGACCCGATATTTGATTCTTATCGCTTATCGTTGTTATTCTAATCGCTCAAATGATAAGATTTCAAAGAAGCTTGTTTTCTTGAGAAAAAATTCTCGTCAATGTTGCCGCATCCAATTGTGAAAAATCAATATTCCAGAATACCTGAGATCAAATGCCTATACTATAATTTCAAAAGCAAATGTTTCTTTTTTTGTGATTTCAAATTAAATATTATTAAATTATTTTAGAAGTTTGTTAGCCTCTTCTGAAGGTGTCATAAACTTAATAGTAAAATATTATTAAATTAACCGCACGTCAAATGCATAGTACGCTGCCATAATCTATTAGCAGAAATTTCAGATTCAAAGAAGGAAAATATTAATTCAAATGTAAAATACATTCGTTTTCCAGAGTTAAATCTATAAATATTATACCTTTTCTTAACCTCTGTCATAACACTGCTATGTTTTATCGTTTCGTTATTGACATTAAATTCTGAACTATACTTCATAAATCATTCTGAACTAACATAATTGTTTATTTCAGTTAGATATGACTTATTACCTGATACCAAAGATTTAAGTATTGAATGCTTGCATCAACAACTCTTGTTTCAACAAATCTACTTTTTATTCCACCGTTAGTGGTGTATAATAAAAAAATATCATAAATCAATATTTATTATGCCTGTTGTCGTTTGTGTAGAGGATAAATTTCCAATTATCCGAGCGGATTGTTTTCAAATAGAAATAACAAACTCGTTTATTAGCCATTCTTGACCAACGGTTCTGCTTTTATCCATTGGAAATGCTTTCTAAAAAATCAATAATTCTATTATTCCGTCAAACTATGCGACATGTGAAAAAACTGTTAAGGAGAAACATTATTACTCTCCGAAGGGACCTACAACTTTGCTGAGACTATTTTTTTGTTAAGATGCACAGCAAAAACCCCCTACGAATGTTAAATTGACCATTTCTTGATATAAGTCACGCAGTTTCCGTTTTAATCGTGAAAAATGCCATTATAAATAACAAATTTCAATTTGTACAAAAAGTACAGAAAATACAGTAAAATGTTCAAAGAAAAAATCTTTTGCGTAAAGCATTAATCGAGTGCGAAGCAGCGCGATACACGCCCTGAGAATGTATTTGTTTAATTCGAAGAATCTTCAACAAAAGAAAATTCAGAATGATTTGACCTTTTATTCAAAAAGGTCTGCTCAAAAATATCAGGGAAGTACAATGATTGAAAGCTTGAGAATCAGGATACATTGGCTTTATTATTATTTGTAATTGCAAGTCGCTTGTAACATTTTAAGCCGATTTCGGATTATTCACAATATTATCTTTTATTTCAACAAATTTTTGTAAATAAATTAATGACGTGAAGGCTTGTGGTTTACACGCTCTACTCTAAAATTCATTAGGATTTGACGCGAGGGGCCTACTGGAGTTTCCTTAACTTCATCAGGTGTCAATTCGGTTATCAAGCCGCTTTCCATGTTGATTTTTATCCGTCCTTCGCGGTGAACGCGACGATTATTACGTGCATATATTCCAGAAAGATATCTACTACTCTCCAATATTGCAAAGACGTCACCAGCGGATGTTGATAGTACGATTTGTTCTTGGTTTGTTACGGGCAAAAAGAGATTCCGTCCTGCGCCTATTAGAATTGGTTTATTCACAGGGAAAGTGTATCTTCGTAGTTCGAATAGCCGGTGCGGATTCTTATAGGAAGTGAGCCGAATAAATTGAAGTTGGTCAAGTTCATATCCAATTCCCTCAGCAGAAGCAATTCTGGTGGGTGGTTCCATGAACCTGGCATTGGCTCGAGGAGACCTGGCCCTGGCACGAAGAGGAGGCTCGTCAAGAGAATAAGGTCTGGTAAGAGGAAGAGACCTGGCAGGAGAATGTTGTCTCTCAACATAATGATTAGAAGGTTTACGAGGAGGAACACCAGGAATAGGGTCGCCATTAGGTAGACACTCAAACTGTGAACTTAACTCTGCAAGAAGAAAGAAAATTAAATTTTGTTAAGTACATTGATATATCAAGATCGTGTGTCATCATAGCGAGGCATGACTGAGCACATTGATGGAAGATTCTCCTGAAAAACTTGTTCCAAGCTGATCTAGTAATATTCACTTAATATTATTCGGGAAGGGTCCTGGAAAATTTGCATTTCTATTTCCTTTACAGAATGTAATGCTCTCTGATAAATAAATTGAGTGCAATTCAAGGAAAACACCAATTTTTGAATCTATCTGTTAACTACAAATACTTATTTGATCTGTCTCTGTTTGTAATGTCATATTTTCAACAAATCAACCGTATAGAAAATCCATGTATGAAAAATTATGGTATAATGTTAAATTTCAGTATTCATAAGAAAAGATTGTAATAACGTTCTAATCGTAGATTAAAATAAATATTCAAATAGCTATATCGGATGTAATGTCAATATTAATTTAAGGCTCGCTGTCATTACCCTTTTCACAGATTTATGATGTTTTTCGTTTTCGACACTGATATATTTCGAAGATATTTACGTAAAATTGAAAATTTGCCAACTTTTCTGATTTTGAATGTTTATAGTTTGAAGTCATAAAATTTTGAACATCTTTTCGAAGTCAGTCTATTTTCAAGATAATCAATTCAAGATTCTTTAATTTTCAATATGTAAAATTTGAATATATGTAATTTAGAAATTTTTTTCATCGTGCAATGTTGAAGATTTACGATTGAAAAATCTTCAATTCCAAGGATGTATAAATGAACATCCTTAACTTTGGATCATCAGGGAAAAAGCAATCGAGATATAATGCGGATTACGCGAACATATTTTTATTTTATGAAAGCTTGATATTTGGAAAAAAGATGATAGATATATTATTATATTCACCAATATAATGCACGATGACAGTCAGGGTCAAGACGAGAGTATGAACAATCCCCATTTTTTCAAATTAGTGTAAAAACTGATTAAAGCGTTAATACAGAATTTCGTTAACAGTCTATCGAATGAATATACTGGTATTTGATTAAGGTATATATGCGTAATCATGGTATCTCAATCGTTATCTCTTATATTAGAGGCGTACATTTTATCTTCCTGGCATCTTTATATTTATATTTTATAAATCAGTCCAAGAAATTTGTTTACCTCAACCAAGGCTAACTTGGAAAAAACAAAACGATTTTCTTGAATAGCTTTCCGATAGAAATAAGCGAAAATTATTTAAATCATTTCAAAATGTTAGGCACATCCTTCTGAAGGAGTTTTCTAAGTTTCAAAGACAAAAAAAATGATGTTGGATTCTTGTAGACATGAAATCTATCCCACAATAGCATCGTGGATGGGGTCATTTTGAGAAAAAGTATTTGTTTCTTAATAAGTTTGTGAAATAATGTTTTCTTGGACCTATACCACATTTACATTTTTACTGAATATCGTAATTTAAACCAAGCTATGTTAAAAATTATCTTTTTTAGAGAAATTGTGCCTAAATTGTGTCGAAAACATTGGGTTCAATGTATTGGCAATAATTTAAATTTTATTCTTCGACTCATTGTTCAATTGGCTTTTTAAAGAGATATATCTTTTTTTAACTTTCAAAGGACATAGTGTAGGAGGTTTCTTAGTACTCTCGCAGAAAGTTGGACACATCAATCCACATCCATTTCATACCTGATGCTTTAAACATTTACTTGCACGTATATGAACAAACTTATGGTTATGGTGTTCAAATGAATTTCTGTTAGTCAGATCAAAAGAAAAAAAGTTCTCAGATCGCACATCGCAGTCGGAAATCAAAATCGCAAAAATTGCATTTTTCTAGTTATATTTAGGGCAATAATTTTTTCTGATCATGAACTGTAATGGTTTGATCCAATCTTAAGATATGACAAAGCTCGATGTTTGAATAAATATTCACGGAAATTCAGTATAGGCTCATAATGATTGTCCTATAATGAAATCCTATGCGAGGTATGAAAAAATGTTACGGAATGAGATTATATCTCACAAAGATCACCAAATTTTGTGCAGAATATTTTTTGATGAGACGCACAGCTTTTTTTTAATCGGAGAAAATGTTTCCGATAATGTAAAATTCCATTTTCCGGCAAAACTATAGGAGATATTAGTCGGGATGTAAAACTGTTCCTCTCAAGAAGATCCATAAATTAAGTTGATACCAAAATAGATCTAGAAATTTTTTCCCTGACCATTTCTTGATGATGCACGTATCTTTTGTTTCATTGGTTAAAAATATAATTAGAAATAACAACGTTCGATTAGAAGAAAATTAACATGATTTGACATTTAATTTCAAAAGTTATGTGCAAAAATGATTGAGGTTGACACGCTCTACTTTATAACATAGTAGAATTTGACGCCTTGGGCCAACTGGAGTTTCCTTCACTTCAACTGATGTCAATGGGGTAATCATACCGCTTTCCATGTTTATTTTTGCCCGTGCTTTAAGGTGAAAACGAGGATGATATGCATATATTCCAGCAAGATATCCACTACACGTCAATATTGCAAAGACGTCACCATTGCATGTTGATAATACAATTTGTTCTTGAGTTGGCATCGGCCGAAAGCCTTTTTCTTTGGCTGTTATTTCAATTGGCTTATCCGCAGGAAAAGTGTACCTTCGAAGTTCGAATAGCCGGTGCGGATTCATATAGGGAGTAAGACGAATAAATTGAAGTTGGTCAAGCTCATATTCAATTCCGTCAGAAGAAGCAATCGTGGTAGGTGGAACCAACAGACACCTGACATGGGCTGGAGGAGACCTGGACCGTACACGAAGAGAAGGCTCGGCAAAAGAAGGAGACCTGGACCTGGCACGAAGGGGAGGCTCATCAAGCGATGGAGACCTGGACCTGATATGAAGGGAAGGCTCAGCAAGAGAAGGAGACCTGGACCCGGCACAAAGAGGAGGTTCTGCAGGAGAAGGAGATATGTCAGGAGAACATTGTCTCTCAAAAAAATGATGAAAAGTTTGACGACGAGGAACACCAGGAATGGGATTGCCATTAGGTAGACACTCAAATTGTGAACTCAACTCTGCAAGAAGAAAGAGAATTACACTTTTCATGTGCATTCGTAGATGATGAACGTTTGGTCATCCGACATGTCATGTGATTTTTATTCGTTGACGTCTGGAATCTATACGAGAAAAATTGAGCCCTACGCATATAAACCTCACGATCAACGGAATTAGAAATCTTGAATATTGAAGGAGTGCGTATCTAAGTTCATAACCATTGCGGAAGTTTAAACTCATCAAATTTTGAAATGTGTTTGAAATAAGTCTATCCTAAACATCGTCAATTCAAGATTCTCCAATCCTTAGGTTTCAACATTTAGAAAGATGTAATTTAGAATTCTTTTTTATCCTTCAATTTTGCAGAACTTCTTACCTTCTTAACTTTTTGATAATTCTGAACATCAAAAGTGAAGAGTTTTTTATTCTAAATCTTCCAAATTCAGAAAATTTCAAATGTAAATCGTAGTAATAACAGAATTTTTAATCGTAAAACTTAAAACTTGTGTAACTCAAATGAAGTTTGGAAAACAGCAATTGTTATGTAATGTGGATTACGTCGGGCAAATTTTCATTTGCTGAAAGCGTGATATTGCAAAAATATATTATAGATATATTATAATATTATTTTTACCAATATAATGTAGGATGACTGTCAGGGTGAAGACGAAAGTGTGAACGATCCCCATTCTGTTCAATTAGGGTAAGAACTGATTGAAGCAGAGATTATTGCAGAAATTAATGTAGAATTTGTTTAACAGTCCACATTAATTATATAAAAAGTTGTACATAATAATGGTATCTTGATCGTTATCTCATATTTTAGAGGCATCAAGTTTATCCGTCTGAGACATTTATATTTATATTTTATATATCAGTCTATAAAATTTGATTACCTCAACCAAGGCTAGTTTGGAAAAAAGACAATTTTTTTCAATACCGCTTCGCTAAAAATAACGTCAAATTATTTAAACCATTCAAAAATATTGTGGACATTTTAGAAAGTTGCTAAGTTTCAAAGCAAAGAAAATTATGTTGGAGACATGTAGACATAAAATCTATCCTACAATAGCATCTTGGATAGGGCTCTTATTCGAAAAAGTGTTTATTTCTTGATAAATTTCTTAAATATTTTGTTCTTGAACGTAGACCACATAGATATTTTTTACTAGGTAGCGTGGAGCAAAGTAAACCAAGAATTGTTCAAAAATATTAGTTCAAAAATGTATTGTTCCCCAACAACGAAAGTGAACTGTGTGACTCTTCACAAATTTTCAGTTTCAAGGTAGTTTTCATTATTGGTAGTATTGTTGAAAAAACGAAAGGTTATTCGTCATTAACAAATTTTAAAACGTAGAAAGTTTTATTTACTGAAATAAAATTTTCATCTTTGTTTGCACTGCTGATTGATATCGTTCATCTTTTTTATTCTTGCTGCTTAAATGACAAGATTTCACAGAAGCTTGTTTTCTTGAGAAAAAAATTTTCTTCAACTTTGCCGCATCTAATTTTCACAAATTAATTTAGGAATGCCTAAAATCAGTAGAAAATAACTTTAAAAAGAAGAAAAAGAAACATTTCCAACAAATAATTACATTTGACATTGATTTATTCATTTGGAAAAATTAAATTCTTGGTTGAAAGCTTGGTTTCTTGCGAAAGAAATTCTGTTCAACTTTGCCGCACCGTATTTTAGAAAATTAATTACAGAGTACCTCAGATTACCAACAAATGACTTTAAAAAGAAGGAAAAGAGAGAACATTAGCATATAATAATATTCGACATTGGTTTATTCATTTTCAAAAAGTGGATGCAGCAAAGTTGTGAAAAATCTTTTTCTCGAAGACACAAGCATTCATTGAATAGAAGGCCATCATTTTTAAAAGTTTCATAAGAAGCGATAAGAAAAAAAGATTGGGTCGAAAATTAAAGTTATTCAATATTGATCAGGCAATCTGAAATTCCTAATTTTTTCGAAATCACATTTTTTCCCCTGAACCATTCAAAGACGTCTGATTGTGTTTTGTCGCAAACCAACATAAAGAAATGGGAATTCCACTAGTAATATACATGTAAAAAATGTATGTTGGAAATTAAATAATTATTAATTAGGTGGAATCTATAATATGATCGGAGTTGGTAACGATCGATCATCTGTAGATAACTTTCAAAAATTATGTAACTGGAAATCAACAATATCGACCTAAGGTATACAAAGAATTTAGTTTCCAACGAAGCTTGATCGAGTGTAAAGCGCAAGACACGCAATGAGATCGTATTTATTAAAGCCAAAGCAGCATTGACAGAAGAGAACTTAAAATTAAAAAATTAAAGTTGTCAATGATTTGACATTTAATTTTAAAAGGTCTGTGCAAAAATGGCAGGGCAGTAGAAAGATTGAAACTTTGCGAACCATAATACATGGTCTTTATTATTATTTGTTATTACTAGTTACAAGGAAAATTTAAAGCAGGCTTCAACTCAAAAACTTCAAAAACAATGTTATATTTCAGATTTACATTTTTTTGGTAATTAGTTTAATCATTTGTACGATTGAGTGTGACGCGCTCTACTTTAAAACTCAGTAGAATTTGACGGTGGGGGCCAACTGGAATTTTCTTGATTTCATCTGGTGTAAATCGGGTAATCCTACCGCTTTCCATGTTTATTTTTGCTCGTGCTCTAAGACGAGCACTAGGATTATGTGTATATATTCCAGCAAGAAATTTATCACTCGCCAATATTGCAACGACATCCCCATTGGATGTTGATAATACAATTTGTTCTTGGGTTGGCATCGGCCCAAAGACATTACGGTTTATGACTATTTGAATTGGCTTATCCGCAGGAAAAGTGTACCTTCGAAGTTCGAATTGCCAGTGCGGATTCATATAGGAAGTAAGCCGAAAAAATTGAAGTTGATCAAGTCCATATATAATTCTGTCAGAAGTAACAATCGTCGTAGGTGGAACCATGCACGTGGTAAAGGCTGGTGGTGACTTGTATCCTACACGACGACGAGTATCAGCAAAAGAAGGAGACCTGGACCTGGAGCGAAGAGGAGGCTCTACAGGAGAAGGAGACTTGGCAGGAGAACATTGTCTCTCAAAAAAATTATCAGAAGTTTGTCGACGAGGAATACCAGGAATGGGGTCGCCATTGGGTAGACAGTCAAATTGTGAACTGAAATCTGCAAGAAGAAAGAGAATTACATTTTTTATGCATGTTCGTCTATCATGAGCGTTTTGTCATCTAATATGTCAGTCGATTTTTATTCGTTGACGTCCGGAATCTATACGAGAAAAATTGAGCTGATCCGATAAAATCCGAATTTTATCAAGCAGTCTTTTAACTACAAACTCGAATTTCATTCGGCTGCATCTCTAATTTATCTTTCAAGTTTTTGATCTGTCCGGTAATGTGATCTTTTCAATATTATTACTGCACTTGATTTTTGCTTTTCTGAACAAAATGAACTAAAAATTTACAGTTTCTCTACACATATAAGCTACACGTACAACGAAATAAAAAATTTTGAATGTTGAAAGAGTACGAATCTAAGTTTATAACCATTGCGAAAGTTTAGTATCATCACATTTTGAACAGATTTAAAAAAAATAAGTCTATCCTAAAGATTTTCTATTCAAGATTCTTTAATTCTTGAGGTTTAAAATTAGAAAGATGTGATTTCGATTTTTTTTCATCCTTCAATTTTACAGACCTTCTTACCGTCTCAACTTTTGATCATTCTGAACAAACTCGAACTTTCGAAAAAAGTAATTGGCATATAATGCCCATTACGTCAGAGAAATTTTTATTTGCTGGAAGCTTGATATTAAAATGAATATATTATAGGTATCATATAATATTATATTCACCAATATAATGCAGGATGGCTATCAGAGTGAAGACGTGAATATAAAAAATCCTCATTTTTTTTCAATCAGAGCAAAAACTGACTGAAGCAGAGAATAATGCAGAAATTAATGTATAATTTGGTTAACAGTCCATAAAATGATTATTTTTATTTATTATATATATATGTATTTATATATATATATATGAATGTGTGTATATACATATATATATATAAATATATATACACACACATAATAATGGTATCTTGATCGTTATCTCATATTTTAAAGCCATCAAGTTTATCTTCCTGAGACATTTACATTTGATAAATCAGCTTATGAAATTTTATTACCTCAGCATGCACATTTTAGTAAAGGTGCTAAGTTTCAAAGCAAAGAAAATTATGTAATCTATCTCACTATTCACAAATTTTCAGTTTTAAGGTAGTTAAGGTAATTAATTTGAAAATGCCTAAGATCAGTGACAAATAACTTTAAAAAGTAGGCAAATAAACGTTTTCAACAACTAATTATATTTGACATTAGTTTATTCATTTATAAAAATTAGATTCAGAAAAGTTGTAGAGAAAATTTTTCTTGTCGAAATAAGCTTCCATAGAACAAAAGGTCATCATTTTAAAAATATTTGTAAAAAGCGAGAAGACAGAAAAGTTAGTTCAAAAATAAAAGTTATTCAATTATCAAGATTGTAACGTCTCTAGTCCAAATTGTGATCATAATTATAAGCTCCGTTTACGACTTAAAAAGTAATTTATAGTTTAGAGAAAAAATTGTTTCACTTATTTTATTTTTAGTTTCAATAGATTGTATTAAGGCAGCGCAAACCCCTTTCAAATGATGAAAGTACATCTGATAAGGTTGAAAGATGGTATAAATTTCTATAAAATTATTCATGATGAAATGATATTGTCAACTTTTTAAGAAGACATTTCAAAATTGGTGCAAATTTTAATGGGTTTCTTGAAATTAAATAAAATATAATATGATAAACCCTTTCCAATGACCTTGCGATCATTTTATAATTTTTTATAAAATCGCACTAACTTATCATCGTTATTGTGAAAATTTTTGCTTGCGTAATGAAAAATATATTTACAGTTCAAATGAAAATGTTGGCAAATTTTAAGTATTTCCTCCACTGTATGAAATATTGTTGTAAAATATATATAACAAGAAATTATGAGGTATCTGTCAGATCTATTCAAAATATATATTCATTTAAGAATTTTGTTTAAATTTTAAGAAAAGATTCAAATTTGCGCTGCTTCAAAAATATCTTCATGAATGATTGACGAAATGCCTTTATTCAAAAAGAAGAGAAAATAAAATGTGTAACAGAAAAATTTTTCGTGTAAAGCACCAGTCCTGAAAGTGACAGAAACTTATATAATAAACATTTAAAACAATAGAGTTCAACATGATATAGAAAAATTTTCATTTTCGACAAACATAAATCGAATGAGAAGCGCGACATGCGCTATGAGAATGTATTTGTTAAATCCTAGGAAGCTTTAATTAGCTTTAATTGGCTTTATTAGTTTTTAATTACTTGTTGCCTGTAACATTTCAGGCCAACTTCGGATTACATACAATATTTGTAATTAAAGTAATGGGATCAATGAGGTAATCATGCCGCTTGCCAGGCTAATTGTTGCCCGTGCTTTAACGTAAATACGAAGATTATATTTACATATTCTGGCAAGAAATCTACCACCCTCCAATATTGCAAAGACGTCACCAGTGTATGCTGGAAATACAAGCCTGGGGCTTTTCACCTTCCAAGGATTACACTCATTTTTTATTGCTTCTGGTGTGCGAATTATTCTGTTAATTTTCATAAGACTCTCATTTCGTAGCATGACAAAATTGTTCGGAGATGCTGCAGTTAAAAGAGAATCTCTATACTTTTCCTTCAATGTGTCATTATCTACAGATTGCAAATTTTGAATCCGAACAGGTTTTTGTGGTTTTGCAGGATCTATTGTCGTATGTTCGTGAATCACCCGACAAATCTGAGCTAACAGACGATAAGCTGTGCGAATCAAACTCGTTAACTTACCCAGGAAGTTTTCTGAAGGAAAGGCGGTTATACAATTGAAATTGCAACCCATTGCTATAATATCATCAGCAGCGTGGATCACACAATGCATGTTCATAACCTGCATCTTGGAATACAAAGTTTTTAATCCCAAGAAACAGCTTCTTTAGTAAATCTTCGCATACTCGTGATGTTTTTTAAATAATTTTTTATTAGATAAAATTATACAGGCTTCATGCAGGAGCAAACACTTTTTAAGACGATCGACTTTAATTGTATTTAGTCAAACAATTTGTCCACAATGTAAAAGAAGAAACCGAAATTCGGTTGCTTTCCACTTCTAGAGTGATTTTAAGGTCCGAATTTTTTCCTGATATTCAAAGGGAGTGCCTTTCCGAATGGGTAGTGATCTCCTACTAACTTCATTTTTCAATCTTTGACCAACTTTTGATGTTCCTGCCAGGATAAACCACTTCTTTGGAAGGCGGTTCATTTCTCCTACACAGAACAAATGCATTAAGTCTAAAATAAATATGATCACGAAACAGTGTACCTGCACATTAAAACAACGGTCAGAAATTGAAATACCCTTTGCTAGCATTTTGCCTAATTCATTTACAAAATCATTCAAGTAGTCATTTAAGCACGCAGGTTAAATTGATTCCGTCTCCATTGGATTGCAAGAATAATGTGATATTTCTGTGTACATTAACATCAATACACTTTTCGAAACCTTCTTTTATACTAAAATAAAATAATTCTTTAGTGGATCCATCTGAATCTTGCATATCTCTCATATCATAAACAGCTATCGTTATACCTAAAAAATTGTTGGCTGTTTTCGGTCATTGTGGAAGAAGTCGGCGTCGCAATATCTTAATTAGTTTATCCAGATCCGCGTGTTCTTGACCACGTGTAACTGCCCAGATTCGGAGTTCTTTAATTTCATCTGGCTCATCCTCAGGTTCTTGTATCACCCCATTTTCGAATCCATCATCTGAATTGCTTGATTCGCTTTATTCACTTAATTCTTCAGGAACTGGCAATTCATTGACATGTCGTATACACTGTTAATCATTTCTTTATAATTTATTATGAAACTCAAAATGACTGTTGTTTCTATTAAGCTTATTTTGTTTCAATCTGATTCCCCTAATCAAATTGCAGTCTTCTCTGTTTTGGTTAACTTTTTAATTTACATTCGATTTTCAAAAATTGAATACTGTTCTAAAAAAGAATTTGGTTTCTTCCCTCTGAGAGGAAATGAAACAGTTAAGAGACTTGAGTTCCGGGGTCAAGACTGAATAAGAATAAGATGACAATCCCTAATACCAAAATTTGTGGTAACTTCAACTTGGGCGACATAATAATTTTCATTTTCCGTTACAAGATTTTGTTTTACAACATTTTCTCCAGTGATCTGATCCGAATATCCAAATTGAGGTATTTGATTGATTATCTCGCCGGGTTCTAATTCTTGGTCATCATCTGCATCATCCTCAACAATAATTTTTTTTACAATAATTTTTTAATTCACGTTCGCCATATTTGTTCTACAATTTAAAGTTGTAAACATCATCACATAAATCAACAACATATTCACACTCTATAATTTGACGAAAAAGTTTTCTCAGTTTGAGGTTTGAAGTCATGTGAAATCCATAATGTGAAAATATTATCTATAATTAATATAAGTACTTACTTGCACTTTCACCGCGAAAATATGGGATACTGCCGATTGCTCGATGCTCCCGGATTCATAGAGTGCTTTTTATTTCAGGTATTTTTATAACTTTAATTTCAATGATGATTTGTATTTTCGTTACAATATTGGTATTTTAGTTACTATTACTGTATTTTCGTGCAATGTTTTTAAACCCTAGCAGAAATTTTCGATTAGGATTTATAAAATGAGTCGAATAAAGAAGTTATGGTGTTCAAATGAGTTTCTGAATGTATGACCAAAAGAAAAAATCTAGCAGATCGCACATCGCAGTCGCAAATAAAAATCACGATAAATAGCATTTTTCTAATTATTTTCAGAACAGTCATTTTTTTCTAAGAATGATCTGCAAAGATTTTATCCAATCTTAAGATATAAAAAAGCTTGATGTTTGAATAAATATTGAAGGAAATACAGTATGGGCTTATAATGATTCACTATGATGAGATCCTATGCGAGATATGAAGAAATGTTATGTAATAAAATTATTCATGAAACTATAGGAAACATAAGTTAAGAAGTGAAACTTTTCTTTTCAGAAAATCTACAAATTACGTTAAGACTGTTTTTTGACGAAACGCATAGCTTTGATTTCAGAAATTGAAAATTTGATTGAAAATCATAATTTCCGCTTCTCGATCGAACTATACAAGATAAGGAAAAAAGTAAGCAAAAATTGTTTAGCTAAAATAGACCTCGAAGGTGATCCCTGGCCATTCCTTAATGATGCACGTAGTTTTTGTTTTAAACGTGAAAAATACCATTAGAAATAACAAATTTCAATTTGTAGAAAATTGACAAGTAAAAATAAACATATTTAACATAATAGGGTTCAACATATTATAAAAAAAATTTCGTTTCGAACAAACCTTGATCGAGTGTAAAGCGCAAGACACGCTATCAGAATGTATTTGCTAAAACCAAAGCAGGATTGACAATAGAGAATTCAAAATTAACAAATTACAGTTGTCAATGATTTGACATTCAATTCTAAAAGGTCTGTGTGAAAATGCCAGGGAAGTAGAAAGATGGAAAATTTGAGAATTATAATATATGGTCTTTATTATTATTTGTGATTACTATTTACATGTAACATTTACGGCAGATTTCAACTCACAAGCAATTTCATATTGCAGTTGTAATCTTTTCTTGTAATTAAACTAATAGTGTGGACGATTGAGGTTTATACGCACTACTCTAAAATTCAATATAATTTGACAATTTGGGCCTACTGGAGTTTCCTTGACTTCATCGGATGTCAATGGGGTTATCATGCCGCTTTCCATGTTTACTTTTGCCCGTGCTTTAAGGCGAGAACGAGGACTATATGCATATATTCCAGCAAGAAGTCTACTACTCCGCAATATTGCAAAGACGTCACCATTGTATGTTGATAATACAATTTCTTCTTGGGTTGGCATCGGCCCAAAGACTTTCTCTCTTACGGTTATTTGGAGTGGCGTATCTGCAGGAAAAGTGTACCTTCGAAGTTCGAATAGCCGGTGCGGATTCCTATAGGGAATAAGCCGAATAAATTGAAGTTGGTCAAGTCCATATTGAATTCCCTCAGCAGAAGAAATCATGGTAGGTGGGACCATGAACATGGCATGGGCTGAAGGAGACCTGGACCTGACACGAGTAGAAGGTTCAGCAAGAGAAGGAGACCTTGACTTGGCACGAAGGAGAGGCTCACCAAGAGAAGGAGACCTGGACCTTACACGAAGGGGAGGCTCATCAAGAGAAGTAGACCTAGACCTTACAGGAAGAAGAGGCTCAGAAAAAGAAGGAGACCTGGACCTGACACGAAGGGGAGGTTCAGCAAGAGAAGGAGACCTGGACCTGACACGAAGGGAAGGGTCAGCAAAAGAAGGAGACCTGGATCTGACACGAATGAAAGGCTCATTAAGAGAAGGAGACCTGGACCTGACACGAAGGGAAGGCTCAGCAAAAGAAGGAGACCTGGACCTGGCGCGAAGAGGAGGCTCTACAGGAGAAGGAGACTTGGCAGGAGAACATTGTCTCTCAAAAAAATTATAAGAAGTTTGTCGACGAGGAACACCAGGAATGGGGTCGCCATTAGGTAGACACTCAAATTGTGAACTTAAATCTGAAAGAAGAAAGAGAATTACATTTCTCTCATCCATTAAAATCCGCAATTTTTCAAGCAGTCTGTTAACTACAAACTCCAACTTGATCCGGCTGTGTCTGTAATTGATCTTTTTAGTTAAAAATTCATCCGGTTATGTTATCTTTTCTATATTATTATAGCACTTGATTTTTGCTTATTTGAACACAATGAACACAAACTTAACAGTTTGCCTACGCATATAAACCACACGATCAGCAAAATTAAAAATCTTGAATGTTGAATAACCATGGCGAATGTTTAAAATCATCAAATTTTGAACATATTATTGAAATAAGTGTATTCCAAAGATCTTCTAAATTCAAAAACTTTCAGATGTAAATTATAGTCATTACAGCATTTTTAATCGAAAATCTTAAAATTTGTGTAATTCAAAATTTTCCAAATCAAAGCCACTTTAATTTTAAGGATTTACTCATTTTTCATTTGTTCAATTTGAACAAACTCTCATGAAGTTTGAAAAAGAACAATTGGCATATAATGCGGATTAGGTCGCACAAATTTGTATTTGCTGAAAGCTTGATATTCAGAAAAAAAATTACAGATATATTATATTATCATATTCACCAATATAATGCAGGATGACAGTCAGGGTGAAGACCAGAGTATGAACGATCTCCATGTTTTTCAATTAGGATAAAAACTGATTAAAGCAGAGATTAATGTACAATTTGGTTAACAGTCTATGTAATGAATATTTTGGTGCTTCATTATATATATATATATAAACTAATTAAATTAAACTTACGTAATTAATAAAAGACACAATTTTACATCTTTGTGGTATGTTGATCGTTATCTCATATTTTAGAGGTACCTAGCTTATTCTTCTGAGACATTCACATTTATATTTAGCTTAGCTAAAAATAACCGCAAATTATTTACACCATTTGAGAATGTTGTGGATATTTTAGCAAAGTTGCTCGGCTTCAAAGTCAAAGAAAATTATTTTGTAGACATGTAGACTTGAAATCTAACCCATAATATCACTATTCACAAATTTTCAGTTTTAAGGTAGTTCTCATTATTGGTAGTATTTTTGACAAGACGAAAGATTATTCGATATTCAAAAATTTTGAAACGTAAAAAATTTTATTCACTGAAATAAAATTATTATCTTCGTCGGCACTTTTGATTCTTATCGCTTATCTCTTTGATTCTCACCACTGGAAGGATAAGACTTCACCGAAGCTTGATTTCTTGCGAAAAAAATTCTCTTCAACTTCGCCGTATCTAATTTTCAAAAATTAATTCGAGAATGCCTAAGATCAGCAACAAATAACTTCAAACAAGCTTCCATACATAAATAGTACATCTGATAAGGGTGTAGTGGTTATAAACAAATATATATCAACAAAAGACACTATTCGGTCATTTATTTACAGAAATACATTCTGCTCTCACTGAAACTATTTCAAATTGGCCTAACACTGATGCCATGTCCATAAAAAATTGATCTTTGTAACATATTTGATAATTCTTTCAACAACTTTCATAAACAAATATTAATATTCGCATGGTGTATACGCTAATACAGTTTGTTGAAGACAATAAAAAAATTTTGCAAGAATCAATTTTTTTTTTCACAACTCAACACTTTCAATCCCATTTAAATTTGTTTTATTGGGAACAGAATTTATTTCTGTAAATAAGGTGGAAAAACTGCCATTTTTGCATTCTCGCATCAGTAAAGAGATATTGGTTTAAGGCAAAAATTGACTTTTGTAGATTTCTGCGAGTATCGACGTTTTCGGACTCACTGATTGAGACACAATGGATTATATTTTGGTGTCTGTCTGTTTTTATCGTCTGTGAAAACGACAATTTTCCATTCAATTATCCGAGCGGATTGCCCTTAAAAAGGTAAAACAGAATCGTTAACCAGCGATTTTTGTTCAATGGTACTGGTTTTATCCATCGCTCAAGATGCATAACTTTTGTTTTAATCGTTTAGAATTTGATTGCAAATTTGAAAAATTAAAAATTTCAATTCGTAGAAAAGTTACAGAAAATAAAATAAAAAGTTTAACAGCAAAACTATTTGCGTAAACCATGAATCCTGAAAGTTACATAAATTTGTATAACATACATTTAAAATAATAAAGTTGAACATAATATAGTAAATTTTTCATTTTATACAAACTTAAATCGAGTGCGAAACGCAAAACACGCCATGAGCATGTATTTGTTAAATCCTAAGAAGCTTTAACAAAAGAGAATTCAAAACCACTAAATTACAGTTGTCAATGATTTGACCTTTTATTCTAAATGTCCTGTGCAAAAATGTCACCTCTCGCTCAATAGGATTTCACGCGAGGGGCCTACTGGAATGTTCTTGACTTTATCTAGGGTCAATGTGGTAATCATGCCGCTTTCCATGCTAATTCTTGCTTGTGCTTAAACCTAAATGCAAGAATTATATGCATATATTCCAACAAGAAATCCACTACTCTTCAATATTGCAAAGATGTCACCATCGGATGTTCATGATACAATTTGTTTTTGGGTTGGCAATGGCCCATAGACTCTATTATTTACGGCTATTTTGTTTGCTTCATCCATAGGAAAAGTGTATCTTCTAAGTCCGAACAGCCGGCGCGGATTAATATAGGAAGCAAGCCGAATAAATTGAAATTGGTCAAGTTCATATATAGTTCCGTCAGAAGAAACAATCCTGGCACGAAGAGTAGATTCGGCAGGAGAATGAGACTTGGCAGAAGAAGGTCTGGCAGGAGAAGTTCTGGCAGGAGGATGAGAAAATTCACGACAAGGAACCGCAGGAAAAGTGTATCTTTGAAGTTTGAATAGCCGGTGTGGATTCATGCAGGGAGTAAGACGAATAAATTGAAGTTGTTCAAGTCCATATTTAATTCCCTCAGCAGAAGGAATAGTAATATGTGGTTCCATGAACCAGGCATGGGTTGGACGAGAGCTGGACCTGGCACGAAGAGGAGGCTCAGCAGAAGAAGGAGACTTGGCAGGAGAATAAGATCTGGCAGGAGGAAGAGACCTGCCAGAAAAATGTTGTTTCTCAAAATAATATTTAGAAGGTCAACGACAATGAACGCCAGGAATAGGGTCGCTATTACGTAAATACTCAAACGTATATATTATCGCATATAGTTGGGGCGTGAGGTTTCAAAAATAAAAAAAAATTATGTCGGAGTCTTGTAGACATGAAATCTATTGGATAATACGAGTAGCATCGTGAATGAGGCTATAATGGAAAAAAGTATTTATTTCCTAATAAGTTTGTTGAATAATGTTTTCTTGAACCTACACTACATGCATGTATTTTTTACTGGGTATCTTACGGTAATTAAAACTAAGCTTGGTTGAAAAATATTTGTTTTTAAAGAAATTGTGTCCCAACAATGGAAGAGAGCTACTAAGTCACTCTTCGCGAAGTTTCTGTTTGAAAGTAGTTCTTATTATTCATACTGTTTTTGCAAAGAGAAAAGGTTACTTGTCATAAAAAAGTTTGCAAACAATAAAAAATATTATTTACTGAAATCAAATTTTTATCTTTGATGAAACTTTGGTTCTCACTGATTATCTTTTTCATTATTATCGCTGAAATGATAAGATTTCACAGGAGCTTGTTTTCTTGCGATCAATATTTCGTTCAACTTTGCGGCATCAAATGTCGTAAAATTAATTACAGAGTACCTGAGATTATCAAAATATAATTTTAAAGGAAAGAAAAAAATATTAGCCAATAATAATATTTGACATTAATTGATTTATTATCAAAAATTGGATTGCAGCAAAATTGTAGAGAGTTTTTTTCTCGTAGAAACAAGCTTTAGTATAAAAAAAGGCTATCATTTTTAAAATTCTCGTACGAAGCAATAAGAAAAATTAGTTGGGTAAAAAATAAAAGTTATTCAGTAGTGATCAAGCAATTGTCTGTTTGTCACTTGTCGCAAACGAAATCATAGAAATGGAAATTCCACTCGTAATATACATTTAAAAAATTTATGTCGGGAATAAAATGATTATTAATTAATTTCTATCTGCCAAACTTATCCTCAATTACATACTGAAGTGATCAATATCATTTGAAAGTACATTGCCGATCACGAGTATAACATGACCTGCCTATCGATGATTGCATTAGTTCTTTTAATGTTGATTATGTAAGAAAATCGAAGAAAATGTTTCTGATAATGCAAAATTCTATTTTCCAGCAAAACTATGTCAAACTATGCAAGATAAGGAAAGAAATCAGGCACAAATTGTTCGGCCAAAATAGATCTAGGAATATTTTCCTGGCCATTTCTTGATGATGCCCGTAGCTTTAGTTTTAATCGTGAAAAATACCATTAGAAATAACAAATATCAATTCATAGTCAATTGACACAAAAAACGATAAACATATCTGACATAATGTAGTTCAACATAACATACAACATAATTATTTTCGAACAAACTTTAATCGTGTACGAAGCGCAACGCAAGCTATGAGAATGTCTTTGCTAAGGCCAAATTAGCTTTGACAATCGAGGATTCAAAATTAAAAAATTACAGTCGTCATTGATTTGACATTTGATTTCAAAAGGTCTGCGCGAAAATGCCAGGGAAGTAAAAAGATGGAAACTTTGAGAATTATAATACATGGTCTTTATTATTATTTGTGATTACTAGTTACTTGTAACATTTAAAGCAGACTTCAACTCACAAGCCATTTTATATTTTAGTTTTACATTTTTTTGTCAATTAATTAATGGTGTGGACGATTGAGGTTAACTCGTTCTACTCTAAAACTGAGTGGGATTTGACGCGTGGGGCCAACTGGAGCTTCCTTGATTTCGTCTGGTGTCAATGGGGTAACCATACCGCTTTCCATATTTATTTTTGCCCGTCGTCTGCCACGACCGCTTGTATTACATGAATATATTCCAGCAAGAAATCTATTACTCCTCAATATTGCAAAGACATCCCCATTGGATGTTGATAATACAATTTGTTCTTGGGTTGGCATCGGCCCAAAGACATTATGGTTTACGGCTATTTGAATTGGCCTATCCACAGGAAAAGTGTATCTTCGAAGTTCGAATCGCCGATGCGGATTTATATAGGATGTAAGCCGAAAAAATTGAAGTTGATCAAGTCCATATATAATTCTGTCAGAAGCAACAATCGTGGTAGGTGGAGCCGTGCATCTGGTATGGGCTGGTGGTGTCCTGTACGTTACACGACGAGGAGAATCAGCAAGAGAAGGATACCTGGACTTTCCACGAAGAGGACGCTCAACAAGAGAAGGATACCTGGACCTGACACGAAGGGAAGGCTCAGCGAGAGAAGACCTGGAACTCACACGAAGGGGAGGCTCAGCGAGAGAAGGAGACCTGGAGCTCACACGAAGGAGAGGCTTAGCAAGAGAAGCAGACCTGGACTTGGCACGAAGAGGAGATTCAGCAATAGAAGGAGACCTAGACTTGACACAAAGAGGAGGCTCAGCAAGAGAAGGAGACCTGGACCTGGCACGAAGAAATGGCTCGGCAGGAGAAGAAGAAATGCCAGGAGAACATTGTAGCTCAAAAATATTATAAAAAGTTTGCTGACGAGAAACACCAGGAATGGGGTCGCCATTAGGTAGACACTCAAATTGTGAACTTAACTCTGCAAGAAGAAAGAGAATTATATTTTTTTATGTACGTTTGTGTATCATGAACGTTTTGTCATCCGACATGTCAGTCGATTTTTCTCGTCGACGTCCAGAATCTAGTGATGCCATTCAAGACGAAGAATGGCAAGGCAGTCAAAGATTTATCTGGTTATGTTATCTTTTACATATAATAATAATAAAGTTTGAATTTTTCCAAATTGAAACCACTTAAGTTTTCAGGATGTACTCATTTTTAATCATTCATTTCAAACAAACTCAGATAAAGTTTAGAAAAAAAGCAATTGGCATATAATGAGGATGACGTTGGAACAATTTCCATTTTCTGAAAGATTGATATTTAAAAAAAAATTATAGATGTAAAATAGTATTATATTCACCAATATAATTCAGGATGACTGTCAAAGTGAAGACGAGCGTATGAACAATCCCCATTTTTTCAAATTAGTGTAAAAACTAATTAAAGCGTTAATACAGAATTTCGTTAACAGTCTATCGAATGAATATACTGGTGTTTGATTGAGGTATATATGCGTAGTTATGGTATCTTAATCGTTATCTCTCATATCAGAGGAGTACATTTTATCTTCCTGACATCTTTATATTTATATTTTATAAATCAGTCCATGAAATTCGTTTACTTCAACCAAGGCTAGTTTGGAAAGAAGCGATTTTTTCTAATACTGTTTCGCTGAAAGTAACCGAAAATTATATAAACCATTCAAAACTGTTGTGGACATTTTTCTAAAGAGGTCTGCTAAGTTTCAAAGACAAAGAAAATTATGTTGGAGACATATAGACCAGCAACAAAAGACTTTAAGGAGAAGAAAAAGGAGAAATATTATGCAAATAATATTTGATTTATTCATTTTTTTTTAATTGGATGCAGAAAAGTTGTAGATAATCTTTTTCTCGCGAAAACAAGCTTTCATACAATATTGGGCCATTATTTTAAAAATATTCGTAAAAAGTGATAAGAGAAGAAAGTTGGGTCAAAAATAAAGGACTTTGCAATGATCTGAATTATGTTCAGTCCTACTTATTATCTTCTGAAAAAACCTAATGAAATATTTTTATTTCTGAAGTATTATTATAATTCCATAAACTGCATTATTTATTTCATCAATTTTATCTGCAGTTTTAAGAAATTGTATTGAAGTGGCACAAAACTCTTTCAAATTACTGAAATATATCTGATAAGGGTGTCACCTGATCAGGCAACTTGAAATCACCTGTTTTTTTCAGACCACATTTTTTTCTCCTGATCAATTTAAAGACGTCTTTTTGTAATTTTTCGCAAAACAGCTGATACAAATACGAATTTTAGCAATATATACATACACAAAATTTATGTCGGAAAGAAGATAATTATTTATTGATTTCCACGGAACAAACTTATCCTCAATTACATAGTGAAGTGCTCAGTATTAGTCGAAGCTTAAGATTCCATTTTTGGTTGAAAATTCAACTGTGACATTGAAAATGCAACTATTACATTTTTTTTCTGTGGATTTATTAAATAAATCGAATAAGCATATTATGGTACAAGAATGACTTTCTGAAAGTACACTGTTAAAAATTTCTTTCGGAAACTGTCAGTAAATGTATTGAAAGTTTATTTCCGAAACGTAAGGTAACGCTACAATACATAATGTTCTAGTTTCCAAATGCTTGTATTGGCATGATACCTCACATGTATTGGAATTTTACCATACAAGTCCAGTAGCCCGTAACACTCCTGTATCATATTTGCGGCTAGATATCTCGACACCTTTTGAACCGAAAAATGTAAAAGAAAATGTAAATCATTTCTCAGGACACTTATTGCACGTAACAAAAAAATGAATTTTCCGATGGAGCCGAAACTTTTGCTAATATACATATAGTATATGTGTAAAGCGTTCGTATTCATGAAAGTCAACGAATACATGGAATTTAAGGAATTCGTGGAATTCATGGAAATCACGGAATTCAAGGAATTCAAGGATATCACGGAATTCATCAAACTCACGGTATTTATGGAATTCACAGAATTCACGGAATTAATGAAGTTCAAGAAATTCATGGAATTCGTGGAATTCAAGGAATTCGTGAAATTCAAAGAATTCGTGGAAGTCAAGGATTTCACGTAATTCAAGAAATTCACGGAATGAATAGAACTCACATAATTAATGGAATTCACGGAATTAATGGAATTCAAGGAATTCATGGAATTCAAGGAATTCACGTGATTCAAGGAATTCGTGGAATTCAAGAAATTTGTGGAATTCGTGGAATTCAAGGAATTCGTGAAATTCAAGGAATTCGTGGAATTCAAGGAATTTATAGAATTCAAAGAATTCATGGAGTTCACGCAATTCAAGGAATTCACGGTGTTTAAGACATTCTAGGATATTTCGCAATTCACAGAACTCACGGTATTCACGAAATTCACAGAATTCACGGAATTCACTGAATTAATGAAATTCACGAAACTCAAAGAATTAATGAAATTCAAGGAATTCATGGAATTCGTGGAATCCAAGGAACTCATGGAATTCAAGGAATTCGTGGAGTTCAAGGAATTCAAGGAATTCGTGGAATTCGTAGAATTGAGGAAATTCATAGAATTCAAGGAATTCATGGAATTCATGGGGTTCAAGGAATTCACGAAATTCAGGGAATTCACGGAATTGAAGGAATTCACGTTATTCAAGGAATTCGAGAATATCACGGAATTCACAGAACTCACGCTATTTACGAAATTCACAGAATTCACGGAATTCACATAATCAATGGAATTCACATAATCAATGGAATTCGCAGAATTCGTGCAATTCAAGTTATTCGTGGAATTCAAGTTATTCGTGGAATTCAAGTAATTCGTCGAATTCAAGGAATTCGTGGAATCCAAGGAATTCGTGGAATTCAATGAATTTATAGAATTCGAAGAATTCATGGAAATTACGGAATTCAAGAAATTCATGGTATTCAAGGAATTCGAGGATATCACGGAATTCTCAGGACTCAAGCTATTTACGGAATTCACATAATTCACAGAATTCAAGGATTTCGCGAAATTCAGGGAATTCACGGAATTCAAGGAATTCATGGAATTCAAGGTGTTTACGGAATTCAAGTATTCCATGGAATAAATAGAATTCACGGAATTAATGGAATTCAAGGAATTCATCAAATTCAAGGAATTCAGGGAATTCAAGGAATTCATGGGATTCAAGAAATTCGCCATGAATTCCTTAATTTCCATGAATTCCACGAATTTAATAAATTCCACGAATTTGATTAATTTCACGAATTTCATAAATTCCACTAATAACATGAATTTCATGAATTTCATGAACTCCATGCATTCGATGAAATCCTTGTATTCCATGAAGTCCTTGAATTACGCGAATTCCATAAATTCCTTGAATTCTAATAATTCAAAAAATTCCATGCATTCCATGATTTTCGTGAATTTCTTAAACTCTTTGAATTCAATGAATTTGATCAATTCAGTCAATTCAGTTATTTCAGTGAATTTCATGAATTGCTCGAATTCCATGAATTCCTTGAAATCCGTGAATCACACAAATTTCACGATTTCCACTAATTCCGTAAATTCCATAAATTTAGTCAATTACGTGAGTTCTGTGAATTTTATGAATTCCGTGAACTTCATGAATTCCATGAATTCCGTGAATTCCATAGATTTGGCGAATTCCTTAAATTCAGTGAATTTCGTAAATTTTACGAATTCTATCAATTTCATGAATTGCATAAATTCAGTGAATTCCGTAGATTCTATTAATTCTAATAATTTAATGAATTCCTTGAATTCCGTGAATTTCGTGAAGTCTTAGAATTTCGTGAATTCCAACAATTTCGTGAATTCATTCAGATTCATGAATTCCGTGAATTCCATAAATTCCATGAATTCGGTGAATTTCACAAATTCAGTACATTCTATGAATTCCATTATTTGTGTAAATTTCATGAATTCTGTGAATTCTGTTAGTTCCTTGAATTCTGTTAATTCCTTGAATTCCTTGAATTCTGTAATTCCTTGTCCACAATTTTTGACTTATAAACGCTTCAATACATGTTTTGGAATGCTTGAGGATGACTCACGTTATTTCCAGGAATATAATTTTTTCTGAACATGGTCTACAAAAGGTTCATCCAGCCTTCTGATATAAAAAAGATTTGTGTTCGAATAAATGGTAGAGAAAATTCAGATATGGAAAAAATGTTCAAAAATGAAACTAGTTCTCTCATGAAGATCTCCAAATTTTGTTTAGACTATTTTTCGATAAGACGCATATAATTTTTTTTGATCGTACATAATGTTTCTGATAATGTAAAATTTCATTTTTCGGCGAAAGTATAGGAGATATGAGTTAAGGAGTAAAACGACTCTTCTCATTATTATTCTTTGTAATTATCAGTTGTAATTATCAGTTAATTTCAATATTCCTTGCGGACTTGCACTCACAAACAATTTTATATTTTAGTTTCACATTATTTGTAATTAAATTAATGGTGTGGCTCATTGAGGTTTACACGCTGGACTTTAAAATTCAGTTGGATTTGGCGCGAGGGGCCAACTGGAGCTTCCTTGACTTCATCTGGTGTTAATGGGGTAATTATGCCGCTTTCTATGTTTATTTTTGCCCTTGAGGTAAGGCGAAAGCGAGGATTATAAGCATATATTCCAGCAAGAAATCTACTACTCTCCAATATTGCAAAAACGTCACCATCGGATGTTGATAATACAATTTGTTCTTGGGTTGGCATAGGCCCATAGACTTTATGTTTTATGGCTATTTGAATTGGCTTATCCGCAGGAAAAATGTATCTTCGAAGTTCGAACTGCCTGTGCAGATTCATATAGGGAGTAAGCTGAATAGATTGAAGTTGGTCAAGCTCATATTCAATTGCGCCAGAAAAAATAATCGTGGTAGGAGGTACCATGCACCTGGCATGGGAAGAAGCAGACCTGGACCTGGCACGAAGAGTAGACTCGGCGAAAGAATGAGACGTGGCAGAAGAAATTTCGTCAGGGGTATTAGAAGGTTCATGGCGTCGAACACCAGGAATAGGCTCACCATTAGGTAGACAATCAAACTGTGAACTAAATCCTGCAGGAAGCAAGAGGATATCATTTTTTAAATATATTTTTGTATATCACAAACTTCTTGTGGCAGAATTTTGAGGCAAAACTAAGGAATTTGAGGAAAGAATCTCCTCGAAAACTTTTCGAAACCTAAACAGGAAAAAATTTTGTGCAGTCATGTGTAGTTGCTCAATAGAAAACTTCTGCGCACAATAAATTTGAGTTTGCGTGCTCGTAATTTCAAGCAGATGCGGACTACGAAAAATTTGTTTGAATTCCGGAATCAATCCGAAATTCTGCCACAATTAGCACGAACTTTTCAGTTTATTTTCATATATAAACCACACGATTCGCGAAATTAAATATCTTAAATCTTGAAGGAGGACAAATTTAAGTTTTAACCATCGTGCAAGTTTAAGATAGGAATTAGGGGCCATCCATCAATTACGTGACAGCTTTTTCAAGGGTGAGGGGAGGGGGGTGTATTAATCAACACTGTTTTAGTTTTAATTTATGGAAAAATTCTTCTTCAATTTTAAATGACTTTCTCCATGTTGAATTTTTGATTTTGAATGTTCATGCTTCAGTTTTGAAGACTTGAAAACTGAAAGATCTTGAATTGGAAAGATGTATAAATCAATATTCTTAGCTCCGGATCATTTTGAGAAACAAAAGTGAAGAGTTTTCAATACAAAATCTTCCAAATTACAAATTTAAATCGCAATAATTACGGAATTTTCAAATGATCCAAATGAAGCCGCTTAAATTTTAAAGAAGTACTCATTTTGTTATTTATTCATGTCAAATAATGTAAAATAAAGTTTAGAGAAAAGCAATTGGCGTATAATACGGGTTACGCTGAATAAATTTTCATTTGTTAAGAGCCTGACATTAAAAAGATATTGCAGATATATTATAGTATTATATTCACCAATATAATTTAGGAGGACTGCCAAGGTGAAGACGAGAGTACGAACTATCCTCATTTTTTTGATTAGTGTAAAGACTGATTAAAGCGTTAATGTCGAACTTGGCTAACAGTCTATCGAATGAATATGCTGCCGTTTCATGAAGGTATTATGTAAGGTAGTTCTGATATCGTATTCGTTATCTCATATATTAGAGGCGTGAATTTGATTCTCCCGAGATCTTCTTATTTATATTTATAACTTAGTCCATAAAATTTGATTACCTTAACCAAGGCTCGTTTGAAACAAAGCGGTCTTTTCCAAGACGCTTAATTAAAAATGAGCAAAAATTATTCAAACCATTTACAAATGTTATGGACATATTTCTGAAAGTATTTTTTCAAGTCTCAAAGGCAAAAGAGAATATATTGGAATCATATATGAATATTTTTTATCAAGTGAAGTAAAGGTGAAGCGTACCAAGCTTTGTTTAAAAATATTTGTTTTTCGAAAAATTGTGCCCCAATAACGGAAGGGAAATATGTAACTTTTTATGAATTTTTAGTTTCATTCTTACCGCTTATCTTTTTTATTCTTATCGCTAAAACGATAAGATTTTCCGTGTTGATTATTTAAATAGCACGTTCGTTCCGTGGTAAGAGATTTGGGTCGAATGAAGAGGTCATCACCGAAACAAACGCCTATTTTGAGGGCCTTGAGAAAACCTATTAGTTGGAAGGAATACAAAAAGTGGAAAAACGCGTGTTTTTATTCAACATGGTAACTTAAGCATTTACATGAGAAATGTGAATGATGGTATACTACGTAACTATCAAAAAAATAAACCGACGTATATACAAATATAAATTAATTAATTAATTTTCCTACCTACATCTTCAAACTGTATTTTTTATCAATTTTGTAAATAAATTTTTCCATAATTTATACCGTTCTGAAATACTCTTTGACAAATAATTGTAATTTTACCATTTTCTGTACTTTTACTAGCATCAAAAAATTCAACACTCTGAAAGTAGGTCCATTTACTACCTACTCTGAAAGTCACAGATTCACAAGCAGAAACTGCACTTCTACAACGCCTTGCTATAGTGGCAGTCTGCAAGTGGTAAAGTTACAAGATTGGTTGGAACTTATAACATGCAAGTGGTATTCATCCCATGATCAGAGTAGTAAAATTGCACCAATTTTTCGTTGGTAATTTTAACATTCTAACTAGGACAATTTTTTTATTTTTTACAGTGTAAGTAAGTTATACAAAAAAGTACATCTTTGATCAATTTGATAGAAATTGAGCCCAATAGGTTGGTCGCAAGTTTATTTAAATTTTTCACTATCACTACCACTTTTTCAACATTCACGTCGATTGTCTTTGTTTAGACATTTGAATTGTAACAACAATTTGAAAAAATACCTTATGTGAATTTCGAAAAAGTGGAATTGGAAATGGAAGTGAAAATGATACAAAATCCCCCCCCCCCCCTTCCATCTTAGAAAATTGTAAGCAGTCTTCGATGAGCCTGTTTCTCATGAATATATTATGTTTAATTTATTATTCAAACAAATCAAAACAGAAATCGTTATCGCGACCCTGCCTTTTCACGTTCGGAGCGAGTGACTGTTATGTTCGCTTTAAGTGCAGGCCATTTAGGACCATTCCCGAAACCGCACTTAAATGAGATTTCCAGTGTAAATCATATTGCAACCAGCAACAATAAACAAGTTTAAATTATTAATGATGAAAAGTAATCTTCTTGTGAAATATCCCCATTCAGTTTTAGTACAGCGGATAGTAACCATTATATAAGTGAATCATGCAAATCGTCTCACAAGCTGTTTTATAAATTTTTATTTTTATTTTCCGGTCAAACTATTTAATGTACGAAAAAATTTGGAACCGCAAAATTAGTCATCTCAAAAATATCAACTTTTCCTGAACCCATTTTTTATTAAGATGCACTACATTTGAAAAATGATAAAAATTTGAACCCACAGAGGGCTGATTATTTTATAATATTAAAAAAAATGTTCCAAACCAAGATACAGGAATGATTTCAGCTCCTTCATTCAAAATGTCATACTTTTTTTCATTTTTCACGAAGATTGTATACAAGTTTTTTTCAGATAAACCATTAATCTTTTCTATAACCTTATTGATTAATAATAATGACCTTATTTCAGTTCACTGACATTGATTCAGATGTACAATATACACATCAATTGAATAGGGATTCACATTCACTTTTAAATGGTGCGTAGGTAAAATAAGTCCATTATGTCAATTGCTTCCTACTCAAAAAACATTCATTGTTGTGCCAAAAACATAAAAAGAATAACATTTTTTCTCCTCGTCAAAAGGGTATATTGTCGGAATTCGTTTATAATATCATTTATTGGAAATATAACGCATATTTAATGTTCATAATTTTTCTAGATTTTCAATCATTTGAAAACCAATTTTAAATTCAATTGCCGAAAAAAAAAAAATTTAAGATTGTTATAAAAATACTAGAAAATTATATTTGTGTATTAAAATATTTTTTGTAGCGCATGCACAAAATGTTCGCTTTTTGAGGCATGTATAGCGTGCGGAAAGTGACCCATTCGAAACCGTAGTAAAAAGCAGATATAAAAAGGCTTTCTCTAACTGCTGCACTTGCGCCCTTAAGCAAGATAATTGTTTTTAGCTGCTGCGCTTGCGCACTTTGAGCAAGATTACTTATTCTAGCAGTTGCGCTTGAAAATTTTAATTCAAAATTACTTTCCAGGACTGCCGGAATCATAACATCACTTCATTATGACTAGTGAATAGTGATTGGACCAAGTCGAAATGATAAGGTGCCATAAATAAATGATAAATTACTATAAATTACCGATGGATCACAATAAATTATTGATAATTCACCATAAATTAACGAAAAATTCCGACAATTTTGGAAAATTTCGGAAAATTTTGGAGATTTTTGGATACCTGACATTCCTGCTATTTTATACATTCTTCATAAACTTCCTCACATTTTGGAATCTTTTTTATTTGTTCCGAAAAGTTTTTTATACCTAAAATTCCCATAAATATCAGATAATTTATCGACAGACCCAAAATTTCTAAATGTTCTAAATTTTCAAAATGTCCGAAATTCCTCCTACTTTCTGATTTCACAAAAAAAATTCCAAATTTTGCTCGAAAATATGTTTTAATTCTTTCTCAAATCGAAAATTAACTGCATTTGATACAAAAAATATCGTCTGAAGCAAATGCTGTAAGTGAACAGTTGTAACTCTTGTGAAGTTTACAGTAGTTGCCTTTCGGCTTATTTCGGGTCGTTTTCGGCTCGTCTTCCACTCGTTTACGGCTCGCCTTTAACTCCTCTTCGATTCGCCTCTGGCTCGTAGAGCAAACTTCACAATCGTGTGAAACCGCATTTGTAGCACAATATACTATTTTATAACACCCCCATGATTTTAGCCTGTTTTCATAACTGTGGAGCGGGTCACAAACTCACTTTTCGGGAGATGCGAGTAGAAAGTATAGGTTCTACTCCCTACTGGGTAGAAAATGACGTCAGCGAAATAATATAGCTTATAATCACCTACATGTGTTACTATCGTGCAGGCGACAATCATACTTTTTTAAAGGTCGATATCTGTAGCAGGGATTACAGAAAAACGAAAGTGTCAAATGTGTTACTTGGATTACTGGTTTTGTGCATTTTGCGGCCCTTTTGTCACCGACTCGGAAAAAGAGATTGTGGAACCGACCCACAGGCTTGAGAAGTGCCGAAATCATAAAAAGCGTTAAAAAAAGTAACGTGTATGACTCTGGGGAGAACTTTCAAATTTCTGCAGCTCGGGAATGTTATTAGCACTTATTTACAGCTCGTGCTTGCGCGCTCGCCTCCGACTCGTGCTACAAACACTCCCCTCGCCGCAGAACTGGAAAGATCTCCCCCTGGTTATGCAATATACTATATAAAAACAATAATTGATGCGAATAACTTGTGCGTTTTACTGGTCATAGTATATCAGAGGAGTATTTAGAAGTAGGAACCTACTTGTTTCGAAGTTCATGATAATTTTATGCGAATTTTATAAAGACGCAAAAAATAAATTTTTAGTCGAAAATATCTTGTGCAAAAAAATGCCCCTTCAGTCGATATATGTTTGCGAAGATTTAAAAGGAAATATTCAAAGCGATTCAAGTATAAAAATAATCATAAAGTTGAACGGGACCCGACATCGTGACTCAGATAAATGCGCGCTTAATTTGTACTCCATATCTCAGTAGTTATCCTACAACTTTCAGTCGATGCAACGTTCAGCGTTTGAAAAAAAAAACGTTCAAAATAGTTAAATGAGAAACAACTAAATTAATTCAATCATTTCTACATTTTCATCTCAATGACAAGGCATTGGTTTTATGTGAAAATTTAGTTTCGCTGATTTAATCGAATATCAACGTTTTCGGACTCACTGGTCGAGAAAAAATTTATTTTACTTCGGTGTCTGTCGTTGTCGTTGTTGTCTTTGTTCTTGTCGTCATTGTCTGTATACGCGCTAACTTTTGAAGGAATTAGACGATTTGATTGCCCTTTGGTAAGCTTGTTTAAGGTCTGAAAAGAAAGGACAAGTTCGTTACCTAACCATTTTGACCAACGCTTCTGGTTTTATCCACCGAAAATGCATTTAAAAAAATAAGAAATTCCATTTTCAACATAACTATATAAAATATAAAAAATCTTCAGAAGCAAAATTGTTTATCTTAAAAAGATGAACCAATTTTCTTAAACCAATTTTTTTGACAAGACGCATATTTTCCGTTTTAAACGTGAAAAATGTTATTAAAAATGAAAAATTCCATTTTGTAGTCTAACTAGGCAAAATGTGAAAAAAAGTTCACGCGAAAAAGATCTACACATTTTTGTAAAATCATTTTTCAATAGGACGCATAGTTTTCGTTTTAATTGTAAAAAAATAACATTAAAAATTTGTTAAATAAAATTTTTGGGAAAAATGACACAAGATACGAAAAAAATTATAAGACAAAAATTATTTTGTAAAAAAGATCTACAAATTTTGTAATAATAGTTTCTTGATAGAGCACGTAGTTTTTGTATTAATAGTGAAAAATAACATGAATAGAAAAAATTAAATTTTTGGAAAATTGACATAGAATATAAACAACTTACATTTTTGTAAAAAAGACACAAGGAACAATAAAATGTTTACTAACAAAATTGTTCGCCCAAATAGATCTAAAAATCTGCTATTGACCATTTTTTGATAGGACGCGGACTTTCTTGAATTATGGAAACAAGAAAATGAAAATACGTCTCTTTTATTATCAATGCACATAAAGAATTGTAATAATATAAATTCATTGAAATGATGCATTTTTCTGGGTAGCTGCGAATAACGATTAATGTCAAATAAGGAAGAAATATTAAAGTAATCAGGAAAAATAAAATTGGTACTATATTTTTCAGTATATGAATGAGGTATCCCGGAACGAAGTACAGAAATTTATTTAATATACATTTAAAATAATAGAGTTGAACATAATATAGAAAATTTCGCGTTTAACGCAAATTTTAATCGAGTGCGAAGCACGAGATATGTGATGAGAATGTGTTCGTTATAGCCGAAGGAGCTTTACCAAAAGAGAATTCACAATCGCCATATTGCAGCTGTCGATGGTTTGACCTTTAATTTTAAAAGGTACATGTACAAATTTCCTGTATAGATACTTATCGGGGAACTATTCGGGGCCAGGTTAGATCATCCTGACCGCCAATGTGGCGCTATCAAGGCGGTCTGTTATGACGCTGAATATAAGTGGAACATTTTTGTACGTTCAAACGCTAGTCTGGACCAGCTAATATATCGCTAGTCTGGACGAGCTAATCTAGCGCTAATTAGTCGTTCTTAAGAAATAATAACACAAACAAGATGATTGACGTTAAAGAATATTTCAAAGACTGTCTAGATGATGGGCAAAAAATCTTTGTTTTTAATGCAAATTTCTCATTTCTTACACTTTTGAACATCCTGGATATTTTTTGAAATGCGAAAAAAATATTTGGATTTGAAAGTGAGAAACTATGTTGGTCCTCATAGGCTAGCCAGCACCCGATTTGGGCCCAAAGAGACCGTCTAGATCAGACGGTTCAGACTCTAGACAATGCTCTAACTGAACGCAAGTCTGCTTCAACAATTTTTTACACGGGTTGGGGGATATACAAAGATCAAGCGCGAAGTTCGAGACCCAACAGACTAGGCGTGCTCGACGCTCAAATTTGCGAGCGAAACGAGCCGCTGGAAAACATTTGTGATTTGAATATAATATGCAGCTAACGGATTATAATACAGATATGATACACGAAGTGATTCGGAAAAGTTTGCCTTCGCTTTAGTAAGAATGTAAGACATTTTTGAACCTAAAAACTTATTCCTCTTAAAAAGACTTTCTGACTACACTGATTATCTTTGACTAGTTCACTAAAACGTATTGAATATCACATCAGAAATGCTCATTTCGCACCATATTTTAGAATAATCAAAGGGGATTTTGGACAAAAAGGAGTCAAAGATGAGAGAACGCGGCTTTTTAGGACGAAAGGTTTTGGCATATGGCTGTCACGTACCTGCCTAGTTAGCGAGCAAACGCACACACGTTCTGGAAATGCATACATCAGAAGCACATACACATCCGAGTCGAAAAAATAGAATAGGAGAAAAATAGTAGAGGAAAGACCAGCATCCCATTGAGCCGTTTCAATGGACCATCAAGCTTCGTTAACCAGTCTGTCGCATTTTTTACCCATCGTCCCGAAAGCCCAACCCTTTTTTTTGCAATTTGAATACATTGTACCCTCGGTCGACATACATATGTATATCCGACCGATACTCTTACCATTTGGAAGCCTAGGTAGTTCTTTCTCATGTCCTAGCACAGTTCTCTAGAGAGTCTAGAGTCTAGAGTCTACCTGGCACCCCTCTCCCCTTTCTCATTCCCTATATCGCAGGGAAGTTTTGTTGTAGCTTGACCGACTTTTTATATTCTACCATTTACTCTCTCTCTCTCTCTCTCTCACTCTCTGTTTCTCTCGATTTCTCGCGAGGAACACAATACCATTGATTTTGATTTATATGACACGAACGACAGCCGAACCCAAAGAGAAAAAGGGAGAGATGAGCGCGTCGCGGCATGCATGGAAATTATAAATTCATATTGCATCTGAAAGCGTTTCCCTTTGATAGGGGAATCGACGTTCCACCGATCGAAGACCCTTATTTTTTCCAACCCTCCCTTTTTTAGTCCTGCTTTTGGGTATCAGTCACGAGAGTTCGCTAAGGTTTTTCACGCGCGTGTTGTAGGATATTGAGAATATTGAGAATAGGCAAGGAAGACTGAAATTTCAGTTTTACAGTTTAAGAGACTCTTCAGATGTATGGATTGAAATTTAGTTCGAAATTTTAGGAGAATTTATATGCAATTTTATAGAAGGAGAGGTAGGTAAAAAACGGCGGAGAAGAATTCCAAGGGAATATCTGAGTAAAATTAATTTATGTTCTAAATCACTGTTTCTTCAAACTTCATTTGAAAAAAAAGGAAAATAGGATGCAATGGTTTATACTCAATAATTTTAGATCAGTAGAATCAGTGAGAATAAAATTAGCAAGAAGGTTTAAAATTTACTTAATAATCTTGAAACATTTATACTGATTCAACTCAATATATTGATCTTCACTTACACTTCTCCCTAATGCAAATTGAGAGAATATAATTCTTGGTATATTTTGATGATATGCATGAAAATAATTTTACAGAGGATTTAGAAATAGGAATACCTAAATTATCTTGAACATGTCTGAATTAATTTTGCACAGAAACAAATTTTCCAAAGATATTCCCAATGATAATCCGTAACATGCACTGAAAAAAATGGTTTAGCTGTCCCAGCTGAACGTTTAGCTGAATTTCGTCTTCTAAGAAAATAAGGCTGTATTACCTACATTTTTAGCTGTGTTACCTGTATATCTAGATGTTTAATCTAAATTTTGCCATCTACGAATTATCTAGATAAATGAGCTAGATAATTTCTAGATAACCAAATTAGCTAAAACAGCTAGATATTAGGGTAACACAGCTAGAAATTTAGGTAACACAGCTATATTTTCTTAGAAGACGAAATCCAGCTTAACTTCTAGCTGGGAAAGCTAAAACATTTTTTTCAGTGTGCTTTAAATCTGAATTAGTTAAAATTACTTAATGAAAAGAAAAAATCAGTCACTGATTCAATTAGTTATGTCAAAAAATAATGAACTAATAATATTATTTTTCCAATATATCGGTAATGTTTTCTGCTAAAAATTTGTTGAATTTTACTAAAAATCAGTTAAAATTTGACTCAAATTGACTTAATTTTACCTAATTAGTGAAGCAAGCAGACAGCTATAATCTAACTAACAGTTAGTATCTAGAGAGTAGGAAAAATATTTTTTTTTCGTAAAAATAACCCTCCAGAAACTAGAATTTTTTAATATCCGCAACACGTCTTTCATAATTTCGCTAAATGTAATGTTATGTCTGGTCCAGAAAATCCACTTGAATGAACGTGATAAAAGGTGAACTTTAGGAACTAATAATTAGTATTTCCTACATTTTCAAAGTTATTTTTATTCAAATGAAATATTTCTTTGTAACTGTGTGAAATTATTCTCAAATATTCACCATACCAATTTTTAAAGGGGTGCTCAGCACCCTTGAAATATCGATTTTATTATCAATTCAAGTTTTAGAAATTAAATTCGACCCTACCAATGCTTTTCAAAATATGAAACTGACAAAGTATTTGTCACCTACTCTGCAATAATTAACCGCACCATAATCAACGATTAAACCAACTATTATTTAGTCAAACAAAAATTTTGTAATTATTTTTTATTGTACCAATCAAAGTCACTCAAATCTTGAAAATAGGAAGGTTGTTGACTTTAAAAAATCACTTTTCAATTAATACACAGTGAAAAATATATTCTACTGAATGAGCATTTTATAAAAAGCTGCGGAGAAAAGGAAAGTAGTGTTTCACAATATTACATATTGAACATATTGAACATATAATAAAAATCTAGCATAAATTACGCATATTTAACATATATATTTATTATAGTGGGGATAAGCCGCTGCAGCTGTGCATGTGTAAATGCCATAAAAATGAAGATTTTTCTGGTACGAATTCGCACCAGTGTGGCGTTTGAAGGTTAAGTTCGAATTTTTACAACAAAACTTGAATTTATCACAATTTCAAAGAAATATTAGCAAAATTGGGATATTGCGGAAACCTCCTCCCCCTAGCGGCCAACATTTTCCGTAAATAAACACACTTACTTAGATTTTTATGATTTAAATTCGACGCAATTATATACGTTATGATGTTTTTTCATTTACATAAACTTGAGTTTATTTCAAAGCATGTAATTTCTTAATGAATGAAATTCCTAGGTGTCGTTCTTTCATTAGAGAGCCGGTAACACCACTGTCTACTCTACCCTTAAGAGTCTTCCATACATTACTTAATGCTATAAGGGGGTCAAAAAAAGCGTTACTTAGAACAGGAGGGAGGGTCCAAAATCGCCGGAAAATTGCGTTATTTTTTTCAAACTTGTTCCCGGTTTAAAAAGAACCCGGTTTTCCATCATAGCCACGGACTAAGTTAAGTGACTGATGAGATGAAGATGTAATTAGTTAATTTAATACGTCGTATGAAATCATTTGCGATGATGTTGTAGGTACAAAATTAGGTACAAATTCGGTACAAAATTAGGTGTACTTTGCAGGTCGTCTTTTACCGCTGTTATGCTTACACAGCGGCCGTGAGTATTGGAAGTGACAACAGTCTAGTTGGAACCACGCAGAGTTTGAATTGCTTCTGTCAGTTTCCCCCTGAACACCCGACCAATTGTTAGTCATGTCTTCCAGCGAGGCACTTTGGTGTCTTGCTAGTTTTTTTTCTTCACGCTCAGTTCACGATAGAACCTTCTTTCATCGGCCTGAAAGGTTCGATTTTGTTGCCTTCTTGCACTACTCTTCTTGTTACGATGCAGTCTAGCAGTAAGAACATCAAGTCTTTGCATCAAGTCAAGGATGATTTTAATAACACGGTGTATCAGCTTTCTGGATCTATTTCCTTTTTTTATATTGAGTCAGTAGACCCAATTTGCACCTTACTTTGCTGACATCCATATCGAACCTGATCTTCCATGGTGAATGTCGCTCCCTTCCTGGAGCAAAGACTGCATTTGTAGACCTAGTTCTGCGGCCAAACATTTTAATAGTTGCCACAGCTGCACAGTATAACACAGTTTGCACGTCTAACGCAGTTTGTGTTGCATTCAAATGCATAGGTGAAACCTTGCTGTTCAGGTGTTCTATTAGTGCACGCAGATCATTTTTGATGTTCATCTTGGGCAGAGAATGCCTTTGTGTTAGTTCTACATGTCTGAACTCTAGTAAAGCATGACCAACAATCCTTTCAAGGTGCTGTAGTTTCTCTGGGATTTCGCTGCTTTGTGACATCGATCACTTGCTGTAGTTTCTACTTCGAACTAGCATATAGCAACAGGCTATTGGTCGAAAATCAGATGGACTTTGAGCGTCTGGTTTTTTAGGCAACATATACGTAGGTACTTGAGCATAAAGTCTGGCATCAGATCTTGTTGTTCGATGATCTTCTAAAAGCACCGTGCCAATGCAGGATGCACACTAGTCAGGAACTTGTACGAGAAGCTGTGCACCATGTCCGGCCCTCCAGCTTTTCAGTTAAATTTTCAGTCAAATTTAACGATCATTATCTCTATTGTTCATTCTGAATGACCTATTGTATACAATTCTTGTGTCATAATTATACAAACTGTGCGACTGACCCTTGTGGATGAAACGCCTGTATTTTACTAAACTATAGTACACTCAAGCTATACTGCAACCACCTGCAACCTAAGGAAGCTGCAACCCTTTGAGATACCACCAATCAATTACACAGTGTCTAGCTCGGCACCCCAAGTCAATCCATGTGCGGCGAACACATCTGGTGACTCATAACTATTACCATTATTCATGCGACTAGTCACAAGGTGCCCTCCCGCCCCCAGCAAGTGTTGAAAAGGGGTAGGGGTTTGATTAAAATAATTTTCGTGACAAGTCACTGGGATGCCTTCACCCTGCGACGAGCTGCTGAGAAAGGGTAGGGGTTCGGCCAACAATATTTTTGTGACCAGTTACAGGGGAGCCTTTCCGCTTTCGCTAGCTGCTGGGAAGAAGTAGGGGTTTGACCAACATTCTTTATGAGACCAGTCACAGGTGTGCCCTTCCGCCCCGACGAAGTGTTTGAAAGGGATAGAGGTTTGACCAACATTATCTATGTGACTATTAACAGGGGCACCTTTCCGACCATGCCAGGTAATGGAAAGAGGTAGGGGTTTGACCACCATTATTTATGTGACCAGACACAGGGTTGCCTTCCACCCACACGAAATCTTGGAGAGGAGTAGAGGTTTGATCAACATTATTGCTGTGACTAGTAACATAGGTGCCTTTCCGCCCTCACGAAGTGTTGGAAAGGGGTAGGGGTTCGACCAAAATTAATTCTGTGACCAGTCACAGGGGTGCCTTCCAGCCCCATCAGGTGTTGGAAAGGGGTTGGGGTTTGACCAAAATTCTTTATGTGACTAATCGCAGGAGTGTTTACCCGCAGCATTGAGCTGTTGTAAAGTGGCAGGGGTTTGAATAACACACTTTATGTAGCTATTCATAGGAGGGGTGCCTTTCCACCCCCACGAAGTGTTGGAAAGAAGTAGAAGTTTGACCAACATTATTGCTGTGACTAGTCACAGTAGTGCCGTCCCGCTCTCACGAAGTGTTGGAAAGGGGTAGGGGCCCGAACAAAATTAATTCTGTGAACAGTCACAGGCGTGCCTTCCAGCCCCTACTAATTGTTGGAAAGGGGTAGGGGTTATGACTAACATTATTTCTGTGACCAGTCACAAGTGCCCCTTTCTGCCTCCACGATGTGTTGGAAAGAAGTAGATGTTTGATCAATATTATTTCTGTGACAGCCAGAAGTGCGCTTTCCTGCCCTTAGGAAGTGTTGGAAAGGGGGAGGGGTTGGACCGACATTATTTCTGTGAACAGTCACAAGGGTGCCTTCCGCCACACCAGGTATTGGAAAGAGGTAGGTCTATAATCAGCTTTATCTCTGTGACCAGTTACAGTGGCGCATCTCCGCTCCCACACAATGTTGAAAAGGTGTAGGGATTTGACCCGAATTCCGTATGTGCCCATACACAGGGATGCCTACCCGCTGCTACGAGATTTTGGAAAGGTGTAGTGTTACGACCAACATTATTTCTCTGACCAGTCACAGAAGTGCCTTCACGCCCCACGAAGTGTTGAAAAGGGGTAGGGGTCTGACCCACATTATTCGCGTGAACAGTGAAAAGGGTGCCTTCCCGCCCATACGAAGTGTTGTAAAGAGGGAGGGGTTTGACTGACCTTATTTCTGTGAGCAGTGACGAGTGTGTCATTCCGCCCCATTAGATTTTGGGAAGGGGTAGGGTTATGACCAAAACTATTTCTGTGACCAGTCAGAGGGGCACTTTTTCGCCGCTACGGGCTATTGGAAAGGGGTAGGGGCTTGGCCCATTTCATTGACCGTGAACGGTCACAAAGGTGCCTCCCCGCTGCTGCCTATTCACATAGGTGCCTTCGCGCGCCCACCAAAATTATTTCTGTGACCAGTCACAGGTGTACGTTCCCCCCACAAGCAGTGTTGGAGAGGGGTAAGGGTTTGATCTTCATTATTGCTGTGCCATTCACAGTTGTGCCTTTTCGCTCACATGAATTGTTGGAACGGGGAAGGGGTTCGACCGACATCATTTCTGTGAACAGTCACAAGGGCGCCTTTCCGCCCTGCCAGGTATTGAAAAGGGGTAGTGTGTTGACCAGCTTTATCATTGTGATCAGTCACATGGTTGACTTTCTGTCACCACCAGTTATTGGAAAGGGGTTGAGATTGACCAACATTCCTATGATCGGTCACAGGGGTGCCTTTTCGCTGCCACGATATTTTGAAAAAGGTCAGTTGTCTGACCAATATTATATCTGTGACCAGAAAAAGGAGTGTTTTTCCGCCCCCGGTGAAGTGTTTGAGAGAGGCAAGGGTTTGACCACCATTGTTTATGTGACCAGTAACAGGGGTGCCTTCTTGCCCCCGCGAAGTGTTGGAAAGGGGTAAGTGTTTGACCACCATTACTTATGTGACCAGTTGCAGAGGTGCCTAACGCCCCCACGAAGTTTTGGAAAGGTGTAGTGGTTTGACCGACATTATTTATGTGGCCAGTGACAGCGTTGCGTTCCCGCCACCACCAGGCCTTGGAAAGCGGTATGGGTTTGACCAATATTATCTTTGTGAGCAATTACAATGGCGCCTTCCCGCCGGCATGAAGTGTTGGACAGGGGTTGGTGTTTCACCAACATTATTTCTGAGACCGGTCACAGGGGTACCTTCCCACTGCCACGAGAGGTTGGAAAATAGTAGGTTTTTGACTAATATCGTTTGTGTGACTAGTCACAGAGGTGCCTCTATGCCCCCGCGAAGTGTTGGAAAGCGGTAGGGGTTTGAAGAAAGTTATTTCTGTGACCAATCACAGGGGTTGTGACAGCGTAAAATTGACATACCTGTCACTTTAATTGATATCCAACATTCGAGTTTAAGAAAATTAAAATTGTGACCAAGCGCGAAAGTCACACCTCGACCATGGCACTCATAGAAAAAGATTGTTAATTTTGGTTACTTATTCCTCGAAATGTCTGCTTTCATGTTAACCAACCTCCACCTGTCAAATCTAAGATCAACGGCAACAACAACAGACGTCACGACAAATCCACCATTGAAGGCTCCATAGCAACCTGGGCGGAGTCGCCACGTAGAAGTATTGCCAGGATTTCTGGCACTCTGGAATAGTTACTTTTGGGAATGTATAACAATCACCAGTAATTACCTAGTAACTAATTACCAACTATCACCATGTTTACCGCTTCTTCCTGCTCAGAGGCAACGTTGGGCCAGTCAGATCCTCGCTAGATGCCGCTATCTTCTGTCATCCTTTAACACCACGTCACGAAGGCCTGACGCCACACGAGCAACCACGGCTCTGATGTTACTGAACTCAACTTATCAGTAACCAGGGACGCCAGTTAAGCGCGATATTACCAGGACAGGTGACGTCACGATGCTCAGACTGTAATAGAGGGATTGGAAACCTGAGGAATGTGAGATCATTGGTCATAGAACGGACTATCGGGCGAATCTATCAACCAAGGAACGCAGCCATCATGGAGGACCTATGACTGAAAATCAAATTACGTAAATTGGTAATCAACTGGTAATCATGCACCATCGTACATTTTTAGATTCAACTAGGAATTGTTATTGTCTTAATTAGGCTCTTAAATGCATACATATGCATTTCTATTTGCGAATAATTGTTCAATGCACCGACAAAAGATTTTTCATGCGCATGCGCGTTCCCGTCTAGTCCAGGTTAGGTCATTTGTCAAATTTAGCGGAACGAAAACGTTCAGAATGAGTCTACTTAGTAAAATCACTTGTTGCTAACTATTAGTTCGTGATTTGTTATTATAGTTGGTTAAATAATGTGTTGTGAAGGCCAGAAGATACCATGAAATGTTTGGTTAATACTTCACATTTAACTCCATTATAATTTTGAATTTACCGCCCTAATTTTCGAAGCTCGAGAAGTTTGGAAACATTCCAAGTTTCCATAAACTTTGATTCGCTGAAGTTCACTAAGCTTATGATACGGAGTTAGACTTAGATTTATATGGATGAGAGAATTTTATCACGCTTCTGTAGTTTTTTCTAAAAATAGTTCTTTAGTTTTAGTTAGTAACTTTCTAGTTCACAGTTCCTCTACTAGTAGCGCCGTAGTCTGAAACACGGTAAACTTTGACTTCCGAGGTGAACTTTAGGATTTAGCGTGGAATATCGTCTTATCAATAATACCTATTAGACTTATGGTAATATTTCCGCGAATAGTCACGGAAATCAGTTACGCCGAATTCAGTTAGTCTACAATCTGTTTTAGTTCATAGCTTCCCCGGTAGTTGCGCAGTGACTTTATGTATGTGAACGCGCCTTCATGCGAGCACTCTTCGAGTTCACGGTCTTGGTGCCTCGCATGAATCTGTCACTTTCGTTCTTAGTCTAAGAGTAGCACCACGTACCTCGTGCTGGAAATTACTGAAAATTATCATGAAATTGATTCGATTGTAACCTTAATTTTGAAATTAAGTGGCGAATCGACCTACAATTTGATTCGAAAATTTAACCTGGTTCACATTCGAGGAAATGCCTAAGGTAATCTCTTTTTCTTTCTTGGCAAGCGACGCAATGGGGAGATCATGGTCATACATGCGGGCTTGCTCCGGTCCAGCCCATTGCCTCGCTTGGCCAGTGTATAGCTGTATTTTCCAGATACGGGATCTCGTGCCATCGACCACGTGGTCGCAGTAGAGTACTTTTTGCGGGTTTTTAATTTCATTTGGTAGTTTCTCGATGTGTTCTAGTTCTATTGTCGCATATGATCTGTCGGGTAAACTTATAATAATGTTAAAGCCTTAATTTTTTGAGTTTTCATAAATAAAATACGGAAGTATAGTCTCCTTTTTCTTCATACGTATTTGGGCCGTTGTGATTTGAAGGACCGCCCCTGAGACTCCTTGCTCCATCGGCTTTCTTTTTTTAGGTTTCAGACTGTAAAACTGCCGGGCAATTTTTTTTCTGTTCTTCCTTTTTCTTTTTGGAGTGATAACGGACCTGGCTGGCGCCCGTAAACAAAAGTAAAAAATAACGCTATATACGTATACCCATACACGTACGTATATAGATATTTATATGCTTGGGTATACTCTCCTAAAGAGAACAGCCATTCGTTTCGGGGTCTATAAACCACCATCGCAATGGCGCCCAACGTCTTGAGGGTTCCCGGATTTTAATTATATCCGGAAAACGGCCATTTTTCTATTTTTCTCTCTCTTTCTGAAAACGCGCACTTACTGGACTTAAAATTTTATTTTACACTCTAGATTTGATATTTTAAATGCCAAACCGTATTTCGCCCCTTTACCATGGCCTTGTGGATTTTTAGGTGGATGAGGAAATAGATTTAATTTAGTTAATTAAAATTAATTAAAATAAATTAATAAAATATAAGAGATCTAAATTAAGGAAAAGAAATTGAAATTAAAGGTTTTAAATTGGGATTTTAATTGAAAATTTAAATTAAATTTTGAATTCAACATTTGAATTGATTTTAACGGGTCGGAATCTCGAACGAATGTAACAAGGCTTTTCGTATTATAATTTAGATAGTGAACTTCGAGACACGTGTTTAAATCGGGATTTTTTTTGTTGATTTAAATTAAAGAGTTTCAATGATTCGAACTGCATATCTGAATTACCGGTCGATTAACAACGGGTCAACGATTTTAATCAAGGGTTGAATTCAAAATTTCAGTTCATAAAATTAAATAACAGAAGAAAGAATTTGAATTAGGATTTCTTTTTTTTTTAATAGAAGATTTTAAATGAGAATTCCGGTTGGAATTTTGGAGTCGGGTTAATGATGTCGAGATACACTTGTTCCGCTCACACCTTGGCTGCTTATAGCACCTAAATAACTATTATCGACCTTACTGATGCCTATTGTGGCAGCTGAGATCGCCCTTTTAATAATTTAAATTCTTCTATTTATACTCGACGATGTGTACTTTGTCATCATTATTGATATTTGATTTTGTAGATTTTGAACATTTTGTATTTATATTCAGTGATTTATTTGATATGTACATTTTATTCATGAATCACCCGATTTATCTCGACGATTTAATTGCCGAGTAGCGATTTTGTTCGTCACCTGCCGTTGCCGTTCCTTCTGTTCAATTGTTACAACATTGTATGTTGTTGTTTTCTTACCTAACGGGATACATCATTATGCTACAAAAATTTCTTTTTGTAAGGTTTTAAAGTGTTTTTCCGATTTTGACAACAGTTAAATTTTAAAATGACGTTTTTTGACTCAGTAGTTGAAGTATGCACATTTAGGGAATTAAAACATAATGATTTGAATGACGAACAGCTTTCGGAGGCTTTAGAAGCCCTTCAATTAGAGATACCGGTATGCATAGAGAAAGATGTTCACGTTTAAGGAAGGGGGTTAAATTACACAAGGGGATGTCATCACACGCATCGGACGTTACCTCAATAACTACGGACGCGACCTATCAGGACGAGGATGATCTACCTTCTGATGGGCTATTGGCTTCGGCGGTCATCACTAGCCCAGGGACATTGACAGTAGAAGGCATCGTGACGACCGCGAGTACTACCACGTCGGCTGCAGGTGTAGTAAATTCACGGAACCCTTTAGAAATCGCGACTACTACACGATCTACTGTAACAGTCACGACACTCCGCGAAAGCTTAATGATTCTGCCAACTCGTATTAACCTCGGAAATGTGGGACTTTCGTCCAATTATGCTAATTTTTATGGATAACCGGGCCCCTTCCCACTCGCAGATCGGTTTTCTCTCCTCTTAGACAATGATTTCCCGATTCCGGAAGCATTTAGTTTCCCCGAGCATACCCGTAGGGACCCGCTAAACTTACTAAACTTACGGTATAGTTCCTTTAACATAACTGGTGCTACTCATAGCACCTTGAATTTACAAGCAACCCAGTCGAACCTGAACTCGCTTCATCGTCCGGGTGGCTCAACCACACAGACGGAGCGCCGTAGAGTCCGAACCGGTACCATTCCGAAGTTCACCCCCCAGTGAAATATTTTCACCGAGACTATCAGAGTCAAAGATTCTACGGACTCTGAAGATGTAGAGGGTCGCACTAGAGAATTACGCCACTCGCGTTCCGATGGATTCACATCACGTAAAAGCACAAGACTTGACAGACCGGTGCATCAAGAAAGCGAGCCCCCCTTCTATCGTCGGGACGGGCAGACCAACACAGGCCTCCGAGATTCGATGGGCTTAGGACTCCAAAGAGGGAGAAGGTTGGAACTTGATGAGGAATTTAACCGCGAGAGTGCTGATTATGACCGACTAGCTCGCGCTACCACTTCACCTCGCCGTAACAATAGCACGAGGGATTTGGGTAAAATTGTCCTAAATTGGAAGATCACTTTCGACGTGAGTTGTAAGACCAGTGCCGAAGACTTTCTAATGCATGTTGAGGACCGAACGAGGCTTACCAAAGTCTCGGACGAAGAGCTTTTATTAGCCGTGCCAGTATTACTGGAGGGAATCGCGTTCAAGTGGTTCAAAAACCACGAGCCCTAGTTCGCGAATTGGGAACAATTCAAGAAAGCTCTCAGGTATCGTTTTGTGGATGATGATTTTGAGAGACGCGTCCCTGAACAAATCTATTGTAGGACCCAAGGGAAAAACGAGCGTATAGAAGACTACCTGAAGAACCTGGAGGGCCTAATTAACTTGCCCGAAAATGATAGGCCGACGGTGGAGCAGTCAGATTGGGCTCATAAGGGACTCAGACCAGAATTCCATAGAGTAATTCGCCGCTCCCATTACCGATCTTTTGACGAACTCTCGCGAAATGGTAGAGGTTGGGAGAAGGAGTGGACAGCCATTAAGGAATACAAACCGCCTCCTAATCCCGAAAATTCGTTCCTACAGGAGTTCACGTACCGTGATCTGATGGCGCAAAAGTCGCCAAAGAATACTTCTTCGGCCATCCCGGAGGAGAAGTCGATTTCCTTCGTCAAAACGACAGAAAATGTTCCCTTGGCTAAAAATAAGCCTCCCAACGCTGACGGTAAAGGTAGGAACAGTGGGAAAGGCGGAAGCGGCGGTAACGGTATAGGCAACGGGACCCAGAGTAACAAGGTTCAATTCGGAAGGAAGCAGCAGAACTCGACTACGCCCGCTGCTTACGCCTAACAAACAAACTCCCGAGAAAACGTTTCCGGCGTTTCAGGCGAGGTCACCTGTTTTAGATGCAGGCAGGTGGGGCACTACCAAAAAGGCTGCGCTCAGCCTCGTAAATTGGTCTGTTTCGCGTGCAAGAAGGAGGGATTCACCCTTAAGACTTGTCCGGATTGCTTGGGAAACGCAGAGAATAAGCAGTAGTACCGGTCCCCACTGCTCTTAAATTAATGGTGGTTTTCCACGTTCTGTGGGTACCTTTCCTGATTTAAAACAGGAACCAACGAACAGCACCATTGTGCCTACCAAATATACTGGTTTGAGAGATAGATCTTCATCACTTTCGGGTCGCGTTGTTAGAGATATTAAGCAGGAACGTAAAGCATCAGGCCTTGATGAAATAGTGACCGATGAAGGGTATATACAAAATTTTTCTGACCTTGATCAGATCGCTGGCATATTACAGACCGAGTTGGTACGCGGTAGAGTGCACCCTATGATCTCTGTCGATTCCTTCTCGGTCGATGCCTGGTACGATCCCGGTTCAACTAGGACACTGATTCGTGGCGATTTAGTCCCAAAGATCCTGGACGCCCTAGGCAAAAATTAAGACAGCTCTAGAAAATCTTTAATGATATTAGCAAACGGTTCCAGAGACGAGACCTTAGGTGTGGTTGAGCTACCCTTGACTATCGACGGCATTACTAAGGTATGCAAAGTCAGGGTAGCCACCAATTTGGATAACGAGTTTGCCTTAGGTCTAGACGCACAATAGGATTCGGACATGGTATTTTCGGCGCGTTCTAAGGAGATTTAGATGCCAGGTACGGACGGTCAGGTCTACCCACTCGACATATGGTTAATCTTCGAGAGGGAGGGTGATCTTAACGCAACACATCTGGTAAAACATCACATAGACATACAAGGCGACGCACCAATAGGAGAAAGATACCGAATAGTTTTCCCTGAGGTGCAAGAGGCCATGTACGCGGAGGTAGATAGGATGCTCGCCGAGGGGGTGATTAAGGAGTCCTGTAGCGAATTGTCGGCCCCAATCGTAATGGCTAAGAAAGGCGATGGGGGTTAACGGCTTTGTTTGGATTTGAGGAGGTTAAACGCTATCTCTAAGAGGGATGCCTACCCCCTCCCATATATGTCGGACATATTAAGGCAATTTCGAGCCACTAGATTCATCTCCAAGATTGATCTTAGCGCGGCATTCAATCAGATCCCTTTGTATGAGGCTTGCCAAGCATATACGGCATTTTTGGTTCCTGGCAGGGGGCTCTTTCAGTTTGCTTGGATATCATTTGGACTGACGGGGGCTGTGGCCACCTTTTCGAGATTGATCGACAAGATTATCACTTCCGAAATGAGACTTAACGCGTTCTCCTATCTTGACGACATAATTGTGGTCACTGAGACGTTTGAGGAGCATCTACGTTGGTTGAAGAAGGTTCTCGACAGGATTTCCGAAGCAGGCTTGACCATTAACCCGGACAAGAGCAAGTTTTGTTGTGCCGAAGTTCGATACTTAGGTTTTATAGTCAACAAGCAGGGGTTGAGGCCAGACCCGGAACCCTTGACCAGACTATTCAGGCTGGATGTCAGATGGCATTGGGTCAATGAACAGCAGGAGGCCTTCGATTGGTCGAAGAAGGCATTAAGCTCTGCACCCATCTTGGCTTATGCTTCATTTGGAGACGTAGAAGAGAATCCCTTCAACCTTCAGACGGACGCTAACGCCACTGGTCTGGGCATGGTGTTGACTCCGGTCGAGAACGGCTAGGAGAAAGTAATCGCATTCGCGAGGCGCACCTTGACCGCTGCCGAGCGCAATTGTACGGTTACCGAGCGGGAGTGCCTCGCAGTCGTTTTCGGGATTAGGAAGTTACGAGAGTACCTGGAGGGTTTTTATTTGAATGTGATTATGGACCACAGTAGCTTGAAATGGTTACGTACCTTGAGAAAGCCTACCAGTAGACTTGCAAGATGGTCCCTCGAACTTCTGGAGAACGACTTCGAGATAATTCACCGCAAGGGGACCTTACATCGCGTACCAGACGACTTGTCCAGGATGTCCGAGGAAAAATAGTTACCGATTTCGTCAGCTGCGGAGCAGGTCGATATCCGGTTTCAGGAATCAACTGACCCCTGGTACAATAAGCGACTACAGCTAGTAGCGGAGCGACCTGGGTTGTTTTCAAATGGAAAGGTCGGAAACGATAGGTTATACCATCATAGGCGAAACGAAATTACCGACCAGGTGATTCCGGACCTTGATGCATGGAAGTTGGTCGCCCCAGAAGAATTTAGGGCTAATGTACTGAAGGAGGCACATTCGGAGCCTCAATCCGGACATCTGGGGCGGGATAAGACTTGTGCGCGAGTATCCCTTAGATATTACTGGCCTGAGCTATACTCAGATGTCGTAAGGTTCGTCCGGAAATGTGACCCTTGTCAGAGGTGTAAGGTGGAACAGGCTTGTCCGGCCGACATAATGGGGCAACGCGTCGTCGAGCAGCCCTGGGCAGTAGTAGCCGCCGATGACATAGGTCCCTTTCCCCGAAGTACTTCCGGTTATAAGAAAATCCTGGTTCTTCATGAACTGTTCACCAAATAGGTAGAGGTACTTCCAATTAGAACGGCTAACGGTCCTACCATCAAAAAGGCCTTCGAAGATTTATTCGTATCGCGTTGGGGAACTCCTGAGCTGATACACATGGACAATGGTACCGAGTTTGCTAATGGGCTCATAGAACAGATGTGCAAGACCAATGAAATCATCCACTCAACGAATCCGGTTTACCACGCACAGGCCAACCCTACCGAACGAGTCAACCGTATATTGAAGATGTTGATTGTAGCTTTTCTGCACAAGAATCATAAGGAGTGGGACGCCCACATCCCTGAGTTTCGATTCGCGTATAATGCCGCCTTCCACGGTACATTGAAAGTCTCGCTAGCTTTTCCAAACTTCGGACGTAACCCACTTCCCTACCGGTCCTTGAGAAGTGATCTAGAGAGGGGATCTCAGCGCGCTAGTCCAGATCCCGGGAAATGGTTAGAACGCGTTAAGTGATTGGACCATCTCAGGGACCTGATTTGCCGGAATCTCGAACGCGCGTATGTACCTCACGCAAATTACTACGACGAGAGTAAGCGTGCTCGTTCCTTCAGCGTAGTTGACCTCATGCTGGAGCGTCAGCGAGTACTATCGAAAAAGAAAGACATCCTTGCAGCTAAGTTTTGTGATAAGTTTGACGGGCCTTATACAATCAAGCACAGGTTGTCTTCTGTTGTGTATATATTTATTACCGATGAGGGGAAATACGCGGGCAAGGAGCACATTCGGCACCTTAAGCCCTATGTACAGGATACGCCGCGTTTCAACGATGTTGAGTAAGTAAACAGTAGTTATAGGACTCACCCCTTTGATTTCAGATTACCGAGTTAAGAAATCATGGCTCATCCAGGGATACCGGAGAGCCATCCACTTCGGGCAGCACCAAATCAGCCCCAAATAGGCAAATTAGGGCCAACTCGGACACAGTTCCGTCGGGCAGCAGAAGCCAGGATCCAACCAACACAAAAAGGCCAAGCCGTAGCAGGGAAATCAAGTGGCAGCCCTGCAGGAGGGAGGGCTACAAGACGCCTTCGCCGCCTCGCCCACCTCCCGGCAATAAGGGAATGTTGGACGAGACGGAGTGGATGAGAGTGCTAGGTTACGATAATCTGACGCGACAAGGTTGGCTTAAAATGGGTGCGCCTAAACCAAGGGCCCACCGCGGGCTCACTCATAAATGATGCTGGGCATGCGGGAAGGTCGGTCACCTCCGCGGTCAGTGCCCTGACCTGGCTGGCGCCGGAACCCTCTGCTTCGGCTGCGGAAAACCCGGCGTAAAAAAGTCCTCTTGCACGAATTGTGGGCCTCTTTACACTTCGGAAAAAATTCTGAAGGGAGAGTGGAAGCGCCGGCCTAGCCAGCGTATTCTCAGCCAAGGACTTGAGCTTCAGGAGCAACAGACCAACATCCACCAAGCTGGCCACCTGAACGGCCTGGCCGCATCTCGGCGATAATCATTACCGAGCAACCGAGTCAGAAGTTAAAAACTAGTTAACTGACTAGTTTAGGAGTTAACCGATCAGTTTTGGACAATTATTTTTCTCTGTATGTAACTATCTGGCACGATTGTCACTCGACGGATGTCTACTCTCTTCGAATTTATTTACGAAGTATTAGAATAATTTTAGATTTTAGATTGATCCAGATTTATGAAAACAATTTCTTAATGCACAAACAGGGAGCATTCAAATGCTAGGTGCTCCAAAGCAAAAAAAAAAAAAAAAAAAAAAAGCTACTCGAGCATTGTTCTTATTTGATATTTCTGTTTTTTTAATATCTCGCATACCTTCTTTATTCTCGTGCTTATTATTTGCATAATCTTATTACTACGACCTTCGTATATGCCACTTTAGAATGTAAGAGATACTGTCAAATCATAGTTTTAATGAATTGCAAAAGTAGCACTCACAGAAAGTAACAACTGTTACAAAAAGTTTTCCTGACATGTCGATTACTTGTGACTGCGGATGCATATATAAACGTTATCTCATCGATGGAAACCATTTCCTTTTTGGCGTCCCGCGTTCACAGTTAATTCTGTTGAAAGGTAGAATACACCGATTTAATTTACATGCGCGATTTCATTCAAATTCCGTTATTAGGAGAAATTTGTCCTAAATCAGGACGATAACAAGAGAATCAGGAAAAGTTGTATTAACCCTTGTGTATCGGCGTGCTTCCAAAATTTAAACATAGGTCACGAACGGCTTATAAAAGTTGCAGACAAGTTTGTCATGACTTTGGGACATGTCCGTCTGTTTCTGGAGAACAATAATTTTATTTGAAATATTACAAAGTTTACCCACATTATTTACCCAACCCCAATTTTAAACTAAACTCTAAACGGATACGAGACCTGTCAGGTGATGCTGTCCCGCGTTTCAGCACTCTTTAAGGCACTCACAAATTTTTGGTTGTTGTTGTTCTGTATCAGGTCCAGAACTATTCCGGGTCATCAGTACGTCCCAGCCTTAGCACAAAATCCCCTACCCAAACCCATGCTTGGCGAAATTTTCCTATCCCACCTTCTACCTAGCTCTAATTTTTTTTTGGTTCTGGCTTAAGATTTTATATCTCATGATTTTGCTTACCATTATTATTTTCTCCTTTTGCTTATGGTTACGCTAATTATTATTTTCCATTAGGGCTTATAAAATGGCTAAAATAACCTTATTGATTCTTTTTTTTTTTTGGCTGTGGCTTAAGATTTTTTTTTTGCTTTACCTTGCCATTGGAGATTTGATGAGTGCACTCGAAGGGGTTAATCGAGGCTCTTGGTCCTGTGAGAGATCTTAAGGATCGTCGTCGCTTGCCGGCTTATGAAAGGGAAAACCTCGAGCTTCCGTTTAAGCAGGAGAGGTGTTGTGAGAGGGTAAAATTGACATACCTGTCACTTCAATTGATATCCAACGTTCGAGTTTAAGAATATTAAAATTGTGACCAAGAGCGAAAGTCACACCTCGACCAGGGCACTCACTGGAAAAGAGTGTTAATTTTGGTTACTTATTCCTCAGAATGTCTGCTTTCGTGTTAACGAACCTCCACCTGTCAAATCTGAGATCAACGGAAACAACAACAGAAGCCAGGGACAAGTCGTTGCACCAGATTTTTGCGATGAGTTACTAACACACCCTGGATAAAGTACCTATCACCAACCAGAGACCAACCATCCAACGTATCCATGGTAACCGATTTCTATCCGAAATGTCGGGCCTCGAATTCACTGAACTCAACTTATCAGTAACCAGGGACGCCAGTTAAGCGCCATATTACCAGGACATGTGACGTCACGATCCTCAGGCTGTAATAAAGGGATCGGAAACCTGAGGAATGTGAGCTCATTGATCGTCGAACGGACTATCTGGCGAATCTATCAACCAAGGAACGCAGCCATCTTGGAGGACCTGTTACCGAAAATCAAATTACGTAAATTGTAAAACCCGGTAATCATGCACCGTCGTACAATTTTAGATTCAACTAGGAATTTTTATTGTCTTAATTATGCTCTGACTTGCATACATATGTATTTCTATTTGCGATTAATTGTTCAATGCACCGACGAAAGATTTTTTTTGCGCATGCGCGTTCCCGTCTGGTCGAGGTTAGGTCATTTGTCAAATTTAGCGGAACGAACACGTTCAGAATGACTCTACATCTTCTCGAGCAGGAGTCCTAGGTGCAAAGTCTATCCTTTTATTTATTTTTTTTTGACCTAAATCAAAATATCATTCGGTTAAAACTTAGTAAAATCACTTGTTGCTAACTATTAGTTTGTGATTTGTTATTATAGTTGATTAAACAATGTGTTGTGAAGAACAGAAGATACCATGAAATGTTTGGATAATACTTCACATTTAACTCCATTATAACTTTGAATTTACCGCTCTAATTTTTGAAGCTCGAGAAGTTTGGAAATATTTCAAGTCTCCGTAAACTTTGATTCGCTCGAGTTTACTAAGCTTATGATACGGAGATAGAATTAGATTTATATGGATGAGAAAATTTTATCACGCTCATGTAGCTTGTGCTGAAAATAGTTATTTAGTTTTAGTTGGTAACTTTTTAGTTCGCAGCTCCTCTACTAGGCGCGCTATGGTCTGAAACACGGTAAACTTCGATTACCAATGTAAACTTTAGGAGTTAGCGTAGAACATCGTCTTGTCAGTAATACCTATTAGACTTATGTTAGTATTTCCGCGAATAGTCACGAAAATCAGTTACACCGAATTCAGTTAGTCTTCAATCAGTTTTAGTTCATAGCTTCCCCGGTAGTTGTGCAGTGACTTTATGTATGTGAACGCGCCTAAAAGCAAGCACCCTTCGAGCTCACGGTCTTGATGCTAGGAACCTATTAGGAATGGGAAGGTGTTTATCCAAAATTAATCATGTGACCAGTCACAGGGATGCCTTCACGTCCGAACAAAGTCTCGTAGAGGGGTAGGTGTTTGACCTACATTCTTTATGTCACCACTAACATGGGTGCCATCCCGCTGCCACCAGCTATTGAAAAGAGGTTTTGTTTTAACAAAAATTCTTTTTTGTGACCAGTCACAATGATCCCTTTCCGCCGCTGCCTGCTGCGGTAAAGGCATATGGGAGTGGTCAACATTACTTATGTGACCAGTCGCAAGGATCCCTTCTTGCCGCCATGAGCTGTTGGAAAGGGGTCAGTATTTGACAAACATTATTTCTGTGATAAGTCACAAGTGCGCCCTTAAAGCCCCACGAAGTGTTGAGAGAGGGTAGGGGTTCAAACAGAAAATTATTTCTGTGTCCAGCCAAAGGGAATCCTTTCCGCAACGGCGAATTGTTGAGGAGGGGTAGGGATTTGACTAACATTATTCATGTCACCAGTGACAGTAGTGCTTTCACGCTCCCACAAAGTGTTGGAAAGGGGTAGGTGTTAGATAAATATCATTTCTGTGACCGGTCACAGGCGTACCTTCCAGCCCTCACAAAGTGTTTGAAACGGGTAGGGATTTAAACAATATTATTTTTGTGACCAGCTACAAGGGTGCCTTCCCTCTGCCACGAGTTGTTGGAAAAGAGTGAGATTTGACCAACATTATTTCTGTGACCAGTCGCAACGGTACCTTTCCGCCCCCACGAAGTGTTTGGAAGTTATAGGGGTTTGACCGACATTATTTACGTGGTTAGCAACAGAGGTGCCTACCCGCTGCCACGAAGTGTTTGAAAGTGGTATGGATTTGACTAACATTGATTCTGTGTCCAGTAACAGGGGTGCCTTCAAGTCCTTACGAATTGTTGGAATGGGGTAGTGGTTTGAACAATATTCTTTATGTGACCATTTACAGGGGCGCCTACCCTCTGCAACCAGGTGTTGTAAAGGGGTAGGGTATTGACTAACATTGTTTTTGTGACCAGATACCGGGATGCCTTCCCGCCATCACAAAGTGTTTGAAAGTTGAAGGGGTTTGACCAAAATTACTCCTGTGATAAGTCACAGGGGTGCCTTTTCGCCTTCACGGAGTGTTTGAAAAAGAATAGGGGTTTGACCAACATTAATTCTGTAACCAATCACAGATGTGCCTTCCACCTTCCACGAGCTTTTGGAAAGGAGTAACGATATGACCAATATTATTTCTGTGCCCAGTCGCCGGTGTATCTTTTCGCCGCTACGACCTGTTAGAAAGGCGTAGGGGTTTGACCTATATTAATTCTGTGACCAGATACCGGAGTGCCTTTCCGCCCTCATAAACTGTTTGAAAGTTGTAGGGGTTTGACGACCATTATTTATGTGGCCAGTAACAGAAGTGCCTTCCCGCCCTTACATTCTGTTGGAAAAGGGTAGGGGTTTAAAAAACATTAATTATGTTACCAGCCACATATGATACTTACCACACCCACGAGCTATCAGGGCTGGGTAGAAATTTGATCAACATTATTCCTGTTACCAGCTCCAGGGGTGCCTTCCCGCCGCCACGAGCTATTGGAAGTGGGTAGTGTTTTAACTAGCATTATTTCTGTGTACAGTCAGAGTGTACAACAGAGGTGCCTTCCCGCCCTCGCCAAGATTTGATAATAGGTAGGGGTTTAAACATCATTAATTCTGCGATAAGTCGAATGGGCCTCCCCGAGCTATTATGAAAGGGTAGAAGGTTGACCAGCATTATTTCTGTGACCTGTCACAGCGGTGCCTTCCCGCTACCACCAGCTGTTGAAAAGGGGCACGGTTTCAACTATCATTATTTCTGTGACCAGTCAGACTGATACTTTTCCGCCGTTACGAGCTGTTGGAAAGGGGCAGGGTTTCTCACTAACATTATTTATGTGACCATTTGCAGGGTTGCCTTCCCGCTGCCAAGAGATGTTGGACAGGGGTAAGTATTTGACGAACATTATTTTTGTTCCCAGTCAAAAGAGCCCATTCATGCCCCACGAAGTGTTGGAGAGGATTAGGGGTTTGAATAAAATTATTTCTGTGACCAGTCATAGTTGTATCTTTCCGCCGCTACGAAGCGTTGGAAAAGCGTAGGCGTTTGACCTATATTAATTCTGTGACCAGATACAGGGGTGCCTTCCTGCCCTCACAAAGTGTTTCAAAGTTATAGGGGTTTGACGACCATTATTTATGTCGCCAGTAACAAAGGTGCCTTCCCGCCTTCACCAACTGTTGGAAAAGGTGTAGGGGTTTGATCAACATTTTTCCTGTGATCAGCCCCAGGAGTACCTTCCAGCCACCACCAGCTTTCGGAAGTGGGTAGAGTTTTAACTAGCATTATTTTTGTGTCCAGTCAGAGTGATGCCTTTTTGCCCATTACGAGCTGTTGGAATGGGGCACGGTTTTAAATAACATTATTTCTGTGACCAGTTGGAGGGATGCCTTACCGCCGCCCCGAGATGTTGGAAAGGGGTAAGCATTTGGCCAATATTATTTCTGTGACCAGTCACAAGTTCACCTTCGTGCCCCACGAAGTATTGCAAAGAAGTAGGAGTTTGAACAAAGTAATTTCTCTGACGAATCGCAGGGCATCCTTTTTTCATCCGCGAGCTGATGAGAAGGGGTGGAGGTTTAAACAACATCATTCCTGCGACCAGCCACAGGGGTGCCTTTTCGGCCCCACCAAGTGTAGGAAATCGGTAGGCGTTTGACCAACATTATTTCTGTGACCAGCCACAAGTGCGCCTTCATGCCTCACGAAGTGTCGGAAAATAGTACGGGTTCGAACAAAATAATATCTGTGACCAATCGCAGGGGATCCTTTCCGCGTCCGCGAGCTGTTGGGAAGTTGTACGGGTTAACTAACATTATTCCTGTGACCAGTAACAGGGGTGCTTTTTCGCCTTCACCAAGTGTTGAAAAGCGGTAGGGGTTTGACCAACATTAATTCTGTAACCAGTCACAGGGATGCCTCTCCGCCCCACCGAAGTGCTGGAAAGTTGTAGCCGTTTGCCCAACAATATCTCCGTGACCATGTAGAGGGGCGCCTTCCGGCCCCCACGAAGCGTTTGAAAGGGGTAGGGGTTTGCTCATCATTATTTCTGTGACCAATCCCAGGTGTGCCTTCAAGCCCCTACGAATTGTTGAAAAGAAGTAGGGTTTTTACTAACATTATTTCTGTGACCAGTCGCAGGGATGCCCCCCCCTCCAAGTTTTGAAAAGAGGTGGGGGTTTGATCACCATTATTCATGTGGCTAGTCATGGAGGTGCCTTCCCACTGCCTCCAGCTGTTGGAAAGGGGTAGGGATTTTACTAACATTATTTCTGTGACTAGTCACAGGGGACCTTTCCCGCATCCGCGAGCTATTGGAAAGGGGTTTGACCAACGTTATTTCCGTGAGCAGTCACAGTGGTGCCTTCACGCTACCACAAAGTATTGGAAAGGGGTAGGGGTTTGACAAACATTAATTTTGTGACCAGTCATAGGGGTACCTTTCCGTCCCCGAAAATTGTTGTAAAGGAATTGAGGATTGACCAACATTATTGCTCTGACCATTCACAGGCGTACCTTACTGCCCCCGCGCAGTGTTGGAATGGTGTAGGGTTTTGAATAACATTGTTTCTGTGGTCAGTCACAGAGATGCCTTCCCGCCACTAAGAAGTGTTGGAAAGCGGTAGGGATTTGATCAAATTGTTTGTGTGACTAATCACAGGGGTGCCTTTTCGCCTCCACCAAGTGTTCGAAAGCGGTAGGGGTTTGACCAAAATTATTTCTCTGACCAGTCATGGGGGGGCCTTCCCGCCACCACAAAATGCTAGAAAGTGGAAGGGGTGCGACCAACATTATCCTTGTGATCAGTTACAGGGGCGCTTTCCCGTCCCCACAAAGTGCTGGAAAGTTGTAGGGGTTGGCGCAACATTATTTCCGTGACCAGTTACAGGGTCGCTGTCCAGCCGCCATGAAGTATTAAAAAGCCGTAGGGGTTTGATGAACATTATTTCTATTACTAGTCACAGGGGTTCCCTTCCGCCCCAACGAATTTTTGGAAAGTGGTAGGGAATTGACCGACATTCCTTATGTTACCAGTCATTATTATTTCTATATTATTTCTGTAACCAGTTACAGGCATGTCTTCCTGCCGCCACGAAGTGTTGGAAAGCGTTAGGGGTTTGATTAATATTATTTTTGTTACCAGTCACAAGGGTGCCATCACGCCGCCACGACCTGTTGAAAAGGCGTAGGGGTCTGATCAACATTATTTCTATTACTAGTCACAGGGGTGCTTCGTCGCCCTCACGAAGTGTTATATAGGGGTAGGAGTTTGATCAAGATTAATTCTGTGATCAGTCACAGGGGTGCCTTCCCGCCCCCACGAAGTGTATGAAAGTTGTAGCGGTTAGACCGTCATTATTTAATGGCCAATAACAGAGGTGCGTACCTGCCCTCAGCAAGTTTTGAAAAGGGGTAGGGCTTTGCCAACATTAATTCTGTGACCAGTCGCATGGGATCGTCACGCTTTCACGAGCTATTAGGAATGGGTAGGTGTTTGTCCAAAATTAATCATGTGACCGGTCACAGGGGTGCCTTCACGTCCCTAGAAAGTTTGACCTAAATTCTTTATGTGATCATTAAAATGGGTACCTTCCCGCTGCCTCCAGCTGTTGGAAAGGGGTTGGGTTTTAAATAAAATTCTTTTTTGTGACAAGTCACAGCGATCCCTTGCCGCCGTTACATGCTGTGGTAAAGGAGTATGGGAGTGACCAACATTGCTTATGTGACCAGTCGCAAGGATCCCCTTCCGCCGCGACGAGCTGTTACAAAGGGGTAAGTATTTTACCAACATTATTTCTGTGACAAGTCACAGGGGTGCATTCTCGCCCCCACGAGGTATTGGAAAAAAGTAGAAGTTGGACCGATATTACTGCTTTGAACAGTCACAGGCGTGCATTCCAGCCACCATGAAGTGTTGGAAAGAGGTAAGGGTTTGACCAACATTATTTCAGAGACCAGTCGGAGGGTTTCCGTCCCTCCCTCACGATCGGTTGGAAAGGGGTAGGGGTTTGACCTATATCATTTCTGTGATTACATATAGGGGCGACTTGCCGCCCCCACGAAGTGTTTGGAAGCTGTAGGGGATTGACCACCATTATTTATGTGGTTGATAACAAAAGATGCCTTCCCGCCGTTACCAAGAGTTCGATGGGGGTAGGGGTTGGAACAACATTAACTCAGTGACCAGTCGCATGGGATTCTTACCGTTTCCACGAGCTATTAGGAAAGGGTAGAAGTTTGACCAAAATTACTCCTGTGACCAGGCACAGGGGTGCCTTTCCGCTGCCACCAGCCCCACAAAGTGCTGCAATGTGGTAGCAGTTCGACCAATATTATCCCTGTGACCAAGTAGAGGGGCGCTTTCTCTCCCCCACGAAGTGTTTAAAAGAGTTAGGGGTTTGATCATCATTAAATCTGCGGCCAATTGAAGAGGTGCCTTCAAACCCCTACGAATTGTTGGAAAGAGGTAGGGGTTTAGCCATAATTCTTTACGTGATCTATAACAGGGGCGCCTACCCACTGCCAGAAGCTTTTGTAAAGGGGAAGGGTTTCAACTAGCATTATTTCTGTGTCTAGACAGAGTGACGCCTTTCCGAAATTATGAGCTGTTGGAAAGAAGTACGGTTTTAAATAACATTATTTCTGAGACCAGTCGTAGGGGAGCCTTCACGCCGCCACGAGCTATTAGAAAGTGATAAGTACGTATTAGACCAACATTATTTCTGTTACCAGCAAAAGCAGTGCCATCACGCCGTCAAGAGCTGTTGGGAAAGTTAGGGGTTTGATCAACATTATTCCTGTTACCAGTCACAGGTTTGCCTTGCCGCACCCACGAAGTTCTGGAAAGGGGTAGGTGTTTAACCAACATTAATTTAGTGACCAGTCACAGGGGTGCATTGCCGCCCCCACGAGGTGTGGGGAAAAAGTACAAGTTTTACCAACATTATTCTTGTAACCAGTTACAGGGGTGCCTTCCCGCTAACAACAACTGTTGGAAAGGCGTAGGGTTTTCACTAACATTAATTCTGTGAACATACAGAGTGATGCCTTTCCGCCGTTACGAGCTGTTCGAAAGGGGTAGGGGTGTGATCAACATTATTTCTGTGACCAGTGACAAGTGGGCTTTCGTGCCCCACGAAGTGTTGAGAAGAAGTATGAGTTTGAACAAAATAATTTCTGTCACCAGTCGTAGGGGATCCTTTCCTCATCCGCGAGCTATTGGAAAGGGGTAGGCGTTCAACACAGGGTGCCACCCCGCCGCCACGAAGTGCTGAAAACTTGTAGCAGTTTGACCAGCATTATCCCCGTGATAGTTACAGATGCTCCTTCCCGCCACCACGAAGCGTTTGAAAGGAGTACATGTTTGATCAACATTAATTTTGTGACAAATCACAGGGGTGTCTTTTTGCCCCCACGATGTGTTTAAAAGGGGTAGGAGTATGACCAACATTATTTCAGTGACTAGTCACAGGGGTACCTTGAAGCCCCTACGAATTGTTTGAAAGGGGTAGGTGTTTGACCAACATTCTATATATGTCCATTCACAGGAATGCCTACGCTCTACAACAAGCTGTAGTAAATTGGTGGCCTTTTTAATAACATGATTATTGTGATCAGACACAGTGGTGCCTTCCTGCCACCACGAAGTGTTGGAAAGCGGTAGTGGTTTAACCCAAATTATTCCCGTGACCAGTCACAGGCGTGCCTTCCCGCTGCCACGGAGTGTTTGAAAAGGGGTAGGGACTGGACCAACAATAATTCTGTGACCAGTCACAGGGGTGCATTTCCGCTGCCACGAACTGTTGGAAGACAGTAACTTTATGTCCAACATTATTTCTGTGACCAATCGCAGGGTAACTTTCCGCCGCTGCGGGCTGTTGGAAAGGCGTAGGGGTTCGACCTATATTAATTCTGTGACCAGATACAGGGTTGCCTTCCCACCCCCAGAAAGTGTGTGAAAGTTGTAGGGGTTTGAGCACGATTACTTATGTGAACATTAACAGAGGTACCTTCTTGCCCTCACCAATTGTTGGAAAGGTGCACAGGATTGAACGTAATTAATTCTGTGACCATTCGCATGGGATTCTTACCGCATCTAGGAGAGATTATCTGCTAGCCATTCAAAGTGATGGCTTTCCGACGTTGCGAGGTTGGAAAGGGGTAGGGCTTTGACTAACATTATTTCTGTAAGCAGTTGCAGGGTGTCTTCCCGCCGCCACGAGTTGTTGAAAAGGGGTAGGCGTCTGAACAAAATTATTTCTGTGGCCAGTCGCCGGGGATTCTTCCTGCAGCAGCGAGCTTTTGGGAAAGGGTAGGTGTTTGACCAACGTTATTTCTGTGACCAATCACAGGGGTGCCATTTCGCCTCCACCAAGTATTGGAAAGCGGTAGGGGTTTGACCAAAATTATTTCTCTGACCAGTCATAGGGTTGCCTTCCAGCCGCTACGAAGTATTGAAAAGCGGTGTGGGTTTGATGAACATTATTTCTATTACTAGTCACAGGCGTTTCCTTCCACCCGAACGAATTGTTGGAAAGTGGTAGGGAATTTACCAACATTCCTTATGTTTCCAGTCACAGGGGTGCTTCGCCGCCCTGATGACGTGTTATATAGGGGTTGGAGTTTGACCAAGATTAATTCTGTGATCAGTCACAGGGATGCCTTCAAGGCCCTACTAATTGTTGTAAAGGGGTAGGCCTTTTACTAACATTATTACTGTGACCAGTCACAGGTGAGCCTTCCCGCCCCCACGAAGTGTTTGAAAGTTGTAGGGGTTAGACAGTCATTATTTATGTGGCCAATAACAGAGGTGCCTACCTGTCCTCAGCAAGTTTTGAAATGGGGTAGGGCTTTGCCAACATTATTTCTGTGACCATTCGCATGAGATCGTCCTGCTTTCACGAGCTATTAGGAATGGGTAGGTGTTTGTCCAAAATTAATCATGTGACCGATCACAGGGGTGCCTTCACGTCCCCAGAAAGTTTGACCCACATGCTTTATGTGATCATTACAATGGGTACCTTTCCGCTGCCACCAGCTGTTGGAAAGGGGTTGGGTTTTAAATAAAATTATTTGTTGTGACCAGTCACAGTGATCCCTTTCCGCCGTTACATGCTGCGGTAAAGGCGTATTGGAGTGACCAACATTGCTTATGTGACCTGTCGCAAGGATCCCCTTCCGCCGCGACGAGCTGTTGCAAAGGAGTAAGTATTTTTCCAGCATTATTTCTGTGATAAGTCACACGTGCGCCTTCATGCCGACGAAGTGTTGAGAGGGGTTAATGGTTCGAACAAAATTATTTCTGGGTCCAGCCGCAAGGGATTCTTCCTGCATCGGCGAGCTGTTGAGAAGGGGTAGGGATTTGACCAAAATTATTCCTGTGACCAGTGACAGTGGTGCCTTAACGCTCTCACCAAGTGTTGGAAGGGGGCATGTGTTCGATAAATATTATTTCCGTGACCAGTCACAGGGGTGCCTTGCCGGCAACATGAGCTGTTAGAAAGGGGTAAGTATTTGACCAACATTATTCCTGTGACCAGTCACAGGCATGCCTTCCAACCCCCACGAAGTGTTGGAAATTGGTAGGGGTTTGACCAATATTATTTCAGTGACCTGTCACGGTGGTGCCTTTTCGCCCTTACGAAGTGTTGAAAAGGGGTAGAGGTTTGACCATTATTATTTCTGTGACTAGTCTCATGGAATACTTCCCGCTTCCACGAGCTGTTGAGATGGGGAAGTGTTTGACCAACATCATTCCGGTAGCCAGTCACAGGGGTTCCTCTACGCCCCCATGGAGTTTTGGAGAAGGGTACTTGTATGGCCAGCATTATTTCTGTGATCAGTACAGGGGTGCCTTCCGGCCACCACGAAGTTCCGGAAAAGTGTAGGGGTTTGACGAGCCTTATCTATGTGACGAGCCACAAGGGCGCCTTCCCGCCTTCACAAAGTTTTCAAGAGGGGTATGTATTCTGACCAACATTATCTCTGTAACCAGTTACATAGTTTGAACATAATTATTTCTGTGACCAGTCGCAGGGGATCCTTCCCTCATCTGCGAGCTGTTGGAAGGGGTAGGGATTTGACCAACATTATTTCTGTGACAAGTGACAGTGGTGGCTTCACGCCCCCACGAAATGTTAAAACGGAGTAAAAGGTTTAACAATATTAATGCTGTGAACAGTCGCAGGCGTGCCTTCCAACCTCCACGAAGTGTTGGCAAGTGGTAGGGGTTTGACTAACATTATTTCAGTGACCTGTCACAGTGGTGCCTCTTCCCCCCATGAGGTGTTGGAAAGGGGTAGATGTTTGACGAATATTATTTCTGTGATCAAACAGAAGGGCGCCTTCCTACCCCTACGAAGGGCTGGAAAGTAGTAGATGCTTGACCAACATAATTTTTGTGACCAGTCGCAGGGAATACTTCCCGCTTCCACGATCTGTTGGAATGGGTAAGTCTTTGACCAACATTATTCCTGTAGCCAGTCACAGGGTTTCCTCGACGCCCCCACAAAGTTTTGGAAAAGGGTTGTTGTTTGACCAGCATTATTTCTGTGATCAGTCACAGGGGTGCCTTCCCGCCACCACGAAGTGCTGGAAAAGTGTAGGGGGTTGACCAACCTTATCTATGTGACAAGTTACAGGGGCGCCTTCCCGCCCCAACTAAGTTTTTGAAAGGGGTAAGTGTTTTAACCAATATTATCCTTGTAACTTGTTACAGGGGCGCCTTCCTTCCCCCAAAAAGTATTTGCAATGGGTAGGTGTTTGACTAAAATAATTTCTGTGACCTGTCGCAGGAGATCCTTCCTGCCCCCACGAAGTGATGGAAAGGGGTGAGGGTTTGACCAACATTATTTCTATGACAAGTGACAGGGGTGCCTTTTCGCTCTCACCAAGTATTGGAAAAGGGTAGATGTTTGACCCAAGTTATTTTTGTGACCAGTCACAGGGAAGAATTCACGCCATTAATTTGTTTATTTATAACACAATAACAATTTGTTAAATTATTATAACCGACTGGAAATTACTTCCATATAGTTTTTAAAACTGTTTTAAGATCTTCTTTGATCAATTTGAATGTCTTACACAAATAGAACTTGGGAAAAGTTGAAAAAAATGTCACCATTGTTGTGAAATACACCAATTTTTAAACAAATAAAAAAATCGTCAATGGTGTTCTCAGCATTTATGCTGGATTTTCCGCCTCCTCAACAATTCTGTTCGTCATCAGACCTGGTTTCTTCTTTTCCACAACGCAGCGTACGCTTTTAGGTTAATGTATACCTCTCTCCGTTTCTTTTAGACGAGGAGCCCATGACATAAATGATGCAGTTATAGGAAAAAGGAAATTTTTCATCTGACAGGTTCTACTTACTCTGACGAACGTAAAAATGCGTACCTTAAAGGTCTGAGTGGAAGCGGTGAGCGGCGGCGACCTGGCAAACGTTCGAATTTTGATGGTTAGTAGCAGGGCTAGGTGGCTACTAGACCAAAGTCCGAGAGATGGCACCTCCGTCGCTCGATGACGACACCAACAGATGGCGTCACCGACAAAGGGAGGGTTCTGTTCCGTGCTAAGTTAACAGCGGTCGGTAAAACAGTGAGGTCGGTAATGCAGATACCTGCTGTGATGGCATTGTACCATCGCTCGGCAAACAGAAATGTAGGTCATTTTAAAGTTCTGTTTCATGCTAAGTAGGTGAAACAGTGAGATTGGTAATGGAGATTCCTGCATTGCTCTACAACACAGTTTATTACCATCGGCGAGTAAAATAGGTAAGTCATTTTATCATATGTCGGTGAGGTAGGGAACAATGTGACCATCAGTCGGTGAAACACGAGAGTCGGTACTCAGAATTTCATCCAACACTCATAACAGCAGGAGGTAATGCATTCATCCGTATATGCTCAGTACGTTGCCGAAAGAACGCTGTGTCACTCCAATGCTCACTGGGATTTCGCCAACGACCACAGGTATTTCCTGCAAGTGTCATGCGTCTACTTTACCCAGAGTAGTCCCCTATTTGTACACGTACCGCGCTGAGATTACTTAGTCATTTTTTATAATTCTTATGGACTAAATTAAACTATATATCTACTTATCTTAACATTTCAATCATCTAATATATATATATATATATATATATAAAAAGATAAGAACCGGAATACATATTTTGATGATAAAACATTAAATGTATAAACTATTTATCCATAAGTAAAAAGAATGTCCTACAACAGTACAGATGTGGGCTTCCCCAGTATCTGCAAGTGGGCCCCCTAGCACCGCGCCGAAATTCCTTGCACTCAGACACCGAAGTCTAAAGTCAATTGAAACTCTCTTTCTACCATGTGAGATAAACAAGGAGATGCATGAGAATTCGAAACGAAGGTTTCAAAACGTCTATCTTTCTATCGTGTGAGTTAGACAGAGAGAGTCCGATGATCTTCGAAGAACAACTCATACTTTTCGTTTTTCGAAACTGAGAGATCCAATCCAAGTAGAGGAAGAAGATATCAGTAATCTAACCTTTTGGTTGAACTCTGCGCATGCGCAGTTTACTATTGTAGCTTGGAACAACCTACATTTTATCAATTTGAATTTCCTGCGCTCAGACTCTGTGGGCATTGTGAAGGATTCAATTCATGAAAACAAATCAATTAAAAAAAAGTGATCATTTGTGCATGCGCAGTATGAAGTTTCATTCATAATCGTAAGTTACTCATTAAGGTTATTTTAAAATTAATAAAAATAACTATAAACTAAATAGAATAACTTATAACAAATAAACTAAGATAAAAATAGTTATACCGTGCCGAAACTAATTTAACAAAGATAAAACTCATGACTTTGTAGTGAATGGTTATACATTTTTAGAAGATTAGAGTATTATTCTGTGGGATCCTTTTTTATTTGCCAAAGAACTACTGCCATTTGGAGAAGAATATGAAAAGACCTCAGAGGTTGATTAGCATGATTAAACCTACAATTCTCATATTTTTTATATTCGTAGGAGAGGCTGTTTAAGCAGAAGCGTTAGGTGAGTTTGCTATAAAGAAGAGGACTATAGTAGAGTGGAATCATTTTTATTGAGAGATACTAATTTAGATTTCGCTCTGCTCTCTCTCACCTAGTGAAAAGAATGGACTTCTATATTTCGTTTTAGAAATACAATAATGATCTTTTTAATTATACTTGTATATGAGCAGGATATACAATTATTGAAAGTAATTGAAGAAATGCAATTTTTCTAATCTATATTAGCAAATACTTTTATAAATCTAGGTCAAGATTTTTTATAATGAATGTGATGTATTAAAAATAGTTTAAGATTGTTGTTGAATAAAAATTTATACTAAACGAATAAAACTATGTGTATTTAATCCTAGTTCCCTATTGTGTTAGAATAAGTCAATAAATTAATTAGTTTATTATTTAATTATTTGAGTTATTAATTATTTTTACCTTCATTAGTTTTATCTTAGTTTAATTATTTTTACCTAATTTAGTTTTATCTTGCTTTCATTATTTTAAACTTAATTAAATTAGCTTTATCTTGGTTAAATTATTTTCGGCACAATTCAATTATTTTTATCTTAGTTTAATTAGTTATAAGTTATTCTATTTAATTTTTAGTTATTTTTCATTAATTTTCAAATAACCTTAATTAGTAACTTACGATTATGACTGAAACTTCATACTGCGCATCCGCAAATGTTCACTTTTTTTCAATTGATTTGTTTTCATGAATTGAATCCTTCACAATGTCCAGAGAGTCTGGGTGCGCGAAATTCAGATTGATAAAATGTAGGTTGATCAAGCTACAATAGTTAACTGCGCACGCGCAGAGTTGAACCTAAGGGCTAGATCATCAATATCTTCTTCCTCTATTTGGATTGGATCTCTAAGTTTCGAAAAATGATAAGTATGAATTGTTCTTCGAAGATCATCGGACTTTCTCTGTCTAATTCACATGATAGAAAGAGAGACGTTTTGAAACCTTCGTTTCGAATTCTCATGCATCACCTTGTTTATCTCACATGGTAGGAAGAGAGTTCTAATTGACTTTAGACATTCGTGTCTCAGTGCAGGGAATCTCGGCGCGGTGCTAGGGGGCCCCACTTGCAGATACTAGGGAAGCCCACATCTTCACAGTTGTCGGACATTCTTTTCACTTATAGATCAATAGTTTATACATTTAAGGTTTTATCAATAAAATATGTATTCACATTCTTGTCTTCATATATATAATTAAAAACTAAAGGTTAACAACCACCGCAGGGTCCCACTGGGAGTAACTGTCATCTAAAAAATGACACATCACTACTTTACCACCGAGCAATTCACGCCTACCCCGAAAGGGAAACGGCTTAATGATATAATAATAATAATATTTCATACAAAAGCTATTGATTTAAAATGGCGGCCGCCTTCCGAGTGTAACTAAGAAATATTGTTTAGTTTTTAATGTTCTTACTGAAAATGTTATAATTATGAAAGTTTGCAAAATTAATTTTAATTATCTTCAAAACATTTTTGAGACACGAAAAAAAATTAAGGCACAATGCAAATTTTCATTGTTCGAAATGAGTGCAAGAAATTTTATACCAATGGTTTTTTGTGCAATGAAAATAATAAAGAAAGAAACACAAAAAATATATAAATGAGACAGACTGCATTAATAATTGTTATAATTTCTAATAAAATGTTAATAAAGACGCTGCTTTTGAATGAAATATTGAAACTTCTTTTTTAGTGTGAAGATTCACGTGCCTTATCATGTGCACACGGTTCATCATCATCACGTAAAAAAAATAGCTTATCCAGTTCATCATGTCGAGAAGGTTCACGTACCCGTTCACATACCAGTTCATCACGTCGAAAAGGTTCACGTACCAGTACCGTACAAGGTAGTGGAAAAAGAATACGTGCCTGTTCCTGTCCACCACGAAAAGCCCCATGAAGAACACCATGGTGGATGGTGGGATTGAAAATGACCTCTCGTCGAAAAGGGTATTTTAATACCATAAGGTTAGTTCAAAAACATGCAACTAATTTTATTTATTCATTTATTAATTATTTATAGTGATGATCATCGCCTCCAAAAATTTATTGAAAACTTTTATTAGTTATTCATAAAAAATAAAAATTTCTTTTGACGAATTCATATTCGTAAGCTCTAGAATTATTAATTATGAGTATATTATTTAGAAAAAGTCTCTTTTTCAATTTCTGTCACACTGCCACCTTGTTGTGACGAAAAATTTCAAAGAAAAATTCCCACGGAAGACTTAAAAATATTTAGTCAAAAACTATATAATTAAAGTCACATTTTCGAGAAGATTATGATCAGTTACATAATTTATATCACTTTAGATATTAAACGATGCCCAATTTTTAGTAGAATTTTTTGGAAAGAAGCTATAGTATAGGCGGAAATTATCTACACGCCTATTTTTTAAGCTGTTGCTGTCTCGAACTTCAGCCCTATCTCATTTTTTAAAATATTAACATGAATTTGTTTTCCTCATAACAGCACGAAAAGTACTGAAATTCTGCGTCATTTTTTAAAGTTCTTTACTTAATTTTGAATGTCAATCCCTATAATATTTTGCTAAATTGTTAAGATATTTTTAGAATTTTTGCTTCAGATTCTACTCTAGGGTCGAACTTGATTATGTATATAATTTTCGCCGGTAGTGTATCTTTTACTTTTAGTAAAGAGCGTCATTTGCCACTCATTTTCACAACATTCCCGGTTATCTCTTGGTTTTAAAAAACTTTTTCCAATTATTCAAGTTTTTTAAATTTAAGTCTTCAAGGCTAAAATGTTGAAATATTAAGAAGTCAAACCTGAACTGAAAATTAGATCACTGAAATTAGAATAGATCTAAAAGATTGAAATATCGAACATTTACCAATTTATAAATGAAACTTCAATATTTTATAATATCAAATTAGAAGCCTTCTTACATGAACAAAAATTTTCAGCACTTCAAAGCTAGTCAGTCTTTCAAAAGTAAAATCTTCAAAATTGTACACATTATTTTGAAATTGATTTTTTTTTTTAGTTTTCTGCCTTTGCAATTTTCAAATATTCAAACGTGACTGTATTTAAATTTAAAAAAATCAAATTTTCTACACTTCCAATTTTTAACTTTGAAAGTAGAAGTTTTACAACTTTTAACATTTTAAAATTCCAAGACGTTTAAAATTAGATTTTTTTAAATTTATGTCGATCGTAAATCTAAGTTCAATCTGGAACAACTAGTAAAACAAATTTGTATTCGTAACGACCAGAAAAAATTAAATGTTTCGGATTTATTTTGAAAGATATAAATTTCATTCTGTGAGAAATTGCAAATCAAATTCAAATGGTTAGAAAAGATATTTCGTTTTAATTGCATGTTGTCTACATTGGAAAACATTAGCGTAGAATTAAATTTTTTCTTGATAATTTATTATCGTGTCAAGGATTTTTTTTTATTTTCGTAGTCATACGAAAATCTTCCACGAAATTTTTATGAGATTGTTTAGAATTTTCTGAAAAATTATCACTAAATTGTTATGGAATGAAACAAACTTCATGGGAAACTTGTAGATATCCTTTGTCAAATGTCGAGATATTCTTGAAATAATGCAACCATGAAAATTGTCTGAAATATTTTCACGTGGAGAAATCAAATTTCCGCTTCTTCTAAATCTACGTAATTAAGAAGGCCCTGTATTGTTGTCAGTTTCTATTCCCCCTTCTAACCTACATTTTTCTATCAAAAACTTTTCGACTTTCCCTTTCTATTCTCTTCCGGTGTACATTTTTTTAATCATTTACATGTGCTTATACAAAGTACAATTACTCTCCTCCAGTGAGTCACGTTAGATCCATCGAGTGTTTCTTCCAAGAGAAAGGAAATTGCCGTTCACATAAAAAAAGAAAATCAAGAAAGTCAATTTATTCTTCTGAATTGGTGTATAATTACAGGTAGTGAATTAAGCTAAATTATAAACCGTTCTGCAACTGTGCATACTTCATTTTGAATTGTATATTCCTAAAAATTATTTAATAATAAACGTTTCAATTTGAATTGGTTAAACTATAAATGTTCAAACTATTTTTGATACAAATGTTTTAATTTATGCAACAAAATATCGTGTAATGTATAACGCTATAGATGTAATATTTTTTTATTTTTTAAAGTTCCAATCTACACTTATGCAATTTTGAACGTTTTTCAAAGATTCATTTCAAGTTATTTTTTAAATTAAAGCTTAAAGAATTGGCTAGCTCTTAATGATATCATTATGAAATTGTACAATATTGGACGCTTTCAAATAAAAATTCGTAATTTTTAAATTTTTCCACTTCAAAATTTAAAACTCAATTTAAAATGCATTTATTTTGGAACTAATCAAATTCTAACGCTTTTAATTCGAATTTCTGATTATAAAGTTCTCAATTTAATCAATAAATATTCAAAACTGTTGAATTCCGAATACTTTTAACTGCAAAATGTTTAATTTCAAAATGTGTTAAATTTTAAATTATTAAATGCTTATCGCATTCTCAATTTGTGCAATTTGTGCAATTTGAAGCTATTTAAATACGAAACTATACTTTTTAATAAAATTTTTTTCAATTTCATGGCAATTATTTAAAATGCCTAATTTTTTGCTTTTGTCAAAATTTAATTCCGAGACTTGAAATACTAGAGCTGAAAAATGTGAATTTATTTTGAAAAAGTGACAAAAATGGAAAAGTGACACGCTGTGGAATTATTTTAGATCCAAACCCGATCTATCCAATTAAATTCAACACCATCAATTCAAACTTAAATAAAATAATTAAAAATATAAAAGAAAATTAATGTAAATAAGAAACTTTATGAGTTATTTTATTTAATCGTTTCAGGTTACATCTTCCAAGAAATCCATCTTGCCCTAGCCCGTGGTGAAAAAAATAATCTCAACTTCAAAGAAGTAATCAAACCCAGTCAAAACATCAAAAAAGCTTAAGTACAAGGTGGCTAATGCACCCAATCCAGAGAAAATGAAGGATTTAATTTTAAGTTAAGATATGCATGAATGATAAATTCGTGGGACAAATGCACATGCACACAAAATATGAATACTTGTATATACTTTTACACATCGTAAGCTTTATTTTTGTACTGTATGAGGATAATTAAAGAAAGCATTATATTTGTATAAAGAAATTTATTCTATATTTCCACCACACTGTATACTCTAAGCATTGAAAAAATACTTTTCCCACAATTTTCAGGTTTATTAGTTATATTTTGTGTATATATATATTTAAATATTTTGCAATTGAAAGAATTTTTTTTTGGATGTATACCAGTGATTTTTTTGCCTTTGAGAATGACTTTAATGAGCAATGACATCATTTTCTACTAAATAAATTTGCAATAACAAACAGGACAAGAATCATCACGAGTAGAAAAAAGTAATTTTTTTTCAAGTACCCTGATTTTCACCACTCCAATTTTGAATTGTATAATTCATCCACATACATGATAAAGAAAAAACAGAGCACAATTTGAAATTATTAAACTTTGCATGGTGCAGCGTTCACGAGGAAATAAAAGCAGTTAAATACAAAAAACATTGTATAATATATAAATAAATGTACATTATATATATATATATATATGCACTTTTATTATATTGGGATTATGGTGGAAGACTTAAAAAAACTGTTAAAACTTCATCATTTTATTATAAATATAACAGGGGAAATTAGCTAATAGGATTTGTTATCAGTAGACATATATACATTTCCGTTTCTTAATTTGAAGTCCTATTGCTCCGAACATTGACCTAAATTTTCTGCGAGAGTCCTCGCCACTCACCAGTCTTCGAGGTGTTTGTGTTTATCGTCCTCTTTTACTTTCACAGGTATGTAGATCTTCTTTACGTGTGTATGAGTGTGCTCATGATGATAAGATGGTACGTGAATTTTTATATGGGTACTGCAAAAATAATTATATACTATATTAATACTGAGCTTATTTTGTTGCTATGGAAGTTCCCATTGAAATTTTAATTTATTGAAAAATTGATAGTGAACATGTAGGCTCATAAATAAAATAGAAAAAATTACCAATTTTTCCAAAACATCTACAAGTGACTTTTACAAAAGTAACCCTCTGGCAGGGTGGTACTTTTTCATAAATACAGTAATTTATTTCATATCAAATTAGAACTCACGTATATCTGAATACTACAATAAAATTGTAAAATTGTAAAACACAATTCTATTGAAAGCCAATTATAATGCAAGGGAAAAACGTTATTTACTGATGTTTTCCAGGATGAGGTAAAGCTGCCACCAATCCCAGGGCTAGAATCACCATAAAAAGATACTGAAACGAAAAAATGTAATTTTGTAGAACAATTATAAAGTGCACCCAAAATATTATTCATATAGGGTACAAGTTAATAGAAATTAAGTTATTAAAAAGTTTTGCAAAAAAAAATCGTTAGATCTTTTCAGAAGTATACCCTGTATATATTATAATAAATAATTTAAAGTTATAATACTTTAATAATCTACTATTTAATAATTTATAACAATAAATACTTTATATAAAATATTTTCATCACTTTCTCTTTCAACTATTACTCTCGGAGTGTTGTCAACATTTACAGGCATCTAGAATATTCAAGGGTTCCTGTCCGTGCTAAATGTAGTACCTTTTTAACAATGAAATTATTGAAATTGCTCATTCATCCATGAAATTTTAATAATAGAATGTAACAACACTGAGCTTCAAAATGTCTCGCGAAGCTTGCATCCGTAATATTTTAATAATATAATGTAACAACACTGAGCTTCAAAATGTGTCGCGAAGCTTGAAAGTTTCTTGACTTAAAACGGATATAAATTAAAAACCCTCGAATGCCCCATATGACGGTAATTGTCGATGACAGGAACCTATGCCCAAAAACATTCTAGAAATCTGCTATAATATTTATTTGAGAAATATTCATTTTAAGAAAGTATAGACTTATGTGAAATTTTTATTTCATTGCTTAAATACGTAAATGAAGAATTGTCAGAAGAGAATTACTTAATTAGCTAAAAACTTTGCATACAATGATGAATTGTTTTGACAACATATTTGAAATTAGACCTAGACAATTTTCATCTTTCAGATGAAAAGATAAACGACCAGATTCACATTGGTGTCTCGTTGAAATATAGTTCACTTGTAAAGGATGAGGGTTTTATCCATAATGATTATATGTTTCTCACGTGTTATTATTTGTTACAAAACCTGTCTGTTGTTGAAGGAACCTGTTGTTGTAGGATAGACCGGGGCAGCGGCATCCATGAGGGCAAAGGCGTCTTCGCAAATGACATAGTTGTTCCTCAACATTTTAATTCCTCTTTGCTTTAACTAAATCTATTTTATTAGAAAAATGGCACTATGAACACAAATTTCAAAAATCTAAGTAACAAAAGAAAAGCCGAAAACAGTTTGGACTTTAAAATGATGGACGTTTCGCTTATCGGAACATAACGTTTGCATCATTATTTGAAATACTAACAGCAAGAAAATGTGATAATCTGATAGATGAAACATGATTCCATCACGTAATTATGAAAATTTAACCTCATTTTCAAACTATACAGCTATAACTATTTTTAGAACAAAAATCTTTTCTTTATCACTACGTACGTAAAAGTTTATTTTTCCAATTTATAACATTCCCACGAACCAAACCAGTAAGTTTTTCGACCCCAAGATGTTTTTATATTTCTATAAGAAGCCTGCGGCTACCACTGTCCATGTATGCGGGAGAGCGTTGACCAAATGCAGCTTCTTAGAAATAATTGAGTTATGATCTCACTGTTTTAATAAAATAATTCATACATATGGAAATGTAATATTCAATAATGCAGGAAATAAATTGAAAAAAAACTGATTAAACTTATTAAAATGTCTTATTAACTTTATACAGAGCAATTAATGTTGACCAAACGACGCTGCCACACGGTCTACCCTAAATGTTGCAACAATACTCTGAAAGTATTCAAAATCATACGAAAATGACTTTAAAAATCACTTACATGAATTCGAATGTTGGCCATGCTTGAACGAAAAATATGCATCCGTATATTTCGGATAAATGTTGAATCTTCGAGATACTCCTTAATCGCGTGGGAATGCGGTAGTGTACTAAAAGGACATTGCCTTTTGCGGGCTTTATAAACGTAAACATTACCCGCGGGTACGCGTATTTTTCTCAACCCCACTTTCAGTGACTCACTCACTCTCTCTCTCTCTCTCTCTCTTTCTCTCTCTCTCTCTCTCTCTCTCTCTCTCTCTCTCTTAGCGCAATTATGCACCTTAAGCAAACGCATTGTCGTAGAACATATAGGAAGTGATTCCTATAACGTTATAAATATTAGAACAGGTGCTCGCGCGATGCGCTTATAACACCAACAGAAACCAGAAACTTCGAGATGACAGCAGCGGATGCACTCTCACTTCTTCCTCTTTCCTCAGTCTAATAAAAAAATTATGATTGTACAGGAAATGAGTAATATGTCTATGCAGGAAATATTATGTATCGACGCGTTATGTATTAATCTCCAACTATATAAGTACGTCGATTTATATTTATACAGGCTTAATCTAATTTTAATAATACATTTGTACATATTGCCAGCTTGGGCAAGTATGGATCAAGTCGGGTAATTATGGATCAAATAGGATTTAATTTTTTTTTGGCGGCTATGTAGTGAACTTTTTTAAACCTTGAAGGGGGTCAATTTGTAGCGTGAACTGTGCTCTGTATTTGACTATGAGTGTAAAACATTGCCATTTCACTAGGATAAGCCAGAAATATTTTTTAAACTATATTAAAAATAATATTAAGTGTTTGGAAAAATATAAAAAGCATAAAATACAAACTTTCCAAAGATTGCAAGATATGCATTTATTTTTTCTAAACATACCTATAGGTATTCTTTAAAAAATTGAAAATTTGAATTATTATTATTATACTGGATAAAAGAAAAACATTTGTACACACTATTATTTCCAAACACAAATTTAAATCCATGACTACCCCATCAGAGTGTAATGGGCATTTTTTTAAATGGCATTTGTAGGATATCCTCAGAAGACTCTTAAAAACAGTTATATATGGCAAAAACAAAATTCAGTACATATTTTGATTTTTGGTGGAACCGCCGCATGCAAAAGGCGCAAATCTTGATCAATCATTACATCGATATTGAAGGTATATATAGGTATACTTAGATCAACGAATCAATAATTTTACTTTTTATACCAATTTCTGCATTGGCTATCCTTTTATAGATAAAGATCCCTTGGTCGACACCCTTACCGACATCTCGAAAATTCCATTGAATCCGTATTTCAAGAAAAAATCTAGAAATTATGCTTATCGTATAACAACCGTTCATACTCAAATTTCTAAATTTAAGTCAGTGATATTTAACTGACAAAATAGCTGCACAGAGGTCACTGAAGTAACCATTAAATATATGTTATCGATTAAATTTGATTGATTTTGATTGAACTGATTAATGAGAAAATCATAATTTAGCATGGAACACAACCAATTTAGATTTTGTGATGTTGGTAAGTGTGCCGATAAAGGAAGTTATTCTCAATATCAACTTTTTAAAATAGACTCAGGTAAATATTGTCGTACGCCATTGTATAATCAAAAAACCAATATAGCCTTTTCTACTATTGCTACGTGCTACCACAATCACTTTTTGTCTCCCTTTTTGCAATTCTTTTCGCACTAAATGCTTTACATTCTGGATGACTTGTCATGGTATTGCATCATATTTTTTTTTCTTCACATTTGGAGCCTAAACCTCAAACTTTCAATATCGTAGTTAGTTCGCAGTAACACTAAATTTTTTCCAATGTTTTGTTGCTTAATTAACATCTTGTCATACAGGTGTCCACACTTTCGCAAATGTGTCCTTCAATAAAGCAAAACAGTTCCTGGAAAAGTATGACATTAAGAGTTTAAGAAAGACTAACTCGGTAAATAGTCTTCATGCGAGGGGTTAATTACTCGGATTTTTGGTGTAAACTAGAATGAAAGATTGCAAGATTGCATAAGATTACAAAATATTGCATGTATATGTCTGAACATTTTTAAATAAAATTTCTAAAGATTCCATCGATTTTATAGATTTTAAATAGACGTTTGTAGATTTCACGTATATTTAATAAGATTGCACGGCCCTAACAAAATGATATTACAGGAAAATTAGTATAGGCCTATAATGATTTCCTTATAATGAATTTTGTATGATTTGTTCGCTATTATAGCAAATTGAGTATAGAAAATTATTATGTAGAAAATGGTTATATCACAATTAGCATTAGAATAAATATCACCAAAATATTGAAAGAATTAATGTAAAAAGTAAAGAAACTACAAAGAAACGATTTATTTTAGACCACTCATAATCTCATATGAAAGTACACACAAAGAGCGATTCCGCAGAAGTAAAGTTAACACAACAAATATTTTTAAATTCCCTTGATACCTTTAAAATTGATTAAAATTTAATTGAAATCCATGAAAATCTTTTGAAATCTCTTTAAAACCTTTGATAACTTTGAAAATATTGTCAAAATACCCTACAATTTTTGAAATAATTGGAGGTCCTATAAAACAACTTAAATCTCTTCGAAATTCTTTGCAATCTTTTAAAATAACTTAAAATCTATGAAATCCTTTGTAACAATGTAAATTTATTTATACCCCTTGACATTGTTGAAATACGTAGAAATTGACATTCATTTAAATTTTCGAAATCTTTTGAAATTATTTCCAATCTTTTAAAGTAACTTAAAATTTTTAAAATCCTTCAAAATTTTGTTATTTACTTCATATTCCTTGAAATTTTTGAAATTTGTAGAAATCTTTGGAAATCGTAAAAATCCACTAGAATAAGCAGAAATCATTTAAACACCCTTTTATATAAATTAAATCAAAATCGTTCATTAAAGTTATCTAAAAAGACATTGAAATACCTAGAATTCTTTGAAGTACCTTCAAATCCTCCAATAATATTCCTATAAATTATTGATTTAATAATGAAAAATATTCTTGAATGTCAAATCCTTTATATCTTGTAAAATTCCTTAAAATTCCTTAAAATACATTGAAATCCCTTGAAAACGCTAGGAATCACTTGAAATTTCATTTACTTTCCAAACTTCTCTGAAAATTCCTTGAGATCTTTGAAAATCCTACAAAAATATTTGAAATCCCTTGAAATTATTAAAATCTCTTGAAATTATTTTGAATCCCTCAAAATCCTTAGAAATTTATTCACTAGAAATTGTAAAAATCCATTAAAATAAGTATTAATCATTTCAAATCTTTTGAATATAACTTAAATTGAACCTATTCATTAGGTTTGTCTAAAAAACTGTTCAAATCTTCACAAATCTTTAGAATCACTTGCAATTTCATTTCTTTTCAAACTACTCTAAAAATCCCTTCAAATCTTTGGAAATCTTACAAAGATATTTGAAATCCCTTGAAATCATTGAAATCTCTTGAAATCGTTTCGAATCTCTAAAAATCCTTAGATATTATTCCTCTAGAAATGGTAAAAATCCATTAAAATAAGTAGGAATCATTAAAAAAATTTTGCGTATAAGTTAAATTGAACTTATTCATTAGGTTTCTCTAAAAAACTGTTAAAATCTCTACAAATCTTTGGAATCACATGAAATTTTATTTGATTTAATCTATTTTTCAAAGTTCTCGAGAAATCCCTTGAAATTTTTGAAAATTCTATCAAATTCTTTGAAATCCTTTGAAATTTGTTTAATCTTTTGAAATTCTTAAAATCTCCTGATATGTTAGGAAATCATTGAAATCATTTAGTTAGTTAGTTTGTGAAGTGGGCGTTTCTCTATTTGTTTACATAAATTCGCTTTTAATATTTTAACATTAGTTATTTCTATAGTGATTTTCTTATAATAATTTTCTATAATAATTTGTGTAAATTCGTGAAAAACTTATAAGAAAGTCATAATAGACCAAACTGAATTTCCTATTATATTGTTTTCTAATGAAAGAAATATAAGGGGTTGTAAAGAATTGCATTTACAAGATTGCATTAATAACAAGCCAATCTTCTTTATCGTAATTAGAACAATATTTGAGAAAAAGCGTTTTTATTCAATTTTTAAACTATGTTATACATTTAGAGTTCATGAAAAAAGGGAACATAAACGAAAATACTTCAGGTTTAAAATGGTCCCCTGAATTAAAACCTGAATCTGTAAAGAAATGTATATCTTTCGATTATAAAAATTGTTCGAGAAATTGAAATTTTCAGTCATGTAAGAAAACAATGATTTTTTATATTAAAATTTATGAGGGATCGAATGTTGTCATTTTGTGCTACATAAATCATGAAGTGAGTAATAAGAACCATAAGGCCTAATCCGTTTTTCATATGCCGAATTTTTCTTCAGATAGTGAGTATATAGTATTTTAAAAAAATTTGCCCAAAAATAAGCCGTGGAGGAAAAACTAATTTTGAAGTAAACTACATGCTAGAAATTTTATAATTTTTCGTCGAAGATTGAACTAAAATTATTCAATATTATAAACATAAATATAATCTAATTCAATAACTTGTGGTATTATTATGCGAGATGTCATTACAATTTGAAAAATGCAAATATTGTGCTAACATTTTTTTACATCGTTCAAAATATAGACGGGTACATCTGTCTGGCCAAATAGAGTTTTTATTTTGTTCAATTGATTCAATTTTATCAATTTTATTTTAACCAGGATACTAAAGCTTTGTTCTCAATTTCATTTAAAGTGAAAAGTTAATAAAAGTGCCCTATTTAAACAAAATAAAAACTCTCGTGGGCCAGGCAGACGTGCTCTCATATATTTTTAACGATTTTCCCTCATTTTAGCACAATATTTTCATTTTTCATATTTCAAATCTGCCGATTATATAACCATGTAATGTGTAGCTTTCAATTTTGAGAATGAAGATATCGGAATAATTTTTCTTTAATCAATACATAATATTTTGGCGCATATGGTGTGCTGGCCAGTTTAAGTGGCTTAAAGCTGTTAAAAAACATAGTTTTCAAATATTCATAATGTTCGCCTTAAAAACATGTGTAAACATGAGTTTTGTAATTATTGAAGATCATAAACAAATTTGCAACGTTGTATTTCTATATGTTAGTGAAATAAAGCAATTAAAATTTGGGATGTTTCAGCGAGGTGAGAAGATGGAAGCAGTGATTTCCAAATGAAATTTCAAAAGATAATGTACGTCAATATGTAATTTTTTCCTAATAACAATAATAATCTTCACTTAAGAAATTCAAAGTTATTTAAAGTTAATTTAATGAAAAACATCATTCATATTTGCAGACGACCTGCATTACCTAGTGGAATTTTATTTGACAAAGATTTGCTGTCGTCTCATCTCGCTAATATCCTAAATTTTAATTTACATTATTTCATTCAGAAATATCATATTTCTAATCTTTTTATAATCTTCAGAAATTTGCATAATTATTTTTTTTGTCTCTGGTCGACCTGAAAGGCACAAGACACTTATAATAAAGAAAAAGATATAAAAATACCACCCACCGCCATCATTGTACACATTTAAATACCCGAGTAATAAGGTGAAAATTATAAATATTCAAAAAGTATGTTTTTATAAAAGCTGGCTACCAAAACTGGCCAGCCAATTCATACTGGCTTTAATTTAAACATTATGTTGATTTTATACATTTAAAATTTCAAAGTGCTCACATTTTTTAAATCTTTCAATTAAAACTTAGCACTCTTTAACATTTTTTTTTCGAAACTGAACATAAATGTTTATCCACGTTCATTCCAGATATTTAAATAAATCTTCCTCTTTGCGTAACATTTACAATTCCGTATTCACTCCGAGTCAGAAAAAACGGATGATCGATTTCATTTTCTTTTACCTCGTCTGACCGTGTGAAATTTATTCTACTTAGTGAAATTCTTCAACTGATGCGTCGCAAACATGCGAAGCATACTAAGTAACTTCCTTGAAATCCAACTGATTATCTCTTAAAATTTGTTATATATTTCAACGATCATCAAATATAAAATACTTTTCAGTTTTGATCTATATTTATCAATTAAAAACTAGCTATGAAATAACATTATAGCTAAAAACATAAATCTTAATTCAATTACAGATTTTCAAAAACTTGTCATTTTAATTTAATATATAATAACACAGGCACACGCAAGAACAGTTTGCGGAGCCAAAAAAGCGACTTATATAGCATTGTAGTATTGGTCTGGCATACTCAATATCTGCATCGATAAATATTTTCTGCTTACCAGTTTTTTTTTTATTCGAGTTTGAATTCTTAGTTTAGGTCAAATTATACCAAGCAGGCCAATCTTAATCGGAAATATTTTTTTTCGCTGTAAAATCAATTTTATAATAGCTCTTATAATGAAAAAGATTTCCCCAGGCTTTGCTTGCAAACAAAACTTTTTTTACAAACGTTATTAACAATGGCAATGTAATGCCACCAGGTAATTAAAATTTTTCTCGTGAACGGCTAAACGGATTTTGACGATTCTGACGTTTACATTTTTATTTAAAAACGTTAATTCCAGAAATCTCCCTTCTAAATATAAAAAATTAAATTTTCTAAGAATATTACTAATTGTTTATAAATAAATTGAACTTTTTACCTCTCAAACGAACATTTTTTTGTACATCATTTTACTTTTCTCCGGACAGAAATGTGAAAAGAAATTTTACCAAGTGATTTCTATTATTTCATGGGATAAAAATTTCTTAGAGCGACGCGCGAGCGCTGAAAACGTGTTGTGCGTCAGTCTACTTAAAAGAATAGTAATTACTATTCTTTTAAATAAGGTTGAATTTATTTATAAACAATTGATATATTTTTTTAAATTTAATGTTTTTATATTCGGAAGGATCATTTCCGGAATGTACGTTTTAAAACAACATTTTTTAACAAAAAAGTTCAATTTGTTTATGAACAATTGATATTTTTCAAACAAATTTAATTTTTTTATATTTGGAAGAGAGATTTATAGAATGTACGTTTTTAAACAAAAATTTCAACGTAAGACTCATCAAAATCCGTCTAGCCGGTCGCGAGAAAAATGTTGATGATGCTGTAACACTGAATTTTCATTGTTAATAACTTTTGCAAAAGAATTTTGTTTGTAACCAAAACCTGAGGAAATCTTTTCGAATATAAGGGCTATTAAAAAATTCATTTTACAGCGAAAAAAAAAAAAATTTCTATTGATGGTAGTCTACATGGGATAATTTGACCTAAAATTTTTATATAATGTCAATATGACAGTTTATTAGTAAATATATATCAGTTTGACATCTTATAAAATTTGTTTGAACATTCCAGGCCTAAAAATTCTACATGGTGGAAAATATATTTTTTTTCCACTGTGTGTAAACTATTACATATTATTTTCTGCCCGGGATGAAATGGTTCCCCTTGATTTTCGAGATAGTAGTTTTGCAATTTAGAGTAAAATGATTGCACTTTAAAAAGCATGATGCAAAAATAGGAAATTATTAAATTTTAACGACTTAGTTTCAAGATCTTAATTCAAGAATGCTTCAATTTTTAAATAGTATTTGGAATCGTTTTATTTTTATAGCTTCAAGTTTGAATTGAATAATTTTGAAAGTTGTAAATGGAAAGTATCTAATTTTTAACGTTTTTGGACTAATTAAACTTCAAACTTTGATAATATTTAAAAAAATGTGATATTTGGACGGTGAAAATGGCAGTGATTTTTGTTGTTGACAGAAATCGTATTTTTTAGTCACAAAAATCTATTCTATCACTTTTGATATCACTTGATACTACATGGTATGATACTTATTAATCATATTTATCATCTTTAAAATTTCTATGATTTAAATTTATAATGATAGTTTTGAATACGCAATTGACAAACATTTCAATTTATGAGGCCTTCAAAGTAAGGAGGTCAAAAATAAATTTGACTTTAAAAAAAATTAAGGGTTCTTTTTTTAATTTTTTTTCTAAATTAAAGAAAAGCATAGGTTTCTTCTTTCAATACCTTCAGGTTGTATATAGAACTAATATTTCATTATTGATTTAAAAAAATCAGCATTTAGTAGTTTTTAAGTGGATACTATATTCTTCAAAGATTTATAAGTCTTTTAATATCAATTAAAAAAATTTTATTTTTACTACAGTTATGCTAGGATTTTTTATCTTGTTTCTATTGAGCATAAGGGTCATCAATGACCTGAAAACATTTTTGGTAAGCAGGAAATTACCAGAAATTTGTTTTTATTTTTGGGGACCACTCCGAATTATTTTTTCTTTATATTGAGATTTTGGCAGCTAATATTATAACAATTTAAAATTGAAATCTTCCCAAATCGATAATAATTGAAAAATTTAAATATTAAAAATTCCACTACAATTTCACTATTATATATTTCAAAATTTCAAAATTTGTTATTAAAAGCCTTAATACTCAGTCTCGTATTCAACAACTTTAGATTTAAATACTCTACATTATATGCCTTCAATTGAGTATCAGTATTCAATTTAATAATTTTACATTTGAATATATATTAAATACATATAATATAATATCAAATTGAAAGTTTAGATAGTTGCACAATTTTCAGTTCAAAGGATTCATAACTAATCAATCTTCAATTAAATCCCCAAAAAATAAATTCAAAATATTCAAAAATAAGAAAATGATATTAGTCTTTGAAAATGAGAAGATCTAAGAACTAGACATTGAAAATTGAATAATTGTTCATTTGAAAACGTTCCAAAATATTGAATATTTGAAACTCAACTAAAAAGAAAACTGTTTCGAATTCAAATGCTTAAAAGTGTGCAAATTCAAAAATTGAAATCATAAAGCTCTTGTTTTGTATTCTATTTTTTCTTGTTTCAATTTAAAATATGATATATTCATAATTTTAGTTGAACATTTAAAAAAAGCAATCATTTAAAATTGAAAAATATTTGATTGGAAGATTTCTAGAATAAATAAAAGTTGTAAATGAAGTGAGAAAAATGAAACGATTTGCAATAAAAAAGTTAAAATTGTGTTTTATAACACAAAAATAGATCGAAATAGAACTATCTGGAATTTATACCTCAGTAATTGAATAATTTCTTTCATTTTTATTGGTAAAAATTGTAGAGATCTGAATTATCACGTAGAACACTTAATTTTTCATATTTTCCTCTTATAAGTTTCAACTTTTAATTTGTAATGTTTCCCATTTAAAATTACTTCAGTTTGAACATTTTTATGAAATAATTTAATTTTTCAGGTTTATGATTTAAAATTTTTCCATTTCAAACTGTAAAAATAATTGTGAATTTATTTTTTTATTTCAGAAAAATTGGTGTGATGAATTTTAATATTAAATTATAATTTTTGTTTGTGTAATAACAATTTTGAATTTTGGAATTTATGAACCTGAGATTTTCGAACATTTGATTTAATTTCGAATTTCTACTTGTCGAATTTTCATCACTTCTAATTAAAAATTATTAAAATTCAAATGCTATTAATTTTAAATTATTCAAGTTTGAACTCTTTGAATTAGAAATTATACCATTTTAACTTCTTTCACATATTTTGGTCAAATTTTCAGCATTTTTTCTAAATTTTGTAAATTTTCAAACTTTTAGATATTTTGAATTGAAATTTTTCAATTTCAAACACTTTCCATTTGAAATGATTAAATTTCAAACGATTTTTCAAGAAATTATAATATAAAATCCAGGGACGTAAATGCGTATTTCGCGTGCGTACATTTAATGCTGCTTACAATGATTTCACTCTCATTTGCTTCATAATGTCTCTTTTATTATTATAAATAATTACTTAAAATGTTTTGACAATTATTCAGATCAAATACCCTACCTTAAATTTAAAGAACCCACCACCTTGAAACCTATCAAATCTACCCACAATATTGAAAGTGAATCCCATAAAGGTCAATCTCAATCTTAACTACTTCCCCACGTTCGCCCCTTTCACTTTTCTCTCTACAATGCTTTCCATTCCTCTGAGTACTTTGATTCAATTGCGATTTTATAACATAAGTTATATTTTTTTATTACATTTTCTTCCTTATTCTATTGAAACAATGCTAATGCACCACAGTTATTTCTAAATTTCATACACTTTATCCGCACAACTCAGAAACCACTGATGATCAAGAGTCGGTATTGGTTGTTAAAATTATCGGAAATCATATAGATTTGCTACTGTGAAATGTCGTCTTCTTTTGATAAAATAGAAGTATCTGTATAGAACAAAATTAATTTTGGTCTTTCTTTTTCCGGGGACCTGAAAAGTTTGTAGTGGGTGCCAAAATGACTTCCTGAAAGTTTAAGCAAAAAAGAACAATTCTCTTAGTTCACTCAACGCGATCACAGGTCTAAATCACGAAAAATGATAGTTTTCTTATTATTTCAAACCGAATGACTTTTTGTGTGGTCCGGGTGAACGGTAAAAGTTGCTCTCTTGAACTTAACCACAGATACTGTCGCTGGTTGAATCAGCATTTTGAATTGTCACTGGAGAACAAGTGATTCGTGATTTTGACTGGATGAACCACTAAGTGATTCAAGTAAAAGAGTTACTGATATATACCAGTAACGCTAACTGATAGATATGTTTATGTCAGAAATATTTGGGACCTGGCTGCAATAAGCAGGGGATATAATATCATTAACTTGAAAGCGGGGAGACACCTGGCCACTTGGATTTGACTAAAGATTTTCAGTGACGCGCCGCTTTGACGAAATGACTAGCCTTCCCACAGTTAGGTGAAATGAATTATATCCTCTATTATATTACAGCCCGGCCCTAGTTAATTGCTCTGAGAGTAGAGTGCTATTTTTAAATATAATTTTGCAAAGTTTAGCATAAAAGTGATGAATGATAAGTGTCATATCTAACCAGCTGACGGACGACAACGCGTACCATTGACTACTGGTACTAAATAATCAGTAACCCTCACTGATTATACCACGTACAGAATTCCATTGAGTGAACGAGTGAAGTCTGACTGATTGCCAGTGATACACCTCTGGCTATTTCAACCAGTAAGATTTCACTGGTTCATATTAAGGGTGAATATACTATGATGATATAAGTACATAGACTCTATCACAGATTATCTTATGTTAGCGGGCTAAAGGTAAAGTATATACCGAAAAACGGTAAAGTTCGCGAATTTTTTAAAAATTATTTCCAGGTCTCTCACTTTTTTTCTGACCCTGGTGAACCATAAAAGTTATATATTATGATAATGTAAGTTCATATGCAGTCTAGACATCATAGAAAAATGTCTTATGTTCGCACATTCAAGTTATAGTATCGAAAATGATAAAAATCACGAAAAATGTGATTTTCCTCGTTTTTTTTTGAGTCAATATTTTTTTCTGATGCAGGTGAACAGGAAAAGTTGTATGCTATGCTAGTATAAGTGACTATGCAGTACATAAGATAATTGTTGATGGGGTCTACACTGCATAGACACTTATATTGTCATAGTATACAAATTTTACTGTTTATCCGGATTGGATCAAAAAAGTTATTGACCAAAAAATATCGAGAAAAATACGATCGTTCGATATTTTTATCATTTTTCGGCATTTTATATTTAGTCCTCGAACAAAACATCATTTTTGATGAGGTCTCTACAACATAGGCACTTGTACCATCAGAAGAAAATTGACCGCTTGAAAATAACGAGAAAAATGAAATTTCTCGCGATTTAGACCTTTGACTGCATTGTACAAACTGAATGAATTTTTTTTGCTCAAAATTTCAGGAAGTTATTTTGGCACCGACTAGAAACTTGTCGGTCCCCCCGGAAAAGGAAAGAGCGAAATTTTATATTTTCGATGCGCCCAAATCTAGACTTTATCCTAAAATATGGTTCTCTAACTTTGAACTATAGACATGGCCTCCTGGTATTGTTATATATAAGTGATTATGTTCTGGGAAATTGGCTGGTAAATCTGGTTGTGCATTTCTATGTCGATGCTGTTGTATATCGTACCTATTGAAATTTTTAGCTATATAATATCTGTCGGTTCCTACACGTAGCATTGCGTACTTTGGACCATGAATAATAGGATTATGCATGGCAAATGTAGATAGCGGCAGAAGAGTTGCAGAATAATGATGTTCCGTTGCCGTTCGTAGAAAAACGCGATAGAGCCCATCATTCTCTCCGTTAGGTTGCAGCCAGGATGGTATCAGATTATCACTATACGGCCCGAGAAATCCATGAAGAGTAGAACGATCCTGCATTGATACTTGCATGTAGTTTGGAAGAAAATTTTCAAGTCCATCTGCACCTAATTTTGTAAGAAAAAAATTAGCATATAAGAAGTTTTTGTACACTAGTCTGTAGTAACTTAAACTTTTAACAATTTTAATCAATAACTGGTCAAAAAAGAATTGTCTATGTATTAGGGTGGTCCGAAAGAGTTTTTTTTTGAAAAGTAATAACGTTTTTCGATTTTTTCAAACTATAAGTGAAATAGTGAAGTTTTACCAGAGGTGAGTTAACTCTTATGGGGAATGGTGGTCTACCATTTCGCCACTGGTGCCAGAAATCGGAACTGGAAAGAATAAGTAGAAATTTCAAGATGCATTTTAATTTTTGTATAAAACTGTTTTTAAGATTATTTTATGGAGCTTAAGACATTCATTGAATATTAAAAATAAGTCTCTATCCAAAACATGCGTTCCAGATAGTATTTCCATTTTATGCAGTGAAAAAACAGATTTCTTGCTAAAAATGTTTTTCTAAAAAAAAAACTATTATTTTACCATGCCATGTAAGTTTCAATGCATTAAGCTTGATTGAACTTTAAGTAATGCAAGTAGTGGAAAATTTGATCCAGATTATGCGAAGAATATGAATAATATGCAGACGATTGGAATTGCATACGAATTCACCTAGCTTTTAGGTCAGATTTTTTAGATAGTAAATATTGTATGTATAAATTAATCAAATTTACTTTACATTCATGTTTGCTTCAAAATAAGTTTATTTAAGCTTATAATGTGTATTAATTCACAATAAATAGAACAATAATGTTTTTTTTTTAGAAAAATATTTTTGTAAAGAATGTATTTTTTTTCACTTTATAAGATGCAAATTCTATCTAAAACACTTTGCTTCAAATAAAGACTTATTTTTGGTATATAATAATTACTTTGAACTTCACACAAAAAATTGTAAGAATACTTTTATACACAAATTAAAATACATCTTTAAAATTCTATCTACTCATTCCAGTTCCGATTTTTGGCACTGCATGTCACTAATAGTGCTACTCTGTAACTTTGGTTTAAAAAGTCCACAACAGTCCTCCGATTATCAACATCAAGGGTACTTTTTTTAAAGCTGATGCAACAATTTTTCAAACCATTTTTTTAAACAATGACTTTAGTTTTAAAGAAAATTTTTTCCTAAAATTATATTTGTATAATCAAACGAATTTACCTGTACACGAAGTTCGATTATAATTATACGAAGGCGCCACATTCGAAGATGATTACATGTAGTAGTGTCTAGTTATCAGGAGTTTTACAACGTTCAGAGCTATGAATTAAAAAAAAAATTCCCATGGTGATGCTCTGGTTTGTTTGCATGCTAAGGTAACATCATATTTTTGGAGTCTATTCATTTATCTTTTCATATGATTTATTTTATGATTCATATGATATCAGTTGAAGGTAAATGTAATCATCTTCGAAAGAGGCGCCTTCGTATAATTATAATCGAACTTCACGTACAGGTAAGTTCGTTCGACTACACAATTATACTCAGCGCCTCGTTCTCGAGATTACATCCAGATTTTTAGAGATAAGGGATCTTTTCTTATTTTTCCTTTTTTTTATTTTATTCCTTTCCTTCTTAAAACAAGATGAACATAATAATTAAACCGATTGAACAAAGATAATCTCATATGCTCAATATCATTCTTTCTGTTGAATAGATAAAGCTAACGAGCTATTTGAATTCAGAATTAGCAGGTTATAAAAATGTGTAAAAGTTTGAGAAGTCGTTGTCCAACCCGCTGTACGTTTTAGAGTACTTATATCGACCCCTTTCTTCAATGCTGATGATGTAGATGCATACCTTGTAGTATAAGCCAAGGTGTCCAATGTCCATGTCTGCATCTGACTTTTCTAGCAGGGACTTAACCCAATGACTAATGGTTTGGAAACCTACAGGCTTGTAAGGTTTTCTCGTCGATATGAACAAACTACAATTGTCGCCTCTTATATTTCTTGTCACTTCTAAATAAGCCAAAACAGCTCTAGCTACACAAACACCGGGCCTCTCTCCCTAAAAAGGTAGGATTAAATGTCGTTGGCTTCGACCTGGTTTTGAAGTTTTAATTCGCCCCATTGTTAAATTTCGTCGTCAAGAGCTCTATTATAAATTCGGGATTCGCCTGATACATATCAAATTCTTTGAACTTTACAAAACTCGTCCATTCTCTTAATGGTCCAGAGTAATGTTTACGTGTAGCATCGGATATGGATGACATGTAAAAACTTAAAGATCCCTCAGGAATTCCTTTCCTCAAGAAGCACACTTGGATAATCTCACTGACATCAGCTTGAGCTTTTCGAACAGTGGATGGATTTTTATCCTGCAAGGTGAGAGTAATAAGTTTGGAGAAGGGTCAAAGCACGAAATTGGTTCTTTAATGAGAGAAATTAACAGGGGAAATCATGGCTAGCTTGATCATAAAAAATTTTTCTCGAAGTAGGTGAAATCAGTGCAAAAGGTGGAAAAGATTAGTAGGCCATTTTTTCCATGGTATAGTGAAATCATCTATAAATTTTGCTTCAGGATCTGGAAAACGAGACGTATTGCAAATAATTCAATATTAGGACAACCGAGTTCAGAAACGATCTTTTAGTATGCTTTATCAGAAAGTTCCCATTCTGTATCTATATTAGTAACTCCATAGGCTTTATATGCCTCCACATTTCGCTTTGAAGCAATGTAAGATGCATCTGAGTTAATTTTCATGAAAAATTGACGTATTGCAAATAATTCAATATTAGGACAACCGAGTTCAGAAACGATCTTTTAGTATGCTCTATCAGAAAGTTCCCATTCTATATCTATATTAGTAACTCCATAGGCTTGATATGCCTCCACATTTTGCTTTAAAGCAATGTAAGATGCATCTGAGTTAATTTTCATGAAAAATTGACAAGTTTAAATAGGGTAACAATCCGGGGATAGAATTATCTTTCACCATTGTATAGCATCCTTAAGATGCTCTTGGATCACCATTTTGGCATCATAGTCATCGCCATTCATCAGTTAAAGCTATATATCTTTCACGTTCCAGTCGTTTGTAATATATGAAACTGTACGCCAGAGCAGGGCAGCAAGAATTTAACACGCCTAAAAGCTGAGCAAATTTGCGAATCCGCCACTCTGAGCCTGTTTCAAAAGAATTCAACAAATCTACCGTATGAAGTTTTTTCTTTTCTGTCAATTCCAATGTGAAACCTTTCGAATTCAGAACAAATCCTAGGTATTTACATTGTTTAGAGGGTGTTAAAGAACTTTTCCTCAATTAATTATAAAGCCTGAGCTTTCTAACAAAGCAATTAATTGTTTTACATTTTCTTCACATGAATCAGCAGATTCTTCTATTAATATAATATATCTTCAAGATAAATAACCGACAATAAACCCTTCGATCTAAGAATTTTTACAATCGGTTTCATGATTCTTGTAAATATAAACGGACTAAGACATAGTCCAAATGGAAGACAAACGAATTGATACAATACTTCTTTATATCGAAATCTTAAGCATTTCTTACTATTATTATGAACGGGGATAAGAAAAAAGGCATCTTTTAGGTCAATCGAGTACATTAAAGCATTGGGTGTTAATAAACTCTTCGCTACCCGAATTCCTTCCATCTTAAAATTAGTTGACTCAAGATATTCATCAAATTTTAAAAAATTAAGAATGAATCTGTCTGATCCATCGGACGCATACTTCAATTACTTTTTTTAACAAAGGTTATTAATCTCGTTTTGCAGAGATTCTCATTCTTCAGACGGTCGAGCTACATCCATAGGAGGATGTAACTGATAAGGCTTAACCTTAAAAGGAATTTTATAACCTTCAATAGTGTTCAAGATAGTGACATCTTAAGTAATACCCTTTTACACATGATAAAATCCTTTAAGTCTACCAGGTGTCTTGCTTACCCCTAATATTTCTTAAATGATGGAGGGGGAGGTTAATTTGATTGTCGTAGAGCATTCTGAGATCCTCGAGGCTGATTCGGTTCATTTTTGTTCGTCTTCAATTTCAAATTGTGTTAAGGTTTCCACGATACCCTTTGATAATTGCCTATCGGACGGAGTTTTGCAGATGTGATGTTCCAGTTTCGCTGGTTCCCAGATGTCGGCTTCTTAGCTGTTGATTTTTCTGGAGCTTTAATTTTAGCGCAAGCTTTCTCAATTTGTTGGACCTCCTTAATTTTCTTTGAAGGTTTAGTGCCAAATAACCACTCATCGGAAATAGTCGCTTCAAAAGTCGGTTTGAGCGCTTTATTCATTAACGGTGTGATGAATCATTTTCTGGAGAGAGATTTCTGGTGAAAAACATCTGACAGCAATCGTCCAGCGTCACCCATGCTCTCAAGGAGAGCGAGGCGATCAACGCCCTCATCCGCTTCTTCTAAGAGCATCGAGATGGCAGACCAAAGCGATGCTAACGCTATCTAATTTTGTGTTAGAAAAAAATGCTGGTCTCGTTCCCCAGCTACATCAGACATCGCAGATGTAATTTCTGGATTCACCTTGGGAGCTTCAGCCAGGAAAGACCCTTTTCGCGAATATTTGTCCAGGAGTTTCTTACTGCATTCTTCTTTGAGACCTTCTTTAATTATTTTTTCCCAAATTGTTTTCATTTCCGTGGTTAAATCAGATTGAATCTCTGCCGAAACACTCGAGTCTTCTCCTAAAACTTCCAGAACATCCGAGTCAACGCTGGGATTCTTTTCGACGTTCTTATCGGACAGAACACTCAGATCCGAGTCTTTCGAATTATTATCGGAACTCTACTGTATACTTGCATTATCACTGGGGGGGCACTATGATTCGCGTCTGTCGACTTGTTGTCACAACCCTGTGCTTGAACTGAGATAACTTTGATAGAGTTATTCGACTGAACTTCCTTTTCAGGATTCCCATTTGGAATCTCTAAAATAAAATTTTGCTTATTGCAGAAACCCAACTATTCGTATAGAACGTGTCGAAGTATGTATTTCAACTGACATATATGCCTTTCGTATGGAATAGGCATTACAAGGATTCGTGTGGGACCACATGTATCATTATACAAAGGTTCATGTGGAACCATATGTATTATTCAGAGTTCTTTCCTAATCCTGCAAAAATTCTTACCTTTCTGTTTCTATAGCACTTGTGGTAATCTACTTTTTGATTGCTTACTCTTTTTTGACTTCCCTATCGAGAGATAACGTGAATTTGCATTAAATTTGGGAAGATAAAAAATTATACGTGCGAACCTCCTTTCACAACAAAACAATATGAAGCTACCTGAGTATGCACACAAGAGATGTATCACTATGGAATTTTTTTTTTAATTCAAAGCTCTGAACGTTGTGAAACTTCTGATAACTAGACACTACTACATGTGATCTCGAGAACGAGGCGCTGAGTATAATGCAAAGCTCATGGAAAAACCAAACTTTCACGTATTTAAAAATATTTTACACAACGAACCGTTTTCAAGTTAGAGAAATATAAATAATTGAATTTGCACTAAATTTAACATATTTGCAGATAGATATCTTAGTACGTATCGAACTGAAATATCTCAAAAAAGGGAAAATTGCTTTCCAAGACACGTACTCCACACAGGAAAAAGAAATTGTCCGATCGAAAGAAAACTTATGTTCAAATACAAATTCAAAAAACGGCTTTTTTGAACAACTATGTGTAAAATATTCCATACATAGTTGACGAAAAAGTTTTTTTTTTAATTTTGCCCATAAACAAAAGATTTAGTTCGATCGAAAAATTTATTTTTCCTGAGTTTACGTGTCTTGAAATGCAATTTGTCTTTTTTTTTAATTTTTCTGTCAGATAGGTCCTACAATAACTATCTGCGTCAAGTTTAATGCAAATTGAATTGTTCATAACGCTCTAGCTTGAAAATGGTTCGTTGTATAATATATTTGAAAATATATAAAAGTTTTGTTTTCCAATGTCCTTCCGAAATAAAATTTTAGAACATTTTTTTCTTCAAACCTAACGTCATGGTCTGAAAATTGTTGAAACAATTCTTGCACCAGATTTAAAAAAAACTGTTTACTAATGAATGCCATTGGATTTCTTGAATTCAGGTCGTCCAGACTTGAGCCACATTACTTACCACATTTCACACGAAAAGATAGAGACCCCTTAATGTTTGAAAATATTTGATATATTATTTGAAGTCCAATGATTTTCATTAACAATACCAATTACAGACAAAAAATATTGATAGAACACGGCAAGAGATTAAAAATCCTCTATTAAAAACGCGAGCACAATATAAAATTGTTGATACATGAAAAGCGCCGATTTTCAGTATAAAATGCTAACCAACCCAAAAATTATACAAAAACTCCTAATTAAATTACGGAATTGTAATACGATTAATAATGATAATCTGGAAAATCTTAGGATTTTTTCAATCACGAATACCAATTTTCGACGTAAAACACTAACATTATAAAAAATGGTTCCAAATCATAAATCTTTTTTGAAGCTGAATGATTTTTGTTTAAAATAACCGATTTCCAGTGGAAAACTTCAACATAACCTCAAATTTCTCCAAAGTTGCAAACTTTCTTTGTGATCTATATCGGTATTTTTAGTGAAAATCGTTAGATCAACCTACAATGGTACATACATTTTTAATCTTCTTCGAAATCTAATGACTTTTGACTAAAAATACCGTTTTTTGATATGAAAAGCCCACCGCAGTATTGGGTGTGTTACTTTTTTATGAGTAAATAGTTACAGTTACGTTACTTTTAACGAAAAAGGTAACTAAAATTGGGGTCAAAAGTCGACGCCTCTCACTTCTTTTGATTGTAACTCGCGCAAAAAAATCTCTCAATTGTTAAATAAAAAAATCTGAAAGCTCAAAATCTTTTCAAATCAACAGTATCATTACTTTTATACTAAAAAAATGTCAATAGTTAGAGGGCAAAACATTTCAAAGAACAGGTTTTTCCGCCCCCTTTTTCAAGGGTCGACTTTCACCTGTTCCCAGAAAGCGGTCGACGCAAGAAAAAATCTGAAAAAATTCACAGATATTCTTTCAACATTCTTTAATGCAACACATTTGAAAAAATTCTGAAATATTTAATAATTTACTTTTTACGGGGATTTATTTACAAATACTTTATCTTGAGAACGAATGAAGATAAGAAGCCGCTCAGTGGCTTCAAATGTACAGTTTTGTGATGCGAATGCATTTCAATAATTAAATTTATGATAAAATCATTGTTACGCAAGAAATATCATTTTGAATATTTCTGACTCTAATCAGTCTTGGCATGTGGGCAGCACAGTGGAACAAGTGGTAGAAAAAAGTACCCTTTCGATGGCAATAGTAACCCTGTTGTCACATCTATTCAGGGGAGTCAGCTTGCTTCTGGATTTACTATTGTCATACAAAGGGTACTTTTTTTCTACAATTTGTTCCGCTGTGCCGCCCACGTGCCAACACTGATTAAAGTCAGAAATATTAGAAATGATATCTTTTTATTATTATTATAATATTTTTTTTGCCTCTAACTATTGACTTTTTTTAGGATATAAGTGATCATACCGTTGAATTCAGAAGACCTTAAGCTTTCAGATGCTTTTTTTAGACAATTCAGAGATTTTTTGAGCGAGTTGCAATCAAAGAAGTGAGGGGCCTCGACTTTTTGCCCCGACTTTAGTTACATTTATATTACTTGTAACTGTAACTAGTTACGGTTACCTAAAACAGACTTTTTTTCACACCCTTAGTTTTCCAATTTAAAAATCAACATAACTAAGATGATAATTCATAAAAACCCAATTTAAACAGAATGAGCTAAAGTAAATAAAAAAATACAAAATATATTTCTTCAAGTGAACAACAATATATATATTTAGAATAAAATTCAAATTATGTAATAGACTTGTCGCTCGGAATATCCTGCCCACGGTATCAGATTCACTACGGGTTTTGTTTTTCCACATTGTTCGGCAGAATCGGCAGAAATACATGTCTTCTTGGCTTTATTTTCATTAGCCATTATAAAGGATATGATTTTTCAAATTGAATTTCAAGTTAAAATCACGTATCATGTATTTAATTATAGTAAATCTTCTTCGAAACCTTATGATTTTATATTAATTTTTGTTATCCTGATTGTTTGACGAAGAGAACTAACATAAAACAGGTAATATATTTTCAATAATTTATTAGATAACATTTTAAAGTTTTAATTTCATCGCGCAAGAGTATTTAAAAAGCAAGTATGTCTCTCAATTTGCATACGGTTTTCTATGATTGTTCTTATTAGGGATGTTCTACGTGTACCGTGAACACGGAGAAAAACGGATGTTCAATAATAGATGTTCAAAGTATAAGATAGTACTACCAACCATACATAACTTAATTCTTAAAATTGACAAACATATGCCCATTGATTATTACAACCAGTTTTAGAAGTGAAACCTGAGTGTCCATTAAAATTGAATGAAAATTACGACTTTTCCTTAAACAAATGAAAAAGCACGAATATACAAATAACTATATTTGAATAAACAATTATGAGCTCAACTATTTTTTCATTATTTATGCTTGGGTTTCTCTTCCAAAATTGGTTGCAATAATCAATGGCCATTTTTGTCGATTTTGTAAATCATGTTAAAGATTAAGTAATTTTGAACTTTAATTTGCGAAATTCCAAATTTAAGATATAAAACATTTGAAGTAATAAAAAGCCAGTCTAGGTTTTTAACAAAAATGATTGCAAGATTTTCGCGACATATTGTTACACCACTTTTTTTTTATATACTATTAGAAATTTCCATTCGGCATGATTCTCTTCTGGATAATATTCATAACAGACGTTTTTTAAACGCAAAGAAAATTAGGCAAAAATATTCATTTTTTTTATATTTTTACAACAAAATTGACATTTTTCGCCATTTACGGGTCAAAAAAAAAGTTTTAAATTTTCTTAACTATATATACTAGTTCTAGTGCATATTCAACCAGTTTTCTATGAGGTCCATATTAATCAATAAGACCGTACTCTAATTATGACCATTATGAATTTAAAGAAAGCCTTTTCCTAGCGCCAAAAGCTGTCTTTCTTGAAACAATTAACCTTATCGTACCTAAAAACTTGTGAAGAAAAAACTATTTTGCAGGTTTATATCTACAACTTTTGTTGACATTTCATTATCGTAAAATGAATAACTATGTCAATAGTTGGAGAGAACAAATATCTATATTCGCCACACTTGTATACAAATATCTGTGATATACATAAATGTTTTATTTGTAGTTATTATTAATAAACTAATAATTGTTCCAAGGCACATTTTCTTCAGTTTGTATTTATTTTTTGTTCATCTTCTACACATTGTAGTAAAAATAGTGCGATGAATACATAAATAATCATTTTAAACACAAAAATCATAATACTTTCGTTTTTAGTCATTTTTTTTTTTACTTTTGAACAAGAAATAGAACTTGAATGAATAATTAGGAAAATTTTACAAATTTTTCGCGACCTGTAGGAAGTAAAAAATGTTAATTTTTTAGTAAACATATTTAAAAATGACGATTTTTTGGGCCATTTTTTCCGTTCAAAAAATGTTAAAATTTTTATTTAGTTCTATCTGCCCCATGGAACTCTCTGTAACTATTGCAAAATATCAATCATTCTCAATTGCCTATGAACGTCAAAAACTTAAATAAAAAAAGTTTTTCAATTTTTTTCTTATAAACCTAATAGAAGTCCTAAATGATAGACCTAATATTATTTTATTTATTTGTTGTTACGAATAAAGAAATTATTGAAAATTAAGGTCATTTGTAGAATTTTCAACTTGAAAACATTTGAGGCAGCATTTAGAATAAGCCAATCAAGTTCTTCTAGGGATCAAACTTCATTATTTTACTTATATTATGGAAAAAATAAGAACCGTTTTCGCTTTTCAAAAAAAAAAACTCTTTAATGGACCACTCAACCATGTATTCATGAAATGAAAAATTTCTTTTCCGGAGTATTATTTCCATGCGTTTTTAAACCATAAATCTAACGGTCACCTTATTTTTAAATAAATCAAACGATTCAAAAATTCAAGCAAATTATAGACATTTCATGAGAATTTAGAAGCATTCAATGGAATTTAAGTGAAATCTATTTTTAGTAAATTTCAAAGAATTTAAGTGAATATTAGTACATTCCAGATAATTCGACAAAATTCGAGTACAATGGTTAGCTTTACACACACATAATATATTGTACTGTAAAAATGTCAACTTCACAGAAAGGCATGATTTATGAATCTGGTGAACGGTCAGTGCTAGAACTGTTATCTCTCTTTGATTTTTTTGCATTGAAAGGCAAAGAAATTAACCTGCCAGTTTACTTTAAAAAATGTAAATATTTTACTGCAAATGTATCAAGTTTTCTGTAAAACACTTTTTGACGAGTTTCATCAAATTATTTCGAGAACTATATGAGTCCCCGTAATAGTAATGTAGTTGTTCGATACAGAGTAAAAAAATGCATCGAGAACATGTATGCGCACCTTTTTGCAACAAAAATGTTCTATTCTCACGTATGCTCGATTTTGGATTTTAATAAAACCATTTGACCATACAAGTTTGAAAAACCTGGCGTATAGGAAAAAATAGAGATCAGATTTGCATTGTGCACGAAAAATTATACTTTGAAAAGTACACTTTCATTCCATGAATATGAACATTGGTGATATTTTGTTTATCTGTGTAATTATTAATTATAATAAAGTACGATGCATCGTCTTTTCACAATTCACATTGAAGCTAATATGTTTCTGCTCGCTATAATTTGAAGTTGTTTCCATCCCACGGAAATTATTTAGTTTTAATTATAAATTGAAATATCAGGTTGCCATTATATAAAAAATAATAGAAACCTGGGTAGAGAGGAAACTGAGGAAACAAATCAGTTCTTCTATCAGGAATCTTTATTCAAACTGTGGGCTAGGGTACCCAAAAAATGTGTGATTTGGAATTTTGCAAACACTGTCCCCTAAATTTATTCATATTCGTAAAAAATCACTGCTATAAATTTTCTTTTATTTAAAAAAAAATGGTTCAGAGGTTCTGCTAGGCTATTTTAGTTCTGAAAACGAATACACTTAGTTTTTAATTCTTAAAAAATATAAGTTTCGGGCTGAAAAATTCTTACGCTCCTAAAAAGTATCTTTTATTTATTGATGAATGAGCCCTAAATTTTATGAATCGAACCAAATTTGTTCAGGATATTATATCGGGCTTAGAATACGATAATTTGTAATTTCATTACATATAATGGACTGAAATGGCCCCTAAAGATTTTTTCCCTATAATATTATGCACAGGATTTCTTATACAATATAAAGAGAATAAAATCCATTAGGAAAAAATTAAAAATAATTGTGCCAAGTGACAGAATAAGATATTGAATTTTGAAATACAAACAAATATACATGTTTCACAGTTTAAAGATTCCTCTGATACTTTGAAATGCATTTTAACCTATTATTTTATATCCGGACTTATTTTCAGCAACATTAAAAATCTAATGAAGTTGATAATCAAATCGATAAGCAAAACTTATTAAAACGCAGAATTGCACCAAATCGACCTTCATTAATTAGCTCACATCTTTTTCACGTAAATTAAAGCTAAAAATACATTTTAAAATACTACAGAAATCTTTAAACTTTAAACTATAAAAATGTGTATTTTTTCTGTTTCACAATTAAAGATTGTTTTCGGTCACCCAGTATGAATATTTTCAATTCATTCATTAAGGATAATATTCTCTCTATATTGTTGAAGAAATCCTTTGCATATTATCACAGAAAAAAAACGTTTAGGGGTGATTTCAGACTATTAATTGCAATGAAATTACAAATTTTCGTATTCTAGGTCCAATAATAACTCCAAAACATTATTTTCTATTTCACAAAATAAAGGGCTTATTCCTCAATAAATAATATGTACATTTAAGGGTGAAAAAATTCTTTATCTTCAAATTTGTATTTAAAAAAAATTGAGAACGAAGTGAATTCATTTTCAGACCTAACACTGCCTAGCGAATCCTCTAAAAGAAATTTAGAAAAAGGAAAATGTATGGCAGTATTCTTTCATCGAAAGGAAGAAAATTAGCGGGTAGCATTTGCAAAATTAAAAACACACTTTTTTAGTCACCGCATCATGAGCATATGTTGATATACGTACTATAGTCTGTTTATATGGTATATAAACGAGTATATACTACTATGGCATAGAATAGAAAATCCTTGGACAGAAATCTATTTTTGTTGATCCAACGTTATCTCTGTCAAGGCTTCAATTTTTAGTTGACTTCAAAATAATTTAATGATAGTTAAAATAATCTACCAAAATGATTTCATTGATAATAAACATTTTTTTAGGAATAGTAAAAAAGCTCTGTCTTTTTTTTTTAATTGTAAGTTTTTTTTAATGTTAATTTATTTATTTCATGCTTCAGGGGTTTAATTAAACATTTTAATCGTAGAGTCTCTTAGTTTTACTTGCTTCATTTTCAAATTAAATACACTATTTTTTAGACAATTTCAAATATAGAAGTTTAAAATTCAAAAATTTATAATTTATCAATATTGTGAATTCAAATTTTTTGAAAAACAATTCTTAAATAAATATTGTAAAAGTAGACGAACTAAATCCCAACAAAGAGCGCTCTTTTTATATAGTTACATATTTTTGCAAAAATAAATAGTATTCGAGACAAAATAGGAAAAACCAGTTTTTTATGTTTTACTTTGTCTCTTGTTTTCAACCCGAGCATATTTGAGTACATTTTCGAAGCTCACATATTTAATTTGGCCATGGCTAATTTCCAGCTTTTTCGGATGAATAGCGCAAGAAAGGGTGAGTCCGTTCCGTCTGGGCGTTCGTACTAAAAAGCTGGACGAGCAGTAAAACACTTCATTTTAATTTATTGTCGTAAATAAAAGCTTTAGAAAAGGTATGCTAACTGGGAGGAAAGGGGGTAAACATAATCCGCTATTAACACGTCTCCTGTAAAACGTACAGTTTTTAATACATTTTCAGGATCATTACATTTTCACGTACATTCAAATTGAAATTGTTCAGTTTCGATATTTTCAAATTTTAAATTGACAAATGTGAAGCAGGCTTCTGATCTGGTGATATATACTATTACGTTTTTGTCCATGGTCCCAACTATGCACGTGTACAGATGGGACACTAATCTGAACTAAGTTGGTGGGATTTTAGAATGTTGTCACTTCTCCGATTTAGGGAAATCGGAAAATTTTTGCAGTAATAAAGTTCTTCTGACCTAATGGTGTTGGAAAAAAAATTGACTAAATTTAATGGCATAGAGGATGAGTTTGTTAAATCCACACGAAACTACCCTCTTGTGTAACCGATCTGAACTTACTTAAAAGGGTATTATACATTTTTTTCGATTCTCTACTGAGGGAAATCGAAGAATTTGTTCAGTAATCAAGTTCTTTGGACCCAATGGTTTTTTGATCGACTGTGTGAACAAGGCGAAAAGGTTGTAACATCTTCATAAAATCACCCTCGCGGTCACCCAGTTGATCAGATAGTCACCCAACTTGTAATGCCCCTCCAATTGAATTCATATCAGTGTGAATTTGATGGGTAGTTTTCTGCAGATTTTAAAACATCATCCTTTAGGTCGCTCATATTATCTATAATGCATTGTGTCGAAAGAACTTGATTATTGCAAAAGATTTCGATTTCCCTAAGTAGGGGATGGTCAAAAATTTCTAACACCCTTGCAATTAAATTCAGATTATTGTCACTTTGAGGGCAGTTTTCTGTACAGCACATGTTAGACCATCATCTCTTTGGTCACTAAGTTGATCTATTATTCATTATGTCCAAAGAACTTGATTACTGCAAAAATTTCCACTTCCCTACGCTGTTAACAATTTTTCGGATTCTGCATTTGCTCCGTACAAAGACATCCGGCACCCGTTCGAATTATATATTTTTTTAATAAACTGCTTTAAGCTTGAATTAGAACTTTAAATATGATAGTTTTAAATAGTAATAATAATAAATATTTTTTCAAATACATTACTGCAGTACAAAATTATAATATCAAGACTCTAAATATTAGTTTGAGAATTAAATAGTTTAACGTTAAAGCTGGGCACTTTAGGAATGAGCAATACTGAAGCGAAGCATGCTATACACGGTGCTCAGTCCAATCAACCAAATTTTACAGGAGAAGCAAAATATCTTTCTAGAGCAAAAATTTACAACCAATTTAATAAAAATATTTGTGAAGGTGAATGGATCAATTTATTAACAATTGTGTGAAAAGATAGATGGCGCTATATGTACATATAAGAATCTAATGAAAATGGCGATGGGCATCGTTTAGCTTTCCGTATGGTATCATAAACAAAAGCAGTAAATTAATCGTGAAGAAAATCATATAAATTATATAATTTTATTAATTTCATAAAAAAATAATACTATATAACTGAAAAAGGAACATTTGTAGTACTGGTACAGCATTTTTTTGTCTGTTAATTATATCACCAATTGTTGAATACTTGTTAAAATTCTATAATGAGCGTCGATTTGGTAAAAAAATAGAACATATTTTTTATATCTCATATTTGTTATAAATATATATTACAATATTATATTGCACTTACGTTCAAAAATAAGGAATCCCACGAACGTAAGGAGTATGATATCAGAAAAAATCTTCATTTTTCCGTAGTGGATACAGCGATAAAGAACTGAAATATGATTTTTTAAGAATTTCTTATTAACTGACACGATACGTGACTACTATATATACCAAATTTTATTACTTTCATCAGATGACAACGCTTTATTTACTCTTGAAGATAAATAGAGTGGCAGAAGTGATCTCAGACCTCCAAATTTTCCATATTTGCTAGACTTATTGCCGATAAAACCTTCAGAATAAATAACTATTATAATATGCGTTATGGAATTCACGATGGAGACAGGCGAACAAAGATAGACAAAATTATACGGACAATATCAAACAAGTCTTGTATGATTAAACAGTGGTGAGACCATTCAAAAGATACGTACCGCTTTCAGGGGGTTTAAGGGAGGGGGAGGCACCACAAGTGTTACGCTAAAAGGGTACGATTTTTCAACACTTACGTAGCTTTATTAGGATCAAAGCGTTTATTTTTCTTTAAATATACATACAAAACGATTTTGAAGATCAGGTGCAGAAAATGTCACCTACTTTCCAAAAAAGAGGATTTTTTTTAGAAAATCCGCTTTTTCCCAAAAAAATCAACATAATCAACTTGATCTTTTTAATTCTGATAGAAAGCTTATCATTGTTCCGAAATCCACAAAAAAAACTTCAAAAAGTTTAAGATTAACAAACATGAAGATCGTTTTACTGAAATTCAAACATATTGTTTTTTTTCTCTCCCAAAAAATATGCGAGATACTGAAAAAAGTCGAAGAACAAACTTGTTGTGTCTTTTGAAAAAAGTTCTACAACATGTTTTTTTCGTTTTTCGATATTTTGTACCATTTTATGAGTATTTCCGAAAATAATTATTGTTATCATAAGATTTTTGGTGCAAAATATGGAAAATTGGATGAAGAAATTTTTATAGAACTCTTCGAAAGGAATAATTTTGCTTTTAGACTGTGTACTATGTCTCGTATCTTTATAGGATAGAAATCGTTTCCTATAAAATATACATCATTTTATTCATTTTCAACTTTTTGCATTCTTCTTTGCGGATTTACAAACGCTAAGGAATCCTCATCAAACTCAAAAAGAAAAAGCTATGGTAACAATTTTAGTTGAAGTTGGATATTTTTCGTTCCACCGCTGCTACTTTAATATTTCGAATTCCTAATATTTTATGAATACCTTATTTTGTATTAGTAACTATGATTCGCGCGCTACATGCATGAGAAGTTTCTTTTTGGCAATTAAGTTCTTGAATATCAATATTTCAAGATGACCACTAAAAATCTACGAAATAAATTTCGGGTCAGATCCCGAATTTCTTCTGCTTTAAAATTTTGTTTTTTGGTCATCTCTCTAAATCTAAATAATTGAAAAGTAAGCCACTGAATATTAGTAGAATATTATTAATTTTATATGTCGATAATAAAAAAAAGGTTATAAAAATAGTGAATGTGACGAATGATGAATTTAATTACAGAAAACGATTTTCTCACATTTACAACTTTATTGAAATAATGAGAAAGCATTATTATTGTCAGACTTGTGAATAATCAACGTAACGTATTTATTAGTTGTTGATTATTATTGAACACATTATAAAACATTTCAATAGAAGAACATGGTTGTGTAGCATTTTCAATTTTATTGCAACAATAAGAAGACAATATTGTGAAACTTGTAAATATGCTACGTCATGTCGCCTCAACTAATATAGCTTATCTACAAGTTATTACACCACAATGAAAAAATTATAATCATTTGCACACGGAATTCACTTCGCCTTACTTTATTCACGACTTATTAGGCTCACCAAAAATATTTCTGGATGAAAATTAAACTATTTGGTTAAATGTTAAACTCTTTTCTAAAAAAATGCATTCAATGTTTTTTGAAGATTCATAATTTTAGTTGGCAATTCATTTTTTTTTTCTTCAAAATTCAGTTACATCTTTGAAAGTTGAACTACTTTGTTAAAAAAATAATATTTTTGTTAAAGATTTATTATTTGAGAAAATTGATCTCTTTGGTTAAAAATGAACTTTTTTTTGAAAATTTAAGTTTTCGGGCTTAAGACTCAAATTTTTGGTAGGAAATTCTTCTTTTCGGCTTAAAAATTTAAGAATTTGGTAGAAAATTGATGTATATTGTTGAAGTATATTATATTAATATAAAATGCCTACTAAGTCTAATATAATTTTATTCATATTAATATACACACTGAAAAAAAAGTTTGAAACCAAGTAGTGCATTTACTTGGATCCTATTTCTTATCATCATCTTTTGTTGACCTAGATTCGTTAAAATCTGATTAGTCCCTCTTTAATTAGTAGAATTAAACTGTTTATAACAAATAACCAATATTTTACAACAAATTAATTATTTTGTAAATTAAACATTTATTCATTTGGTTGGAACAAATTTTTCTTTCCATATAAAATATGATAATATGATAATAAATATTTCACTAAGATAAACTCATATCCATTAAACTGAAATGAATATATATTATTTTTATGAGTATTGGCTTCCTTTATTTTAATTGAATACTTTTTTAGATTGAATAAATATGTTTTTAAATTCTATATCCTGGTCAATTTTTGTTCGAATAATTTTTCAAACAATTTAATTATTTATTAACGAAAAAAGTTTTAAAATCATTTTTAGCATATCTAAGTGAAAATGAATATTTTTGCCTTCTGCACTTTTTTCGGATAAATCGCTTGCAATTTGCAGCGTTACAAGCAAATGAATGTTTAACAAAGTTGACATATTTGCACAGTTGTACCTCAGAATCTATTGCTGAGAAAAAATTGAAACTTTTACATTGTCTATATCGAGTTTAGATCTCTTAAAAGCAAAAAGAAATCATCCGGTAGAATGAAAACTTCTCTCCGTGAATTGTTGTTAAACAATTGCTATTTTTAAGAGGATGTCGTATAGACTTTTCATTGGTATTAAAAATATAATCCAGGCCAACCAGTGTCATAATTATTTCTAAAATTATTGCAAAACCTATAACTATCATTTTTGACACAAGCATTGACTTTTTTGAAATTTTTTCGGTAATCTTTGACACAAAATAAAACTTTTTATTCTCGTGACATTTTCTCGTACGATGAGCCATTATTTATTAACAGCCTTTTAAGCGATATATTTTTTATAAATCCACATTCCCTTGAATAATTCAAATTTTCTATGGAAAACTAGAAAAATGTACAACTGTAAACATTGTTGAAAATCGAAAACAGAATTCTATTAAAAAGTAGCACATGAGGACCTGGCTATGCATAATGAATTTATAGCCCATTGATCCATTGCAATTTAAAGATTTCTTGTTTGTCTCAATTTTGTGCAAACAATCTGATGACAATATTTTGAAAATAGAAACAGGCTACGTAACATGTATAATTTCTCAATATGGTCTTCTCATTGTTTCAATAGAGTTAAAAATGTTACGACATCGCGCCGTTTCATTAAACTTTTCTATGTTTCATGCTTTCCGTGTTTGTAACTTTTAAAAATGAATGTATACAGTCCCACATACATTTTTTTGTACAGGGCAATTAGTTTTCCATGATTGCATTAGGAAATATCTTGACTAATCGAATTTGTAATTTTTTACTAATCTTTAGTGACCCACTTTTCGTTAATCAAATCTATAAAATTTCACTAGTAATTAATTAAGTTGTAACAATCTTGATTTAGAGAGACCTCAGAATATCTTTTCCATAAGGAAAAAACCTGATGCTTATTCAATATAAATAACTTTTAGAAATTTTGCTAAATAATTGCAACATTCTATGGAAAATTAGTAAAACATGCAACGGAAAAAATTTGAAAATTGAGAACAGAACTCTGTTGAAAATTAGCGTATGAGGACCCTAAACATAGACAATTAATTTATAGCGCAAATTGATCCATCATAATTTGAAGATTACAAACAATTCTTATTGAAAATGGATACAGACTAGGTCACGTTAAAAATTTCTGAATTAGTTTTCCACTACTGAATTAGGAAATATCTCGACTACTCGAGTTAGTAATTTTTTACTAACCTTTAGTGGTTCACTTTTCGCTACTCCAATCTGCAAAATTTCACTCGTGATTAGTTAAATTTCACCAATTTTGATTTAGAGAGGAAAAAGCTTAAAAAACAAAATATACTTTTATATTTTTTTACTTTTATTTTTTTGTTATCTCTGGTACAAAATAAAACTTTTTTCTCTCGTGACATTTTCTCGTAAGGCGAGGCATTATTAATTCACAGCCTTGTAAGCAATATATTTTTTATAAATCTCAGGTCCCTTACAAGTCACAATGTTCGAGTTAGCGAAAAATGTGTTGTCGCAATAATAAGCGGCTTATACAAAAATGATCTCACTGCTTCTTGTGCTAATACTTATGGCTACTACGTTAACTCTAAAAATATATATCAAGCACAGTGGATTAATAATAATAATAAAATAAATGTAAAAAGTCCAGTCGAATATTGCTTAAGTGATTGCAATAAGCTTTTTTTAGTTCTGTTACCCAACTATAAATATTTTATAAAATGTTTATAAACAAATACAACCTCAACATGAAACGTAAAAAGAATTTATTTTCCCTTAAAATTTTTCTGCATCACATGATGTCTAAGTAAGGCATCTATTTAAGTAATATAACCATATATATATTATATTTTATATATTTTATATCTTCATATATTTATATATTATATTATTATATATATTATATTTATATTTTTATATGTTTTATATTTTATTTTTATATTTTATATATTCGGTTCAGTTTTGATTCCTTAGAAATCGAACCGAAGGGCCTATGACAAAGCCACCGAACGCGTCCTCGGTTTGCGGATAGAGGGTCCCTGTACCAAGGGTTTCTGCTCAATATGGTTACAATAATTAATAAGCAGTCGCGGACAATTATCATCTCCTTTAAGGCCTCCTAGCACTCTGCTAGCAGCACTATGTCCTCTACATCCGCGAGTGAACATTTCCTAACTCCTTCTACCCTAACTCCTCCTACCACTTTGGCCGCTAGCTTACTTTCCATAGCTGCAACTGAAATCGCAAAAAGCGTTGGGCTAAGCGCACACCCTTGCCGCAACGCCCTATCCATCCACAAACCCATCGAAATTCCTTTCTATCCTCTCACCCTATCTTTCGTCTCTTCATATACCTCTCTTACCCTCTCGATCAGGTCTCCTTCCACTCCCCTCTCCTCCATCGCCTCCCACAATCTCCCCCTATCCACCGAAGGAAACGCGCCTTTGAGATCCACAGAAAACGCACACACTTCAGCCCTCTTCTTCTCTAATTCTTTTTCCGCCAGGTGCTGCAGAACGTAGATATTGTCGATGGTGCTTTAACCCGCCCTAAATCCCGCCTGCGTCTCAAGAAATATTCTTTTCCTCTCGATATTTTTCGGCAGCCTCGCCGCCAACACCGTCGCGTATACTTTGTGCGCCGTGTTTATTAGCGTAATCCCTGTATAATTTTCCGGCCTATCCCTATCTGCTTTCTTATACAGTATTACTATTAACCCCACTCTCCACCCTCCTGAAAATCCCCCCCGCTCCATACTTTCTTCACTACCTCATTCAGCCTCTCCCTAACCTTTTGTATACTGAACAGCCACGCTTCGTTCTCTACCCCGTCCAGCCCTGCTGCCTTTAACCTTCACGATTTTCTTATCTGTTTCTCCATCTCCTCGTCATACAACTCCTTTCCCTCTGCCTCTCTCGTTCTACTGCTCGCAATATCTCTCTTCCGTGAATCTGAGCACTGAAACGATTCTTTAAAAATAAACCCTCCACTCCTCACTCCCTATCTTCTCGCTTATGCCCACTACCTACATGTTTTTACGATTCTCTTGAACGGACTCTCTAACGCGCTTTTCCCCGGACTCTCTTGGCTGTATCTCTTCCTCTTCAAGAGATCCTCCGCCTTACTTGTGCTAGACGCTCCCTCCCTCGCCTTCTCGCTTTCTTCCTCCCCGCAGTTCCGCTTTTTCCCTTTCCTTGACGTACTGCTCGACACCGAATCCAGACTGTTGCCGCCTATCGCCCCAATTTTTTTCTTTATTATTCTTTATTTACCCCTCAGAGCACCCTTGAAGTCCCAAACTCTTTTCCACAAAAACTCACTTGACTTCTTGTCAACCTAACCTCACTTTCTCTATTTCCATAAACCCCACCTCACAACTACGCTAACAATTATTTTTTTTCTCCCCAATTCAGCCCACACAAATCCTACTCACCTCCTAGGCTTCCACCCTCACAGTCCAATCGCACCTTCAACACAAATTCTGTAAAACCTTTCACCACCTGACAGCGAACACGTTCTCACTACCGCCACCAACATGCATGTCTCAATGTAATGTAAAAATTTCAGAGGATAAAGCTTGACGCCTATAATCCATGAAACAGGAAGTCCTTCATATGAAAACAGGTAACCTCCATATTAGTAGTAATCATGAAGGTATGTACATTCCCCCTTACCGATTGTATTCACGCCGCGCGCCTGTCACGTTGCGTCCTTCTAATTCATACATCCAGTGGCGTATCTAGTGTATGACAGACAGTGCTCGTGCCATGGGCGCCGTTCTAAGGGGAGGAGGGGGCGCAAGAAAGCACGTCAACTAACATAAATTAGTTTTCACACAAATAGGGGGGAGGGGTTCTCTTTGCCATGAGCACCGTTATCCCTCTTTATTCCTAGATACGCCACTACATACATCCATAGTAATAATGGTAGTAATCGTGGTCGCGGCCATTTTGTTTTACTCATAGGGTAACCTCTTGTAGAAAAAATCCTAAATTTATCGATCACTGATAATATTCTGTAGCAGTGATACCACTGAATTCCTAAGTTTGGTACCTCGATGCTAAACTCTCTAATCAGCGGTTAGGGGTCTAAACTGTGGAGAAAAATTATTTATAAGAAGTGTGTAATGAAGAGTGTCAGTGGAGTAAGAGACGCCTGAAACAAACGACCTTGGATACCTGTAAGACCTCGTGGAGAGCTTTACCTATTGGATCTGATTAGAGTGAAGAGTATGGATCTTACTTCGTGAATGTGATGATGATGTCACATCTATGACCTTGTGAAGCTTTTTGCCTGGGGTGATTGATAGAGAGATTGATAAGCGACCTATATAATCGAAAATTTGTATAATATCGACTTCTTTCAGTAACTTAATTCTCGGAATTAATAATTTTGTTTTATTATTTCATACAAACTAAGTTCAAATTATTTATGGTTTAGAAGAACCACTCCCTCTACTATTATCCATAATTAGGGGCTGAGCTAACTTAAGGATTTTTCGGTCCACTAAATTAATTACAAATTTATATTTTGTTTCTGGGAATTACCTATAATTTATAAACTGATTCAATCAAAATCTGGCGCCCGCTTTTCATCCAACCTAAGTATTTGTTTTTGAATATTTCCTAAATATTATTTCATTAATCGAGGGTTATTTCTGTATGAAAATATCGTTATATGGTTGGCGATCATAAAAAGGAACTGACATACATGTACGTTGTACAAGTATGTACTTTTTTATATTGGAAGATAAAATGTTATCAAAAGAATGACGTAATGCAAATAATGTAGCATGCAGAACGAGATACTGACTAGTATTTGAATCAAGTAACATTTGGAAGAATATTCATTTGTTACAGTCTTATCAAAATTCTTATTACGTGGGTTTCTTTTATTTCAACAAAATGAATACGTTTATTGGCCTTCTCTGTTCCATCTTAGTGGGTTTCGCTAATTTTGTTGGTAATTATAATAATATCTGTAATATTTAAAGTGTATTTTTAATTGGAGTATAATCATTTACCATTCAAAATCGTTCAAATGAAAATAATTACTTTTCCCCCAACTCAATAAAAATTTTTTATTGGAAGTAGTAGATCTAGGCCGATTCTGGTCCACGGTTCTGTTCCGAACTAATAAACAGAATTAAACCAGCGAATAATCATTATTAGCAGACGATAAGATAGACATTTGCATTATTCGCTAAAACATGAATCTTGATTACCTTTAGTTGGTGAAGTAGGCACTTTGAATACCTTCAGTTGGTGAAGCAGGAAACTGTCATAAATTCTTACCACGGTCGATGTTGTAGGTTTCTACTTTACTGACCAATACTCAAGAGTCCCATGTAGGCGGCGCATGGGGCTATGGGAGTCCCAAAGTTCTAGAGCTTTCTAGAAGCATAGGTAGAGTATGTTTAGCTGAGCGGAAAGCGCATAAAATTTGAATCCAATTATCAGTGTGAAACTTGAGTCGGTAAAACAGTGACCGGCCGTTTACCGACAGACGATAAAGGTTCGCGTCCATGCTAAGATGTCACCAGCTGATTAGTTGTTACCGGAAATATATGGCGCCAGTGTCAAGTCATTCAAATTGACATGAAATTTAAAGTTGTAATCACCTGTCTTATCGCACATAACTTCTGTTACAAATTAGGCGGTTTTTGACTTTATTAAATAGTATAGTTAAATTTTGACATAAAATATAGTCCTGCTGAATCAGAGCAAAAAATAATTTACGTTTAGTGTAAAGTTTAATCGGCAAGGTTGAAATATTTTTCAGCAAATCGTCGACCTGGAATCGATGTGAGCTTTATCTTTTTTTTTCTCTCTGTGTATTGCGTCAAACCACTAGACATTCGAGCCAGTGATATTCTCTTAGTAATCCAGAGAAAAAATTTAATTGCCTGAAATGCTCAGTGATTTGATACATTACGCAAAAAGCAACGCCATTCTGCCATCATGGAAAGCCGACCTAATATTTAATTGTAAAACTACCCCATTGTAAAGACGGAAAACCCATTTTTCTAACTTTCATACACACTGATCTCACAATATTGTCCTAAAGGATTCATGAAATACTTACGTACTTTATAAAAATTGTAATCCTTTCTTTCATGTTACAGAGTTCACTTCACAGTTCGAGTGTTTACCTAACGGCGACGCTATTCCTGGTGTTCCTCGTAAGCAGCCTTCTGATTATTTATCATATTATTTTTCTGAAAGAAATCATTCAACTGAGATGTCTCTTCCTGCTGCTGAGTCTCTTCTTCGTGTCAGATCCAAGTCTCCGAATGCCGAGCCTCCTCGTCGTGCCAGGACCCGGTCTCCATCTGCCATGTCTGTGCCTGCTCCTGCCAGGTCCATGCCTCCTCCTGCCAGGCCCATGTCTCCGCCTGCCAGTTCCATGGCTCCTTCTATAAGGCTTCCTTCTGGTGATCGAAATGGATATGGACTGGAACAACTAACATTTATTCGGCTTATGCCCATCAAGAATCCTCAGCGGATATTCGAACTTCGAAGATACACTTTTCCTGCCAAGAAAGCAATTATGATGAAAAAAGGTCAAATGCCAACCCAAGAAGAAATAGTACTATCAACAACTGATGGTGATGTCTTTGCAATATTGGAGAGTTATAACGTTTTTTCTGGAATCTATATATGGAATCATGATCGCAATAAAAAACGGGCGAAAATAAACATGACAAGTGGCAAGGTAACCCCTTTAGCCGAAGAAGAAGTCACTGACATTCCAGTAGGTCCCCGCCGCACAATCGCAGGAAATTTTAAGGTGCAGAATATAAAACACAATCCTCTACACCATTAATTAAGAAAAATGTAAGAATAAAATATATTATTTGCGATGCAAACTTATAGCCAGGTCGTAAGACAAATCAAGCTTAAATTTTCTATAGTTTTAATTCAGTACTTGTAACCACTATGCTGTACGGTAGCGAGACCTGGACCTCCCAAGAAAAGGACAAGAGTAAAGTTAATGCGATTGTGGTAAATTGTTTCTCCTCAATTTGCTGTTGATTTGAAAATTTTGAAAATTGTATTTATAGAAATCAACCTCTCACTTTAAAAACTTACAGATTTTCCGGTTCACTAAACTAATTAAAAATTCATATTTTCCTCCTGAGAATAACTTTCAATTAATAGACTCATCTGAGCAAAATCTGGCGCCCGATTTCCATTCGAGCTAAGTATTTAATTTTTGGATATTTCTAAGATATTACTTCATGAACCGAGGGTTATTTCTGTATGAAAATATCATTATAAAAAGAACATACATGTATGTGAAATTATGTACGTTTTCTTTATTAGAAGATAAAATGTTATCAAATAATGAATGACTGTTATATAATCGATGAAAGATATGAAAGAATATTCATTTATTACATTTTTATCAAAATTCTTAGTAAGCGAGCTACCATTATTTGCAGAAAAAAATAATTTTTAAATCGTTTGACTACAATGCGTATTGAATTTTTGAAGAATTTTTCATTTAATTAACCCATTAATAATCTCCTGGTGACCCCCGGCAATAGGAAGAAGACCGGAGTTTATAAGGTTTTCTTGAGAAACTTCGCACGAATCTGTGCTGATATCTGCGCACATCTGCGCACCTTATTTTTCCTCAGCATGACAACGTCGTTCGAGTCTATCGGTCTCTTACTTCACGGCGCTACTCGACCAATCACATGCACTTATTTAATCTCTATGGTTTGAATGAAGTAAACATCTATGACCTGTTATAAATAATTATTTACGATGACTCGGTGCAGGTCATATAGTTTAAAAATGCAAAATCTTTCTTTTTAAGGTTATTCGATGACACTTTTTCATGAAAATTACTTTATTTATCTGATGATGTTTGTTTATATGCAATCGAAGAACGTCGGTCTAAAATCTCAGACAGCTAAAAAGTAATCAAATTTCCTAACAAAAATTTTACTGAAAAAATTCTACGGAAAATATTGACAAATAATAAACAAAAAATTGCACTAAACCAAATTTCTACCAATAAAATAACTAAATAAGTTATACAATTTTTTGAAAATTGGATAAAACTCCCGGTCTTAGTATTCTTGACAATCATATGAGTAAGAACATATTTTTAAAAATACTCCCAATTGAAAAAGTTATAATTATAAAAAAATTGAAAAAAATGTAAATAATAAAGCTGAAAACTCCCAAATTTTTATGATACCACCTGAAAAGCGAATTAATTGCAAAAAAAACATTAGAAATAATTAGCCATACAAATGTTATTTAACAAAAAGTGAAAGTTTTACGTTATCCCGGAAATGTATTTGTCACCAAATTTCTATGACTCTATGCTTGCTTTCTCAAAATGCTTCCATGATTTTAAACAAAACTGATATTTTAAAAACAATCAAAACCTAGATTTCAGTGATGATTACTTAAAACTGTATTCATTAAACGTAATAACACTATATGTGCTCGATATAACGTTATTCATTTCATGAAATGTCTAGAATAGTTAAATGGTGTAGTTTTAAATTATTACAGAATCATCCGGTAGTTCATGAACTGCCCAGACATTTCAGAAAATGCCTAATAACACTAAGTGGCTGAGATATATACGCTTTCAATTAAATTTAAATAGTTCTTTTTTTGTAATTCGCAATAAGAAGGCTGGCTTAAGCAGAACCTTATGAAATCTATAAAATATAAAACTCTCAGAAAAATCCAACGACAGCCAATTTCCCTTAAGATCCCATACATTTAGTGCAGGACTATTTATTTTTTCAAACAAAATCTTTATTTAAATTACGTTGGTTTTCTTATATCCAATTGAATTTCTTGTATGTGTTTATTACTCAGAAATTAATTTTAATCGATTATAAAAAAACTTGTTCTCCCCTCTTTCGTGTTGCAGAGTTCAGTTCACAGTTCGAGTGTTTACGACCCTATTCCTAGTGTTCCTCGTGGCCAACCTTCTTTTTCTTTATCATATTATTTTCCTGAAAAAAATCATTCACCCGAGAGGTCTCTTTCTCCTTCCGAGTCTCCTGTTCATGCGAGGACCAGGTTGCCTGCTGCCAATCCTGCTCCTCGTGCCAGGTCTAGGTCTTCTCCTGCCAGGTCCATTGCTCCTCCTATAAGGCTTCCTTCTGCTGACGGGATTAAATGAGGACTTGAAAAACTAGCATTTATACGGCTCATTCCCTTTGCGAATTCGCAGTAGATATTGGAACTTCAAAGATAAACTTTTCCTACTGATAAACTAATTGTGATGAGGATAGGTCGAATGCCAACCCAAGAACAAATTGTATTGTCAACATCCAATAGTGATGTCTTTGTAATGTTGGAGAGTTACGACATTTTTGCTGAAATGTATATATGGACTCATAATTGCAATAGAAAACGGGCGAAAATAAACATGGTAAGCGGCAAGGTTACCGCAATGATCCAAGAAGAAGTCACTGACAGTCCAATAAGTTCCCATCGCTTAATCACTGGGTGTTTTATAGTGCTGGATGTGAAACACATTCCTCTACATCATTAATTTGAAAAACAGAAAAATAAAATATGATGTTTGCGATCCGAAGTCGGAGACGTGATCATAGGTTTGACTTAGGCACCCTAAACTCTGCAGCATATTTTCATTTGGTCTCCACGAATCTGCACTTTTTCATTTGGTTTCTCTGAAATGGCACCTTGTAGTTTGGACGCCTCGCTAAATCAGGGTGATAGAAAAATTTGTTTACATCATCTAATAGTCGCATCACCCAAATTAGTGTAATTTAGAGAAAAAGATGTTCTAATTTTTTGAGATTAAAAATATATTTAAAGGTAGGAGACGACCCTTACAGTATTCCGAAGCATTAAAAATTCAATAAATCCTTTAATTTTGAAAATAGACGTAAAATCTTCATATAGGTGAAGTAAAAATACCGCGTGAACAAAAAAGCTAAAAATGGTATTTTATACATACAGCGCCGAATTTAGAATTCGGAGTCCCTAAGGGCCAATATTCGGTGGAGGCCCCTAAAACTTTATGTTCGCAATCTGTTCTTAATTATCTTTAGTTTCGAAAAAGATCTTTCCCCGCTGCAATTCGTCACCATCATCGATAAATACATCCGAAGTGCTACTTCTGCATCGCAAAAAGTAGATTGTACATTATTTTGCAAAATTATCCGATAGAGAACAATTTCGTTTGATTCACTCGTTTTCTTTTCGTACTGCTTTGCAAAAGTGGCAAGATGTATTACTTCATTAGCTAAATTTAATTCTAAATCTTCAGGATAAGAATATACGAGATTCACAGCCTTCATTTCCAACTGAGCAGATACCATTGTGGTCATTTCAGCCAAGAAACCCAATCGTTCATTAACGACTTTGTGTGCTGAAATTCGCTCATTAAACGAGACGCTGAGTTGGTCAATGACAGGGAGGAAAGATTCAGTTCGAAATCTGTCCTTTGGCAATTGTTTCACAGCATGCGCTTTTTCATCATCTAGAGGTCTCGATCGAACATCCACAGATCGAACACGCATACTTTTATACTATTGTTCTTCGGACAATTCCTTGCCTGCAGTTTCATATGATTAAAACGCGTCTCGTTTAGATTCTACGAAAGATTTCAAAGACTTTAGAGAATTCACAGCTGTACAAAGAGTCATCGTAGAACTCTCTAAATACTGACTCGTAGAATGAAATCTTACAGAATTTCATGCAAAAACTTAGTATAAATCGCTGTTTCTAGTCGAGGCATGTTGTTTTAAAAGACCGCAAGCTTGGCTCTTAACAACATCTTTTTGTTCAACGTCATCGCGAATTTCAATCGATGCATTTCGAATGAATTTGTAGCCGTGGACAAGAGCCTTGATAGTATCTTCGCGACATGACCAACGCGTATCACTCAAATTTTTGAGTGTATAGGACATTCTATTTGGTATTGCAAGCCGACAGATCTTTGATTATTATTTCATACCGCGCCGTCCAAGCAGTAAAAAACGAAAAGTTCTTCTACAAAACTGAAAAAAGAACTGCAGCGGAACAAGCATTGCCAGCTGATATTCCAACCAAATTCAACAATTTTGTAATTGAATTATCACATATATCATACTCTCAGTTCGATCTCTCTCTCAAAATATAACACTTTTTCAGCTTTTGTCTCGATCCCAGTGCTTCCAACAAGCGTTTACGAATCTCATTGTGGACCCATCCTCATAGGAGCATAAGATTGTCCTCATTGCTACGCGTTCGGATCATCTCCCACTCTGCGTAGAACTGTTATCTTTCGACGATGGAACAGCGAGGGGGTTTCTGAGAAAAGATAACACACACATAGTATACGGAGTCGATCGACATTGTAAACGAGAAGCTTATCTCTGCTTTACGGCTGCGGCTTCTTCAGCGAGAATAGTTTGTAAACCTTGTTCAAGCTTCAGGGGCAAGAAGCCCTAGTATGACTGGGTGTGTTTTAATAGTAAGGTCAAGGTGGACAAAAATCTGAGGTTGTTTAAACAGTCGGGATTAGCATATCTAGACATTTTTAAATTCAACTTAGAAAAAGGAGAGTAGATTTCTCTTTCAAATCCTAGGAAAGTTTGCAACGAGAGGGCAGTTACCCTTTTTAATGCCATTGAAACTCTATATTGAAATTATAAAGATGTTTCATTTTAGTGTTTTTCGCTAAAAATTAGAATTAAAAAGAAAAATTGTAATATAAAATCATAAAGTTTTGAACAAGAATTAAAATGTTCTTAAATTTAATTTGTCTTAGTTTTAAACGTCTTATTGTCTTTCAAAGTTATCAGTGATTTTCAGTGACGCTCGCACTAACCTTGTAGATATTTATATAAATTTTGATATCAGCTTGAGAGAATTGAGTTATTACATTTTTTTCCTTAAAGTTGCCTAATGAAATCTAAATATCCCTGAAGGACAATCTCTGTGAGATAACGCATGTAGAAGACATTTATATAATGAATCACTATAATTAACAAATTAATTAGTGTTTTGTCTACGTGGAGAAAATGAGGGTCGTTTATACTCTGGTTATCACCATCTCAATCACCCTTAATTCTATTGGTGAATATAATAGTATAATATATATATATAATTTAAAGAATATTTTTAATATTTCCGGAAACAAGCATTTGTCGAAACATATCCGCATTCTATCCCAATTTCTATTTTATCCCAAACTCTATTTTGTAAATATCATACAGGTTTCACGTTAGTGCTTTTGTCTGAAAATTAGAATAAAAAAAAAAGAATTTTAATATAATATCATAATATTCCGAAGAATGCTTAAAATTTCTAAAAATTTTGGGTTGTGTTAATTTTTTCACTGATAAATTTAAATTTAAAATTTAAAGCTTTTTTCAGGTTTCAATCAGAACCAAAATCAGTAGATTTTAAAGGTTAATGATTTTTAAACAATTTTAAGTTAGGTTAGCGTTCAACGCCAAAAATTGGTATTTTAAGACAAAGTTAATTATATTTCAAAGAAAATTTACACATCTGAACAATTTTATGCTATGTTACATAAATACAGTAAATATGGAGTAAAATAGGACACTTATAAGATGCACACGTTTGTATTTAGTCGTCCAAATATGCCATTTCAAGAACCGAGAAACCCTTTGACTTATTTTTATATACAATCGCCTCACAATATTGCCAAAACGAGTTAATCAAATAACAACGTACTTTAAAAAATGTTAAACCCGACTTTTTTTGCAGAATCAAGTTCGCAGTTTGATGGTTCACCAAATGGCGACCCCTTTCCTGGTGTTCCTCTTGAACGACCTTCTGATTCTTCATCCACTAATTCTTCTAAAAGAAAACATTCACCTGAGAGGTCTCTTCTTCCTCCCGAGTATCCTCTCCTTGCCAAATTTAGGTCTTCGAATGCCGAGCTTCCCCTTCGTGCCAGGACCAGGTCTCCTCCTGCTGGTACTTCTGTTCGTGTTAAGTCTGAGTCTCCTCCTGCCAGTTCCATGGCTCCTTCTATAAGGCTTCCTTCTGGTGACGGCCAGGGACATGGACTTGAACAACTAACATTTATTCGGCTCATTCCAATTACGAATTCGCAGCGGATATTCGAATTTCGAAGATACACTTTTCCGGCCAATAAACCAATTTTCATGAAATCAGGTCAAGTGCCAACTCAAGAACAAATTGTCTTATCAACATTCGATGGTGATGTCTTTGCAATATTGGTGAGTCATGAAGCTCTTGCTGGAATCTATATTAATCAAAGTGGCAGTAAAAGACGGGCAAAAATAAACATGGCAAGCGGCAAGGTTACCAGATTGACCCAAAAAGAAGTCACTGACACTCCAGTGGGTCCCCGCCGCTTAATCAAAACGAGTTTTGTGGTGGTACATATAAAGCGCGAACCTGCACATCATTAATTCAAAAAAATGTGAAACTATAATACAATTTTTTCGATCCGAAGTCGGATCAAAATGTTTCATGTAACTCGTAATTACAATAAAAATTCAATGTGTTGTGATTCTCAAGGCTTTAATCCTTCGTCCATGTCCCAGCCAGTATTTTTATATGTTATATATATATGTGTGTGTGTGTTTCTTGCTTTTTAATTCAATGAACTTGTCATATGTACATAAACTTTTTGATGTCGAAGAGTGGGAAGCCCTCGTTGGTTTGATATGAGTGTTTTAGCATGACGTCACGGTAATGCATAATACTATTTGGAGAAAATATTCTAAACGTAAAAGTAAGTCATAAATGTACGAATGGTATTATTTGTCAAGTGTATGTTTGTTTCTAGATTAATTAAATTGAATAAGTCTTTCAAGGTAGTCTCTTGCGTGCAGGTACCAATATTCCAGAATTCTAATGAAAATCGAATTATAATTTTGATATTTTTGAAAAATATTTTGGGTCGAAAATGTATCTCATGTAGCACTATAATTTAACCAAGTTTGATTAAAATCGAACGACCACTCGCAGATAATGATATTCTTGACGTGTACTGTCCCATGTTTTTTAAAATTACTTAATAGAGGAGAGTCGGGTAAAACTGTATACCTAACAGTTTTGTAGTTAAAATAATAAATTAAACAACGAAACAATCCGAGAACAAGACGCCTCTAAAATGAATTACTTTGACTCAAAAGATCACAACTCGAATACATTAATACAATGGACCTTTAATCTTTGATCAATGGCACGCGAAATTGAAGTCCCAAAAACTAAATCAGCTCAAATACAATGTTTTATTCACAACTTAATTACAAAATATCAAAATTCTGAAATCAGTGCTTTCTGGAATTTTCAGTTTGACTTCTAACAAAGAAATCTCTATATACAGTTATGTCACTGAATTTTATCTTGTTCCTGTTAGGAAAAGACGACCTGCCACGTGCGATTCCCAAATTTCTACAACTAGCTAGAAATCTATTCTCTCAATTTTATATTAAATTTGAAGAAATCTTGATTTGCCGCTGAAATATTATCATTTCCTGTCGATAAAACAGTATCTGTTACATAAAATATAGCAGGTATACGGTTTGACCCGGCTGTACGGTCCCACCCGACGCACCCCTACTTATTGATTATTGTTTTACTTCTTCTAGCTGATAAACGTGAGAGAAAATAAAGTTTTATTACGATTAGTTGTTTAAATAATTCATAAAAAGGTTCTTTGACATGCTGCAAATAGCACATTAATGAATGATGTCAGTAATGTTATTCTTTGATGCAACTTTCTTCCTTACAGAAGTTTTCAATCAAGTCTAAAGCAGCGAAGATAGTGTCTGGTACATCACTTTGTTCAGAAACAAACCTACGAAAAATTGCTAAACCGAGTTCAGCACAGTGCAGTTCTCCCAAGTCGGCTCCCTAACTACAGAGCGCATGCGTTGCATCGGCAGTCTCATTGGCTGTGAATGGCGCGCTTTTTTGAAACTGTTACATGTGCAAATCAATTTTTTATAATCAATCATCATTCTGGAAATAATGACAATTTATTTTCAGATAACAGAATATTCTGTCGAGTGCAAGGTGAAATAATTATTTGATTGTACTCTCGACAGATAAATTATTGATTTTAAATTCAAAGGAAGAAATACATTTTTTCACCAATGTCAATTTTAAATAATTCATAATATTTTTTGTACTTTATGATCATTATATATTGTGAAAAATTGATTTCCATATTTAATCATTTCAAATAAGCGCGCGATCAACATCCAATGAGGCTGCTGGTGCGACGCATGCGCAGTGTGGTTGGGTAGCCAAATTGGGAGCACTGGTTCAGCATCTCTGAATTTTATTGGTGGTGTTACATCTTAATCATCGGCTTCATTCTCGTCATTAGATTTTAAAGATTCTTGTTTCTTTACACTATACAATATCTGTCTGTAGGTTCCGCAGCATTTATTAAATTATTATTTACATTATCAAAACTTCAAAGCTTACATCTGTGAATCCCATTCTCCTCCGTAGATTTGTCCACTCTTCAGAAATACTATCCGCAGAGTGTTTGTCCTCTTCTTGTAACATCAGTCCAAGCTTTGTTTAAATCGAAAATGGCATCCAACAAATTTAAATCGAGAAATCTTGTACTTTCTTGTCAACAGATTCTCATTTAAATTCTGTCAAATTTCATTGCGACACAGGAATTGTATCAATTCCTATGTTCCAAAATGATGGAAGATTTTATCCAATTTTACCCTTCCAGATGTTATACCCAGTAAAAAGAAACTAATTGAGGCAAATTGAGATGACATTGCTGCAACGGTTCGGGAGGAGTTTTTCGAAGCCAGCGAGGAGTCAGTTGTGGTGGAATCAGTCACCTAATTGGGAAAGAACCCACGTTCCAGGCCAGGTTTGGTCAGGTTTGGCTCGCTATCCCAGAGAACTTGTATTTTGAATAATCCAAGGCCTTTTCTACGAAAAATCTTTCAGTTACAAGTGACAGGTCAAAGCTGAAGTAGCAGGAGAGAAGGGCTCTTATGAAGACGAGAAAGAGTCTGCAGGACCAAGGCTTTGAGATCACTGTTAAGGGTGGTGATCTACATTTTAAAAAAACTCTCTCTGAGGAGAATATTCACGCGATGAGGATGAGGATGCCCCTAAACTTGACGGAGATATTTCTAGAGACAAAGAGCACCGTCAAGAAACAAAGAGATATACCAAAAACGGAGAAGGTTAGGTCAGATTCAGCACCATTATCTGGAGGATCCTATCGCTCTAAAGGTGGTTCAATCACGGATTTTCTGCAGAAGGATGAGAATCTGGTTACCCCCGGATTTTAATGAAAACTTTGGGGCTAAGCGCGGGCGCGATGAGGTCTGTCTTAGACCGTGAAGTGTGTAAAATGAAATCGCCTGTGGTGGAATGCTTGGAATCACATGGTTTTTTTTTATGGAAGATTGTGTGGCAATCGTCAGCTTAGCTTCACTCGCCTCTCCGTCGACAGAAGCAATACCATCGATCTCGAGGGACGCTCTCTGCGTTTCAGGGTCGAAGCACAATAAGAGTCGTAAACGTCGACGTTTGAACGTATATGCATACTTGACGTCATACGCACGTTGTTGCCAACTATCCGAGCAGTTTTTCTGTTTCGCATTTTTCGTTTTCTCGCTGCGACCATTGGTATCAACGTGCGCATGACATCACATACGCATGTACGTTAAAACGTCGACGTTTACGGATCGCATTGTGGATCCACCCTCATCAGAGTAATAAATGATTTCCAGATTTTCATCTTTGCTGCGCGTTTGAATCTCCACCCACTCTGCGTAGAAGTGTTATCTCTCGACGAGGGAACAGCAGCTTACACTGTAAACGAGAAGCTTATCTCTGCTTTACGGCTGCGGCCTCTTGAGCCAGAATAATTTGTAAACCTTGTTCGCGCTTCAGGGGCAAAAAGCCTTGGTATGACTGGGCGTGGTTTAATAGCACGAGTAGACATTTAAAAATTTTACGTAGAAGAAGGAACGTAGATTTCTCTTTTAAATACTAAGAAAGTTTGCAACGAGAGGGAAAAAAAAATGTTTCTAAAGATATCCACTTTCAATCCCATTTGCTATTTCTGTAAGACTCTGAGTTGAAATTAAAAAGAAAAATTGTAACATAACATCATAAAGTTTTGAAGAAGAATTGAAATGTTCTTAAATTTAATTTGTGTAAGTTTCAAACGTCTTATTGTCTTTCAAAGTTATCGGTGATTTTCAGTGACGCTCGCACTAACCTTGTAGATATTTATATACAGTTTGATATCAGCTTAAGAGAATTGAGTCATTATTTTTTTTCCCTTGAAGCTGCCCAATGAAATCTAAATATCTCAGAAGGACAAGCTCTGTGAGATAACGCCTGCAGAACAGATTTATGTAATGAATCACTAGAATTAACAAATTAATAAGTGTTCCGTGTACGTGGAGAGAATGAGGGTCGTTCATACTCTGGTTATCACCTTCTCAATTGTCTTTAATTCTATTGGTGAATATAATAGTATAATATATATATATAATTTAAAGATTATTTTTAATATTTTCGCAAACAAGCATTCATCCGAAGATATCCGCATTCTATCCCAATTTCTATTTTATCCCGAACTCTATTTTGTAAATATCATACAGGTTTTACGTTAGTGCTTTTGTCTGAAAATTAGAATAAAAAAAAACGTTAATATAATATCATAATATTAGTTTTTTCGCTGAAAATTTGTATTGAAAAAAAAAATAAAATAAAAACTTTAAGCAATTAAGCAAATATTTAAAATTTTTAAATTTTCAGATTTCAACGGTTTAAAAGTTGGCAATAATCTATAGCCTTCATTTTTGTTAGAGTTTTTCACTGTAAATTAACGTTTTAGAACCAAAACCAGTATATTTCAGAGGTAAATACTTTTTAAAAAATTTTAAGTTAGATTAGCGTTCAACATCAAAAATTGGCCTTTTAAGAAAAAGATCATTATATTTGAAAGAAAATTTATAATTCTGAACAATTTTATGTTTTGTTAAATCAAGTTTATTTCGTTTTGAAACAATATTATTAATTTTTGAACAATTTAAGGTTACGCTAAGATGTGTACTTACATATTTGTTAGATACTTAGGGCCTAAGCCTGTTTTAGATGAGGTCTGTATTCGGAGTCAGAAATTCACTAGCTTTCAATACTTTTTTTGTCAAACGATTTTTTTATTCTAACCTGCGAATTTGAAACCGTTCGACTTATTTTTATTCACACTCGCCTCACAATATTGCGCCAATGCGCTCATAAAATAACATTTTAATCCCCACTTAATTTTTGCAGAGTTAAGTTCGCAGTTTGATTGTTTACCAAATGGTGATCCCTTTCCTGGGTTTCCTCTTGGCCGACCATCTGATTCTTCATCAAATCCTTTTTCTGAAAGAAAACACTCACCTGAGAGATCTCTTCCTCCTGCTGAGTCTCCTGTTCGTGCTAGGACCAGGTCTCCTCCTGCCGGTACTTCTGTTCGTGTTAAGTCTGAGTCTCCTCCTGCCAGTTCCTTGGCTCCTTCTATGAGGCTTCCTTCTGGTGACGGCAAAGGATATGGACTTGAACAGCTACCATTTATTCGGCTCATTCCCATTACAAATTCACAGCATATATTCGAACTTCGAAGATACACTTTTTCTGCCGACAAACCAATTTTCATGAAATTAGGTCAAGTGCCAACCCAAGAACAAATTGTCTTATCAACATTCGATGGTGATGTTCTAGCAATATTGGTGAGTCATGAAGCTCTTGCTGGAATCTATATAAAACAAAATAGCAGTAGAAGACGGGCAAAAATAAACATAACAAGCGGGAAGGTTACCAGATTGACTCAAAAAGAAGTGACTGACACTCCAGTAGGTGCCTGGCGCTTAATCAAAAGCAGTTATATAGTGGTGCATGTAAAGCACAAACCTGCACACCATTAATTAAAAAAATGTGAAATTATAATATAAGTTTTGCGATCCGAAGTCGGATGAAAATGTTTTATGTAAGTCGTAATTACAATAAAAATTCAATGTGTTGTGATTGAGTAAATACAATTTTTTCCTTAAAACTGGCTGAATGTAAATATCTCAGAAGATAAAGTTTGAAACCTACACTCCATGAGGCAAAAATTATACATTAATCAGTTTTCTTCTATTGGTGAATATAATGCTGCAAGAACGTGACAATTTAGGGCTCTTGATTAAAAAATTCTCAAAACTGACTCAAATTTGGCTCAAAACCAGCATAGAGGATCGAAAATTTGTTGTTGTAAACTCCTACGGTCAGTGAATAAGTCTTCCAAGGGAGTCTCTTGCGTGGCGGTACCAATATTCCAGAGTTCTCATGAACATCGATTTATAATTTTGATATTTTTTTAAAATCCTCTTGGCCAAAAAAGTATCTTATGTAACACTATAACTTAACCAAGTTTGATTCAAATCGAACGAATACTTACAGATTATGATATTCTTGACTTGCACTTGTCCATACATTAAAATTACTCAAGACTTAATTATTGCTTTACTTCTTCTAGCTCACAGCTATGACAGAAAAGAAAGTTTTATTACGATTAGGTGTTTAAATAATTCATGAATTTAGTCACAAAACTCTTTCGGTAGGGTAAAAAAATCAGGAAAAGAGTTGGTCCTAAAAAGGACCATTGATATGCTGCAAATAACAAATTAATGAAGAAAGTCAGTAGTTTCCTTCTTTGATGCAACATTTTCCCTCACAGAAGTTTTCAATCAAGTCTAAAGCAGTGAAGACAGTGTCTCGTACATCGCTTTGTTCGGAAATAAATCGACGAAAAAATGCTAAACCATGTTCAGCATGTCTTAATTTCGTTGGTGGTGTTACATCCTAATCATCGGCTTCATTCTCGTCATCAGATTTTAAAGGTTCTTGTTCCTTTACACTATCCAATATCTGTAGGTTCTTTAGCAATTATTAAATCAGCATCCACATCAACAAAATGTTCAAAGTTTACATCTGTGAATCTTAATCTCCTTCGTAGATCAGTCCACTCTTCAGAAATACCATCCACAGAGTATTTATCCTCTTCTTGTAACATCAGTCCAAGCTTTTTTCAAATCATAAATGGCATCCAAAAAGTTCAAATCTGGTACTCCTCTTTCCTCATCCAAAGACTTCAGCACAAGAATTGTATCAAATCCTATATTCCAGAATCTTGGAAGGTGTTACTGAATTAATGACGGACTGGCGTGGGGAAGCGAAAGAATCACGTATGGCCATGTTAAAGTCTATCTGACAGAATACCAGATAATTTATCACCGTTATGATTAAAACTACTGAATACCTTATCAATGCAATCCGAGATATGAGTCCCTGAGTCCATCCGACAAGGCACTCCCTTTGTATAAAAAAAAATGTTTTGGTTGTTTTGGAAAATTGGCAATGGTATAGCCTCCGGAAGCTACGACCACGATCATTTTCCGAACGATCGATTTCGACCCGACCGGAAGTAATACGTCATCCGATCGTCACTTTCCACAACACCAAAATACGATCGAGTCGGGAAATCACTGAACAATAATCGAAAATTAAAGAAACACTGACTTTGAATCAAAGGACTCAAATACCTAAATTGTCTAGAAGAAGCACAATTGATTTTAAATCGTTGCACAACCGAAATGACTACCCTAGGCTACACCTTCATTGAAACTGAACTGAACAGAAAGGAGGGTCCGAGCCTGCTCAACAAAGAAGCTTCACGGTACTACCTGAGTTCCCACTCCAACGAAAAGGTAGCGTCCGAAACTCAAAAACAGAGGGAAAACTTAAATGAGAATAGCATTGGGCGGAAACCATGTTATGATCAATGAAACCTGAAGCTCAATCAAAAGAAAAACAATAACATTAAACAAATTATTAAATTAACGTTTTATCTAACTCTATCTGTCGAGAAATCTTAGATTTTTCTGTCAACAGATTCTCGTTAAAATTCTATCAAATCTCATTGCAACGCAGAACTCGTATCAAGTCCTATGTTCCAAAATTTTTGACAATTTGATCCATAAGATTTCTCGACAGATAGAGTTACATAAAACCTTCCAATATTTGGGAATACACGATTTGATACAATTCTTGTACAATAGATTTATTAGAGTTCCAATTTGATAATTTTGATAGAAAAGTCTGAGATGTCTCGTCAGACAATCGAGTCAAATTACATGTCAATTTAGGTACTTTTTTCATTAAATGATAAAACATTAATCATCATTCAAACAATGGAGAACGACGGACGAGATAACGGCCATTATGAAGAAAAGGAAACATTTGAAAGAACATTCATTTGTTACGCGTTTGTCAAAATTCTTAATAAGTTAGTTTCTTTCTTTTTTTTTGAAGAACATGCGGACCTTGATTGGAATTCTCTGTTTCATCTTGGTGATTTTTACTAATTTTTTTGGTAAATATAATTAAATTTATAATAATTCGTTATTGCAGTATACTTATTTCCTATGCGAAATCGCTCAAATGAAAATAACTCTTTTTCACCCAAGTCACTAAAATTATGCATTATTTTTTGGTTCAAAATTTATTTGTTTTCTTAAAAATTGGTCAATTTTGGTTGAATTCAACTGTTTTTGATTTTCAAATAACACGTTTTTTGGTCAAAGTTTAACTAGTTGGTTGAAGGTTGAAGTACTTTTTAACAAATTTTTTGTTCTAGTTGGGGATTCATCTTTTTGATTGAAAATTAAACCGTCTTTATAAAAATTCGTTTCCTTTTTTTATAGAAATTAATTGTTTAACTGAAAATGTAACTTTTCCATTATTTATTGAAATTTCATCTTTTTTAGTTGTAATTTTAACTTTTTGGTTAAAAATGTTAGTATTTAGTTGAAAATTCTTCCTTTTACTAGAAAATTAATTTTCTTGGTTTAAAATTGATCTTTTTGTTGAAATTTCATCTATTTGATTGAAAATCCATCTTTTTTCGTTGAATTCAACTGTTTTTGACTGGACAATAGCACATTTTTTATTGAAATTTAACTACTTGGAGAAAGAATATGTTACCAGGTGATCAGGTAGTTTCGACATTTTAAATAGTTTCTGAACAAACAAATTTGATCAAATAATTCAAAGTGAGAAACAGATATGTACTTAAACACGTCTATTTAAAATATGATTTAAACACCTATTCGTACACACGACACAGATAAAAAAAGTCATAACCCGAAGGAAACACCACGATTTACACGTTTCTTCTATTTTTCTTCAATGAGCTTGTGTTTAAATATAAGTATTGTTTGAACAGGTTAAAAATTAATCTAAAATATTATTGAAAGTTAATTAATTACTGTTTATTGTTACAAATTATTATCATACAATTAATCAAAATACTTAAACGCATTATTTAGGCTAAGCAGATTTTTTAAATGTGAGCATTAATCTCAAAATTAGGTAAAACTCCCAATTAGCAACTATTTTTTGTTAAAAAGTCTACCATTATATTTTTGGTTCGGAATTCACCTTGTTTGGTAAATAATGCTACTAATTAAAAAAATTGAATCCCCTCTTTTATGTTACAGAGTTCAGTTCACAATTTGAATGTTTACCTAATGGCGACGCTATTTCCGGTGTCCCTCGTAGGCGACCTTCTGATTTTTTATCATCTTATTTTTGTGAAAGAAATCATTCACCTGAGAGGCCTCTTCCTCCTGCCGAGTCTCCTGTTCGTGTCAGGACCAGTTGTCCTGATGCCGAGCCACCTCTTGGTGCCGGGACCCGGTCTCCTTCTGCCATGTCCATGCCTGCTCCTGCCAGGTCCATTCCTCCTCCTGCCATGTATATGCCTCCTCCTGCCAGGTACATGCCTCCACCTATCAGGTCCAGTTCTCCTCCTGCCGAGCCTTCTCTTCGTACCAGGACTAGGCCTCCTTCTGCTAGGTCCATGGCTCATTCTATAAGGCTTCCTTCTGCTGACGGACATGGAGATGGAATTGAACAACTCAGATTAATTCGGCTTATTCCCCGCGTGAATCCGCACCGGATATTCCAACTTCGAAGATACAGTTTTCATAGCGATATACCAATTGTATTGAAAAATGGTCGAATTCCGATCGAAGAACAAATTGTATTATCAACACTCGATGGTTATGTCTTTGCAATATTAGAGAGTCATGAAACTCTTGCTGGAATCTACATGTGGCATAAACGCAATAAAAAACGAGCGAAAGTAAACATGGCAAGCGGCAAGGTTACCCCATTGACCAAACAAGAAGTCTCTGATACTATAGTTGGTAGCCGGCGGTCAATCACAGGGTGCTATACAGTACAGCATGTTAACCGCAATACTCTACACTATTAATTAAAAAAAAAATGTAAAAATAAAATATAACGTTTGCGGTCCGAAGTCGGACCAAAATCAAAGTGAATGTGTTATGATTATTGATGCTTTCATCTGTTGTCAATGTACCAGCCAGTGCTTTTTTATATATAATTGAAAAATAGGTTAAACAACCACTGCAGGGTTCTCATTGGGAGCAACTTCCATCCATGAAAATGTTAGCGGCTCCCAGTAGAACAGCGGTATATCACACCTATGGCCAGGTCTTACGACCTTGAAGTGAGTTGCCACAGGGCACGACGAACTCACAACGACAGTCTGGCGAAGCCCTCGTGTGTCTTGAGCGACACAAGAGTGACAGCCCTCTGCATCCATCTCGCAAGTGGCTCGGCATTTTTTTGGCACGCGTATCTGGCTTCGAGGTTGCGAACCAGTGATAGCTTTGTTCCTCCAAGAGCACCGATCTCAAGGACAATCAATTCAACCTAATATTCTGGGAACAGTCGCCGCAGCTCTTTTTTGAGGTCCTGATATCTCTCTTCCTTTTCCTTCTCCTTGGTAGTAATGTTGTAGTCGGCCAGATACGAGAATCTGATCACGAATATAGTTCGTTTCTCGAAGTCCTGAAGAACGGTGTCAGGCAGTAAAGCACTCATAGGGCCGCATTTTTGTCAGTAGAAATACGTTGCGCCGTTGCCACTAGAAGTTCTTGATACCATCCAGGAGTCCAGAGTCCAAAACCCAGGAGTTCAGAATCCAGGAGTTCAGAGGACATTAATCCACCTCCTTATCCTGAAATCGCTATCATCTCTCAGGGGTCCCTGCTTGCCGTGATTGGCCTTAATATCTCTTCCTCCTCTTCGTATGCTTCAACTGCTTCGACTCCCTGTTTCCGTTCATTTGATCTGAAAATAATTGTGCAATTTTTTATAAATTAAAAAAACACGTTTATCCTGTGATCCAAGGCCTTTGAACGCTGAAAATGTGAATTATTTCTTTATTTTGTAAAAATGATAAATGACTTACGTAAAATCAATAAGTATGATAATAACCTGAAGGCAACATCACTGAAAATAATTTTGCCCCAATACCGGACTTAAATTAATAAAAATGACCTTATAAAAGTTGAAATCTGTGCCACTGATAGAAAACCACCCTTATACATTTTAAAACAACCCTTCAGAAAGGTAGTTTGCTTCTTTCACAGTCCTCCACATGATTTATTATAAGAAAAGTTCTAGGATTACTTTTAGAAATATAACTTACATATTGTATAGCTTTAGAGAATAATTCAAGTACAATTTGAGTCCCGGCTTTGAGGCTTTGAAACACCTTTAATAAAGAAATGTAAAATATTGTCGCATCTAATCCACCTGTGTATCTTTTTATGAATTAATTACGAGGGAAAAATTAATTCAGTGGAAGATATTGATCGAGTACTCATTAATGCTAATCAATATCAAACGAAGTCTTATGAAAATAAACAATTATTTCAATAACAGTTTCTTGAAATTTATTTCAGATAATATTTGAATTATTTTTTAATGTTAATTAGTTAATTGATACTTGGCTATAAATTTAATTTCGTGTATGTGCATTCTGTTTTTTATTGAAAGATAAAATGTTATCAAAAGATTGATGTAATACAAATAGCGTAGAATGACGAATGAGATAGTGACTTATGTTTTAACGAGGCAACATTTGGAAGATTATTCATTTATTAAACTCTTATTAAAATTCTTAATAAGTGAATTCCCTTTAGTTGAAGAACATGCGGACCCTGATTGGCATTCTCTGTTTCTTCTCAGTGGGTTTGACTAATTTTGTTGGTAAATATAATAATATTTATAACTTAAAATGTATTTTTAATTGCAGTATATTTATTTCCTATTCTAAATAGTTCAAATGAAAAAGAATTCTTTTTCACAAAACTAAAAACAAACAAGAATCTTATTCAAAATTCTGAATTTTCAAGCCAAAAAACACGAGTTTTCAACAAAATAAATGAATTTTCAACTAAAAAGATAAATTTTCAAACAAAAATGGAATATTTCCATTTTCAGTTCATAAAATTAATTCTTAACTGAAAAGAACAGACTTTCAATAACATAGTTGAACTATTAATCAAATAAATATATTTTTAACAAAAATGATGAATCTTCAACCAAAAAAGTAAATTTTTAACCAAATTTAATTTTCAACCCAAAAGATGAATTTTCTACCATAAAAGACAATTTTCAACAAAATAATTTAATTTTCAAGTGAAAAACAAAAATTTCAACCTAAGAAAAAATAGTTGAAATAATCGAAAAAAATGTCAACAAAAAAAACACGAATTTGAAACAAAATAGTTGAATTTTTAGTAAAAAAATTAATTTTCAACCAAACAAAATAAATTTCTAAAGAAATAGATCAATTTTTAATCTAAAAATATAATTTTTTTACTAAAATAATTTAATGTTTAACCTAAAAAATATGAGTTTACAACCAAATAAATGAGTTTTTAACTAAACTGATGAAACTTTAATAAGAAGAGTGAATTTTTAACCAAAGATTTCAATTTTCAAACCAAAAGATTAGTTTTCTACAAAAACGGACAAATTTTTAACAAGAGACATTAAATTTAAACTAAAAAAGATTATTTTTTAAGCAAAAAGAGAATATTTAAAATGTTAGGAAAGTAATATTTTAAGCAAAAAAAAACATGATTCTTCAACAATATAGTTAAATTTTCAACCGCAGGCATGATATTTTAATGAAAAAATAGAACAGTTAAATTTTCAATAAAAAAATTAATTTTCAACCAAATCAAATAAATTTCTAGAGAGAATTTTTGAATATTCAACCCAAAGAATAATTCTCTACCAAAAAATACGAATTTTCAATCAGATACATTTATTTTAAACTAAAAAGATTAACTTTTTACCAAAAATAGAATAGATAAATTTTAAGTAAAAAAATTAATTTTCAGCAAAAAAATGTTAATTTTTATACCATAATAATTGAATTTTCAACCCACAAGATACGAGTTTTCAACAAAATAAATGAATTTTCAGCTTGAAAATATAAACTTCAAGAAAAAATGGAAAAGTTATATTTTCGGCTGAGAAAATTAAATCTGAACTGAAAAAAAAACTTTCAACAAAATTGTTCAATTATTATCAACCAAAAAAATTAATTTGAACAAAAATGATTAATCTTTGACCATGAAAGTGAATTTTTAACCAAAAAGATGAATTAGTCATCAAGACGATGAAAAGATACATTTTCACAAAAGATGAAATTTCAAGAAGATAGAGGAATCTTCAACAACAACAAACTTTCAAGAAAGTATTTAAATTTTCAACAAAAAACAGTTTTTCGACTAAAATGATGAATCATCAACCACAAAAATGAATTTTTAACAAAGTGATTCCACTTTTAACTAAATAGTTGAATTTTCAATCAAGGAAGATGAATTCTTAACTAAAAATGTAATAGTTGATATTTCAATCAAAATCATTTTTTTTTTACTGAAAATAGTTGAATCTAACCAAAAATATCGAGCCATTAAAAATTAAATAACCTTCAAGTGAACATTGAAAAACGCTAATAATATTTATTTGATGTATATCGTTTGGATCTAATAATTTGTTAAATTATTTAAGTCATTTAACAAAAATTAATTTTTAATACTCAACAATTTGTAATCATGTAATTTTTAAGTTTAATTTTTAAGTTTTGAATATTAGGAAATAATAATCCAGGGGCCCTTAATTACCTGCTAGTTAATTTCATAATTAATACAATAATTAATTTCCTGCTTATACTTTTTTTCCAGAATTAACTTGGCCATTTAAAAAAACCGCAATTTATCCTGATCCCATCGAAGTTCGAAATGTTAATTTCTATGAAATTTCTGAAGTCGTATCTGGGAGGTTATTAGGCGATTATAAAGTCCTAGTAGATGAAGATTATAAGTGGATCCTTGGAGTATTAATAAATGGATATTTGCGTCCACTGAAGACTTTTATGGCGAATGCCGGTTTCACAAGAGTTAAGGCACACATACATGGAAACATTGCCAACGAGTTTGTAGCGCTTCCGCAACAAGATCCAGTGAATAATCTTTTTGGAAAGAAATTACGGTCAAAACACATTCTTTTGGCGAGAATGTTTTAATAATTCAACTTCCTATGGGGTTATCAGTCAATTCATATGCTTTTATGTGAACTGTGACGTGCGATGGCCTATTGAATCTCTCCACCTGGGGTGATTGCTAGAGACGTTGATGAGCGACCCGTGTCAGAGAGATGGTAGTATAATGAAGCTTGGCCCATGTGAGTTATGCTTACCCGAAAGGGAACTGGCCAAATTATTCTGCTTTATATGAAAGTTTATTAAGGCATTTGTGAATACAATAAAAAATACTGCAAATAAACCCTGGAGACATTATTCCTTCCTCATGGAGGAATTAGTATTGTATTAGTATTGTGAATATTTAAATTTACTTTTTTGGCATATTTCGATATAATACGACCCTAGGAAGTCAAAAATATAATTTTTAACTCCGGCGACTCCGCAAGCAATCCATCTTCCCCTAAAATCTTTACCGAATTCTCTTGCCAGATTGCATTACCTTCCATTCTTCTCCTACATTCTTCCCATACAACTTCAATATTTCCTCTTCCCATTGACAGATTCTGCACTTCCTGTTCACCCAATCTTCAAAATACATCCCTTTATTTGATGTACATTTCTCCAAGAAGAAAAGAAAAGTTTCGACACACCTCAGTGTCTTCTTCAAGATTATAAATTCTGAAAAGCATATTAAAACATTTTTTTTTTGTATACAAAAACGTGCTAATTTTTGTAAAAGTACAATTATATGGTTATAAACAGAATAAGGAAGTTCATAATTATTGAGACTCCCCCGTATCATCTCCTAAAGTGCATAAAATCAATAGGAAAATGGCGTTGATAAAAGATTAAAAAAAAATTTCAAGTAAGAAAGCTTATACGAAAAAATCTAACTCACCTTTTAAAAACTGTCTAAGGTTAATGTCGGTTATTTAACATTTGAAACAAACAATCAAAAAGTTTTTATATTAGATACCGGACAGAGGACGATGTCGCAACAGATGTGAGGCTTGAGTCGTTCAAGTCTCCTCCTGCCATACATTCCCTCTCCTATTCCCTCTTCTTTCATCTACTTACCCTCTCGTCCCTTACTCCCCCTGCATATCCCTTCCCTTCGCATACTTCTCCCTCTTCTCCTACTACCCTTCCCCGCCCCCCACTTCCAATACTTCTCCATTCCACACTTCTCTTGTCCTTCTATCCCTCCCATCATCTCACTTCCCTTGTCCTACTACCTCCACTCCATTTTCCACGCTTGATTCCCTTCACTCTCCGTACTTCCCCCTTTCATCGCTGCTCCTCACTTCCCCTACTTCCCCTTGACCTCCTATTTTCGCCTCCTTTAATCTCATCTCATCTCGTCTTCGAGAAGAGATGAAAAATCTTGATTCAAATCTCACTTCCCTCGAATCTTATCCAGTTTTGAATCCCCTCTCGAGTCTCAAGTGTTGTCTCCGGTATCGAGGCTCATATGGTCTCAAATCTCATGAAAAAAGTACGACAAACAAACGAACCAATAAAAAAACGTTCTTACATGTATAAGGTACAGTAGAAGTATAGCTGGGCGGATTCTGCGGCACCACTGCGTAGTTCCAGCTGCCACCAACAGATGACGCCACCGGTTAGTTCCAGTCTGACTCAGCCAATAAGGATGGTCCCTGCTTTACCGATCGAACTCACATGTAACCTTCGTGTAGCTGGCACACATGCGATCAGGGAATCTCCAAGTTCTGGAACTTTCTAGAAATTTGCTTTTCTAGGAGTTTCGATCAAAGTGCATTATTTTGTTAAACTAAGTTAAGAATCTACATTATTTGAACCTGTTTTCTTAGTTAAGTATCAGTTAGTAACATTAGATAGCACTCTAGTTTCTTTAAATAGTAGTAAAGTTAAAAGCATTAGCTACTTAAATTATTGATAGATGACGCTGCTATACATTTAGCAAATTTGTTAAGTATCGCTCCTTATAGCGTTGGATATTTACAGACCGCATTGTGTTGGTTTTAAAATCCAATGTATTGCTGGCTGCTGTCAACTTTAAACGATGTGCTTTATAAACAACGGCAGGTTACTTTCAAAGTCTAAAATATTGCTGGCTGTTGTCCCTTTTAGCGATGGAGTCTACAAGCTTTGTTGGGTAAAATTCAAAATCTAAAATTAGATACCTCCCAGATACAGCTCGCTATCGTTGTTTTCAGTGCTGGACTTCTACAAACGTGTTTGGGTTGAATTCAAATTGCATGCTCTTGGTACTCATTCAATTCAGCCTAAACTCTCCTGAATTATTTAAATTGACTAGATATAATTTGTGTTTAAATTTGCTTATAACTTTTATTCTTTATTCTAATTTAAACAGCCATCCAAACAAGAAATGTAGTAGAAGTTGGGAGTATCGATTCATCTTTTCTGCAAAGCAGTTGGACACCATGTCCAATATCGACGATTCTGGAAAGTTTACGGATATTGAAAACCTCAAAAGCAAGAGCTTATATTCAAGCCTTCCAGAATCTTCGGTGTATAAAAAATCGTCAGAGATCACGTAAATATTTCCAGAAGGATCGATTATTTCCGGAAAACCAGGAATCCGCAGAATTTTATTCTTGGTTGGTATTGCAGTGACCCACCTCGTTAAGCGAACCAAGAATTCGTGCCAGCTTTGCAGAAATGTCAATCACTGTTTAACGACTGAGAAGATACAGAAAGTTTAACGAATATAAATCTAAGAGGCAATAGATCCACATTGATCGAAACTCCTAGAAAAGCAAATTTCTAGAAAGCTCAAGAACTTGGAGAATACCTGATCGCATGTGTGCCAGCTACATAAAAGTTACATGTGGTTTCGGTCAGTAAAAGAGAAACTATCCTTATTGGCCGAGTCAATAATCTGCGTCAGGGATCTACATAACCGACAGTTCAATTACCGACTTTGGGAACTGACTTTGCTATACTACTAGCACTTAAGACTCTTACATCTAAAGAGTTTACTTCCAGACTAGTCTGGAGTTGCCTTTAAGATCTTCTTAAGGTTACCCGTAAAAAACGAATCAGTCTAATCTGGGTTCCCGGCCGTGAAGGTACTGAATGTAATGAGAAATAGTATATTGCACAACTAGGGTTGAAAGGCTATGATTGCAAGAAGTGTGAGAGGGCAGCACTCACACTTGTTGCAACCATATAGCCTTTCGACCCTAGTTGTGCACGCTATTTTTCGTCATACCTTTATCGGAGATCGATTTTCCTTTGCTCGCGAATCGAATGCATTTTGTTCAGAATAATCGACTATAATATTTTGACAGTAGACAAGAGGTTAGAGTAGTCACTTGAAGTTGGCTGCAGCGCTCGTGCGATTATGACGGCGATGGAAAGAGAGAGGGAATTATCGCGGCACAATAGAGAGATTCTGCTTTCGACCAATCACGAGCCGCTTTATTTTTTTTCATCCCGCTACGTCATCACCTTTCCTCCCTAGGGGGGAAAAGAAAACTTGGCTGCATTCGGCCACTTTCGCTTCGCTCTAAGGCAATGAAAATCGATCTTTCGATGAAGGTATGATGAAAACATATTTACTGGTTAAGATTGGAGCTTTTCAGATCCTAATCGGCCCGGAAACCTACTGTGATATCTCGCATTCCGAGAAATTCATGTCGGGTACATGTACTAAGAGGACTAATGAACTATTAAAAATGGAAAGAGGGCAGCTTAATGTTTTAGTAGGTATGCTTCCTGGACACTGCCGACTCGGGTTCCAGAAACGAAAGAGGGCGTCGATTCTCGATTCTTCGGTTCCGGAAAAAATTGTCGGTTCCGTTAATCGAATAATCAACCGTGGGAATCGAATCTTCAAATCCGATTCCTCCCTTTATACAAGCCCGCGAATATTTAAATTTTGATTTAAGTTAATATTTCATTTTAATTAAAATACATAATAATTTTAATCTAAATGAGTAATTAATGAATTAAAGTTAATATCAATTAAAATTATTAATTGAATCTAATATTACTTAAAATTATTAATATTTAACCCAATTAATTCTCAATATCTATTATTCGATTCTCGGAGTCAAATCCCGGCATCAAGAGTCGATTCTGGAGCCATTTCCGGATAGCCGGCGTCGACTCCAAAAAATCGATTCTCGAACGCATGGAGTCGAATCCTCCCAAGAACCGGACTCGATTTCACGATCCCTACTGCCGACTACGAAAATACTTGATCAACATAAGGATTGGAGACAACCCTCGTTGTCGAAAGTGTGATTTTCGTGAGACAGCTCATTACATACTTTGTAAATGTGAAGCACTGGCGTGCCTCAGAAACAAATACTTGGAAGGATATTGTTTGGAATCAGAAGATTCTGATGACATCTCCTGGTAGGTTAGAGCATGACTTTTTGGTAAAGACTGACCTTACAAGAGATAATTAAATTTTAGGGTTTGGTACAATCAGTTTTACCCCAGTGCTGTGTGCAAGTAATGCCCTACACTGACTGTACATTTTATGCACATGTATGTACATTTTTCTTTTTATCGAAAGATAAAATTTTATCAGCAGACTAATGAAATACAAATAATTCACAATGGAGAACGAGATGGCAAGTAGTATAATTTATGGTAGAAGATTTCAAAGAATACAATATGACATACAAATATCGACTGAGATTGCGACAGATGTAATATAAACTGTAAAATTTTATATAATTCCTGTTTTTTAAAGTCTTGTGGAAATTCTTAATAGGTGGATTTTCTTTCTTCCAAAACAATGAAGACCGTGATTGTTCTGGTTTTCACCTTAGTATTTTTCACTACTTTTGTTGGTAAACATAATTATATCTATAATATTCAAAGTGTATTTCTAATTGCCGTTTATTCACATTCTATTCGAAATCGTTCAAATGCAAAAATTCCTTTCTACCTAACTCACTAAAATTTTCGCCTTTTTGTGAAAGCAAACTTTTTAGATGCAAATACCCATAGTTTAAGAGCTGTTGATCAATTGATCTGATTTTTTTCTTTTTCAAGACATAAGACTATGGTGCACGAAATGGAATAGGAACCAATTTACGTTAAACATAGAATGGGAATCATTATAGGTTTTCGTATGTTTTATTGAGTGGGTTACGACGTGGAAGATTTTGTTATCACTCAAGGACTGCGCAGTACTTATTCCGTGCTTAAATTTTAAACAAAGTCTGAAATTGTTTCCTTTTGAACGCTTCAAGTTTTATTTAATAAAGGGTGGGACCCACATATCAGAAGCATGGTGCGGTCTGAGATAATAATTTCCTGTTTATATTTTTTTTTGCAGAATTAACTTGGCTATTGAAAAAGAAAGCAGCAATTCATCCATCTCCCATAGAAGTTGAAAATGTTCGTTTTTGGGAATATTGTCCACTTATATCTGTGGGGCTAGATGCAGGCTTTTATAAAGTACTAACAGATGCCAATCACGAACACATCATTGGAATAATCCTGGGTGGAATTTTGCGTCCATTAAAGGCTCGTCTTCAAGGTGGCATGGTCAGAGTTAAAGTACGCATACATGAAAACATTGCCAACGAGATCGTAGTGATTCCAAAGAACGATTCTCTGAATAATTTGTTCGGCAAGAAATTTGGAGCACAAAACATTCGTTTTGCCAGAATTCCTTAATAATTCAACTTCAGAGTACACATGGGCAGTACTTCTAAGGTGATGCTGCAATTTATTAAAATTATTGGAACAACCTGAATGATTCTGGTTTATATTATGGGTTGTTAATAAAATTTTAGGGAAAATAAAAAAAAAATGTTTCCCATTAACAGATTCTGCACTTTCTGTTCTCCTTCTTTCCTTCATACATTCCTTCCCTTACCTCTTTTTCCAATCTAAATCTTAATATTCTTGTTTAACTTCTCTCTTCCGATTTCTTTTCTAAATAATTTTCTACTCCTTCCGCTTTTTTGCCTCCAATCCTTCAAATGAAAAAACGCCTTTATTGTTTTGTGCATTTAAACCAATTTCCGAAGCGATATGCATGAAAATTCGAAGAAAAAAAAATTGGACCACCCTAGTGTCATCCCCCTCCCTCCCTCTGTTAACAACAGTAGTTTATGAACGGACCCTATCCTCTCAAAGTAATATTCCCAACCTGGCATTCAGGACATTTTTGGTGCTCTCTAGGTATGGTGATAGAAGAAGCGCAAAGGGTTAAATTAAGTTCTAGAGCGAGAAAGGTGGGATGGAAGCTTGAGAAGTATTTTAGCGAGGGAAGAGGAGGAGATTTTGCGAAAAGTGCCTAAAGGAGGTAGAAGAAAGGAGAGGGAGGGCGATGGAATTAATGAGCTGAGCAGAAGAAATAATTTTAATGAATTTCAGAATTATTTTAGAAGAACTGTCCATGAGTACTCTGAAGTTGAATTATTAAGGTATTCTGGCATAATATATATAATTTGTTAACCTTTAGGTATGGACGTGCGATCTCATAGACCAAATCAAGCTTCTGATATGTGAGTCCCTCCCCCCTGGCCTTCCTCGAGGCTGCCGTTATTAGTAGCTTTTATTTAAGTTGTGCATTCGCCAATATACTAGGTGGACAACGTGTGGTCCACATGCAATTTATGAGTAATATCAATAGAAAGCTCCTAGGGAGTCCGCGAGACCGCACGTGGACGGGAGCGTCAGAATTTCATATTTTTGTTTTTTAATTTGTTTCAAGTTATTTAAAACGCAAGATATCACACACTAACAAACTTGAGCATGATAAGGGTACCCCAGAGTAGGAAACGCGGCCGACCCAGAAAAATATTACGTCCCGATCATCCCCCATTCGAGCAAAAAGTAACAAATCAGTAGAGACGTGCGGTCCCTCTGACCGAACCATGCTTCTGATTTGTAGAGGTCCCTCCCCTTATGGGATCAAACTTGAAGCGTTCGAAATCAAACAATTTCAGACTTCGTTCAAAATTTAGGCACGGAATAACTACTGCGCAGTCCTTAAGTGATAACAAAATCTTCCACGTCGTAACTCACTCAATAAAACATACTCAAACCGATAATGATTCCCATTCTATGTTTAGCGTATATAGGTTCCTATTCCATTTCGTGCACCACAGTTTTATGTCTCAAAAAAGAAAAAAATCAGATTCGAACGATTTTGAATAGAATTGAAATAAACGGCAATTAGAAATACACTTTGAATATTACAGATATTATTATATCTACCAACAAAAGTAGTGAAAAATACTAAGGTGAAAACCAGAACAATCACGGTCTTCATTGTAAATTATTTGCATTTCATTAGTGTGCTGATAAAATTTTATCTTTCGATAAAAAGAAAAATGTACATACATCTACATACAATGTACAGTCAGTGTAGGACATTACTTGCCCATAGCACTGGGGTAAAACCGATTGTACCGAACCCTAAAGTTTAATTATCTCTTGCAAGGTCAGTCTATAACATACAGGCATGCACTAACTTACAGGAGATGTCATCAAAATCTTCTGGTTCCATAAAATATTCCTCCAGGTATTTGTTTCTGAGGAACGCCATTGCATCACATTCACAAAGTATGAGATGAACTGTCTCACGAAAATCACACTTTCGACAACGAGGGTTTTCTCCAATCCTCATGTTGGTCAAGTCATTTCTCAGTCGGCAGTTTCCAGTAAGCATGCCTGCTATAACATTAAGCTGCCTTCTTTCCATTTTCAATATATCATTAGTCCTCTTAGTACATGTACCAGATATGAATTTCTTGGAATGCGAGATACAACAGTAGGGTTCCGGGTCAATCAGGGGCTGGGATGCTCCAATCTTAGCCAGTAAATATGTTTTCTCATTACATTCAGTATCTTCATGGCCGGGAACCCAGACCAGATTGATCCGGTATTTCCCTGCCTGTTTTCTCCAATTCTTCAGTTTGCTTCAGTCCCATTTCCTATATATCTATCCCTAAAGAACTCCTTTCTTCTTCCCATCTTTTCTATTTCCTCGCCCTCTCACACCTTTCTTCTAGATCCTTCAAACGCTTTTTCGCTCACTCCTCCTCGTTTCCTCCCTTAGCTTCCCCTCAAACTTCCACTTTCTCTTTCTTGCTCTTGTATCTAATTAAACACTTTGCGCTTTTTCTCTCCCCATATATTCAGGCTTCCTTTAGTCTAATAGTTTTTGTAACCTCTCAATCGTGCATCTCGTCCCTTCCTTTCCATACTCATATCTCTGCTCCATAGCCCAATACTGGCCATACTAGCATATCAAAAAACCACATTCTCCTTCTTTAATCTTTTTTACATTCTTTAACTTATTCTCTACACCTAAATTAGAATAAAATTGTATCAAATATAATTTTTATGTATGTACAAAGATATTAGGACCTAGATCCGGCAAGCTGATGGTGATGCCTCTACAAGTATGTGATGGTACTATGAAATCCTATTAGAGCAAGAGAGAAAGAAATAACGCTATCCTTCTTACTCGAATGGGATTTTTTAGTACCATCACATACTGGTAGAGGCACCACTATATTATTGCCAGATCTAGTTCGTAATATCTTTGTTAATATTAGTTTGAGGATCGGGTGCAAGTTTTTAATCATCTACTTTTTTTTAAGTAATGAAGATATTTATCTTTTTATTTTGATTCTGTGAGGGATTTTTCGAAATTTTCATATCCATAAAGAAATTTAAAAACGCTTAAAAATTACCAAAATGGCTTATGGTTTTCTAAAAATAAAAGATTTGGGTTTATTTCAGAAAATATGCGACATTCGGGAAAAAGTGCAAAGGGAAAGTTGTTCTCCTAGAAGTGCTCTGCAAAATGTTTATTTTCTTAATATTCAAAATTTCGGTCTTAATTCGCATATTCGGTACTTTAGTTGGTAATGCAGGTTTCTACCTTACCTGCATCCAGTGAATTGGCGGGAAATTAAAATATTGCAAAAGGGGAGATGAATTCAAAATTGGCGGGAAATTCAACAGCAGTAACAGGAAAATTCAAACGTGATGGCAAATTCAAAACGTTATCGACTTCCAGAGTAGTGGGAAGTATAGTGACGGAAGTAAGAAAGAAATATATTTCAGGGAAGGATAGGAAAGAGAAAATTAATCTCCTCCTTATAATAGGAGAAGCAAAGTAAAATAGAAATTAATGCGAGAACAAGAGATAGAGAAGGAAGGGAATAGGGAGGAGAGTAAAGAAGAAAATCTAAAGACAAAATACTGAATGAGAAGGGAAAGAGGAGAGTGAAGACGTTTGAAGAGATGTGGTTTATCTTAAACGAAAATATATGAGGGGATGAGGAAGGGGAATAACACTCAGGAGGAGGAAAGAGAACGGTAATTGATTATGTGATAGTGGAGGAAGAGATAAGAAAGTTCAAGCAATTAGAGGTGGATTATGTCGATTCGGTTCACTATCCCATAATCGTGACATTAGAGGGAGAAAAGAGTAACAGCAATAAGGATGAAAAGGATGTAAACGTAAAAAGAACATGATTAGTGGATTGGTCAATAGAAAGAAAAGAATTTAGGAAAAATATAAAGAATAAGAAAATGGGAGAGGGATATGTATAAGAGATGGGTGGAGCACAAAAAAGCAGTTAGTTGAGGAGCGGGTAGAAGTGGATATAATAAAGAATGAAAAGAGAAGTGGGAAGTGAGAAAGGAATTAAGAAAATGGAGAAAAGGGAAAAGTACTGGAAAACATAAGAGAAAAAGGAGTATACTGTGCCGTAAAAAAAAATGCAAGAAAATAAAAGGTTTGAATAAGAGGCGACGAAGGCTAGGATAAAAGAAAAGGTTTGGAAGTTAGTCAATAGAGTGAACAAAAAAAAGAGTAATCCAGGATATTGAGATGATAGAATGGAACAAATATTGTATGCATTGGCTAGTAGAGGTCTCTGCCTCCTCTAAAGGTGGAAAAGAGGGAAAGAAAGGGTTTACTAAAGAGAGTATCGGAAATTGTTAGAGGAACTAAAATCAGGATGAAAGTAGCAGATCAAGTAGGAAATAGTTTCTGGTTAGTGAGAGGAAAAGAAAAGATAGAAATGGCAGCGAGAGATATAGTGGTGATAGTAGAAGATGAATAAGGAATGCTTAATTTTAGGATTGGAGAAATAGATAGGAAAAACTTGAATCTAAATGGACTGAAAGATGGAAGGAAGCAAAGTTAGAAGAGTAAGGGAAATATGGCGAGAGAAGAAGCACAAAGTGCAAATTAAGTACTAGAGCAGGAAAGAGGGCTTGGAAGTTTGACGTGAATCTAAGGGAGGGAAAGAGAGTAGAGTTGACGAAAAAGTGTTTGATGAAGGTAAAAAAGGAGGAAGAGAGCGATAGAATTAACGAGATGGTATGAAAAATAAATGGAATTCCTTAAGGTTGGGAAGAGATAAGATGGACAAGAATAGCAAGTTTTAGATTCGGAAAAGAGTTCAGGGAAGGGATGTATTAGAGAAAGAAGGAGAATATAAAATGAATACGAGAAAGTTTTTTTCATTTTTCTTAACAAATGGTTAACAAACCATAATGTGAAATTATAATTGAAATTGAATTATTAAGGTATTACGGAGGTATGAATAGAAAATTATTTATTGTCATAATTATTAAATTAACAAGCAGAAGAGGAACTTTGATGCACCTCGCTGGAAGTGCTCATAATTCTAATACCCTTTCTCACTACGCATACGTCGCGTCGACAACGAGATTGGTAACCGTTGGCGCGTTTATTTAAAATGATTTAATGTGTACATAAATTTTTCACAATAATCAATAACTTTGAAGTTATTAAAAATAATTCTTTGGTCACAAAATAGAATAAATTGAAAAGTAAAATATTTATCTACTTTAAAATTGTTATTTGTTGTAAGCAATTGACTTGCACATTCAATCATTTCAAATAAGCGCGCTAATGGTAACCAATCCGCTTATCGCCACGACGCATGCGCAGTGCGAGAGGATACCAGTCCCTGGGTTTTCATTTTCTAATACTAAAAACATAAACAAATCAAAAGTTCGTAATAACAAATAACTTAAGTTTTTCAATTTTATTTATAACTATCTTCTCTTATAGTAATGATACAAAATTACTCTTTTTGCGGATATATTTTTCTAAAATAGAACCAGATATTTTTAATATTTTTCAAATTTTTTATGTGGATCATATTGAATGTAACTTTTCCGTGAAGTAGTAACTGAGAGACTTTTCATTTAAATTAATATTTTTGTTGACAATTTCAGAAAAATGCATCTTTTCTAGCATTATTGAAAGAGAATATTATAGAAAATGATGGTTAATTGTTTACAAAATTCTATTTGTTAACTTGAATTGATTGTTACCTCACTCTAACAGAAAAGTGGAAAAAAAGTTGTACATTTTAGAAAAAACTGCAACTTTCTAGCATTATTCTAAAAGAAAATTGCTGTAAAAACAATAGATTATTCAAAAAATGTATTTAAAGATCTAATTATAAGTACAAAGTAATATTTTGTGTATTAGAAACAATTTTTACTAAAAGAAACAGCAAAAAATAATAATCTTTTAACAGACTTTCAACCAAGCAGTTAAATTTTGAACTGAAAAATATGAATTTTGAACCAAAAAGATTAGTTTTTCACCAAAAAAGAAATTTTTTAATACAGTAGTTGAATTTTCATCTAAGAAAAATAGAACAATTACATTTTGAATTTGAAAAATTAATGTTGATAAAAAAACAATTTTCAACAAAATAGTTCAATTTTTCAACCCAAGAGATGATATCACAACTAAAATTATGAATATTTAACTGGCATTGTTACATTTTCAGTAAGAAAAATTTTTCGACAAAAAACGACGATTTTTCGACAAAATAGATAAATTTTCAAGCAATAAATTCGCAAGCAATAAAATGAATTTTTAAAAATGTAGTTTAAATTTTACTTCAATCCACAAATTTTTCTCGAAAAATGACATAGTTAAATTTTCAGTTAAAAAAATTAATTTTCAACAAAATAGTTAAACAAAAATTTGATAGTCGAGTCTTCTACTGAAAACACTACATTTTTAAGCAAACATAAAATGGTAACATTTTCAATTAAAAAATTTAATTTTCAGTGGCAAAAAAAAAAAGAATTTTCAACAAAATAGGCGAGAATTAAAGCATGAGAATTAATTTACCAAAATTAATTTACCAGAAAAAAACCCCTGAACACGAAAAACAGGTTTTCACAAATGTGTCTGTATGTGTGTTTGTATGTATGCCTGTCTGTGAGCACGGTCACTTTCGAAGGAATTGACAGATTGGATTGGCCTTTGGTACACTCTTTTACTGCCCTGAAATAAAGGTCAAGTTCGTTAGCCAGCCATTTTTGATGAAAATTCAAAAAGTTAAAGCATTTTTAAAATGTTGGAGACCACTTTTCTTTAGAATTTTCTCGTTTTCGACCAGAATTTGTTCGATATTTTCGAGATATTTAGTAATATCGCTGTCTTTAAATATAGGACATGCAATTAAAAATGTTACGTAATCGAGTAAAAAATTCCCCCACCCACATATAAGTAACGGACCGTAACGAAACACGAACCCCCTCCCCCCTTTTTAATGTTACGTAATATGTGAACGATCCCTTTTTATATTGTCTCAAACCATTTAAGTACTAACAAGTCCAAACAATTGCGCGTAAAAATGACAAAATGCACAATTTGATATTTCAACCCCAATAAAGGGCAATTTTCCACGCTTAAGGGTAGTATTTTTTCTCGTCATTTAATTATCATAATAAATGTTAAGATTCATAACAGATGAGGGAGAAATAAAATCATATTTCGATGATTTGGACTCAGTTACTTATTATGATTTAACTGAATTTTATCTAAAAAGCCTAATTTTGATTCATCTTTCATATTCTGAAGGTCACATTTGACCTATAGACATTTTAGAAATAATAATGAAACTAACAACAAGTTGCGAAGATGAAAAAATGTGTCGTCTACTTTTGATTTTTAAACTTTATGTTTATAACCTCCGAGCAGAAAACTAATTTCGAGTTGGAAGCTGGGGCGCACACGGTTTGAAGGACATTGAAGGTTTGCAAAAGACCGGCTCGTGTTTTTGGACGTCTGACGAGTGAAATACCGGTTCTTTGTGAATTTCAAAGGAAAAATGAAACTAGTATCGCTAAAATTGGTCGGTTTACGACATCTAAAGCTTCCTGCAGAAATTTTGTTGGAGCAAAAAGAGTTTTGCATGCTGGACATGTTATATTTTGTGGTAAAGAAGCCAAAAGACGAAACTTATTGTGTTAAAGTAATTGCATTTTATATGCAAAATTCATGTTTGAGGGATAAACCTGATGAAATAAGAGAGCAAATAAGGTTCTAAAGTGACGTAAAAGATGAAGTATGCAGTTGCAAAGCTAGATTGGGGGAAAAGTGCAAACACGTTGTTGCAGTCTTATTTCGATTGTGCATATTATTATATCATTAAGCCGTTTCCCTTTCGGGGTAGGCGTGAATTGCTCGGTTGGAAAGTAGTGATGTGTAGATGGGTATATAGGTGAAGGGTAATTAGTAAGTGTACCCATTATTGAATAATAATTAAAGCAATTATAGCACTTAAATAAATTATTTATGAATTTTTCCTTTGGGTTCAAAAATTATGACGAATTTGTTATATTTACAGCTTTTACTAGTGAACATTAATAAAAAATTACGAAATTTAAACATAAATTCTTTGCTCAATAACATTTTTTTTTGAAAATGTGCAAAAAGATGTTTTTTTTATTCAGTCACATGCACACATTTTAAACAAATTTGAATATGTCGAACCTGAAATTTATTCAGCTTGAACCAAAGTAACATTTTATCATTTTGCTTTTTCGGAAAAAACTTTTGTCGTGATTTAGGATTTTTGAGATTTCATTTTTTTTGCGATTTTGAAACGTAATAAACACCAAGGAAAAAATATTTCCATAAATAAAAAATAATAACATGTTTCTTTGGTTCAAGCTGAAGAAATTAGAGGTTTGAATCAATCCGAAAAACATGTTTTTGTACATTTTCAAAAAATCATAAATAAGGCAAAATTTATTTTTGAATTTAAAAAATTTTTAATTATAAATTTAAAAATGATCAAACGGTTTGATTAATTTTAGTATTTTTACTTCGCTCTACTGAAGAGTGTAGTTTTTAATTTACATTGAAAGTATTTATTTTAGTAAGGAAGAAATGACAAATCATGGAAAGAAATATTTATGAGAACGATGTTAAACATTAAAATTGTGTATTTAACTAATTTTATTTTTTTTCTGACTTTTTTATATCACTGTGAATGGATTTCCAACAACCTAAGTGTATCCAATTTTTGAAAATAAGTTCTTGAATGGCAGAAATCATCGAAAAATCATTGAAAATTATTAAAAAATATAACATTTCTTATAAAAAGGTTGTTTGTTCTTTCCGAAATGTAAAAATAAATGTTTAATCTTTCCTCTATTTTCCCCTTTTTCGTTTCCAACATTTTGGTATGGATTTTACAGAAAATCTTATATGATTTGAGAATGTTGTATATGATTTACAGAAGTTTCCATATTATAGCGAGAAAATTCCAGTAAATTCAATATGAATGACACTTTTTTTCCACTCACAATTCTTTTAAATTGGCAGATCAAACATACTGACTATTCATCAAAGTATAATTAACTTCGACTATTTAAATTTGATTCTGGACATATTAGCCACATAAATGGATTAAATTATTTTATTTTTATATCCAAATTTTATTTTTAAAGTTCAAGTTGAAAAACCATCCGCTTGGTTGAAAATTCAACTATTTCATTGAAAATTTATTTTATTTTGTTCAAAAACTGATTTCTCGAAGTTACAATTAAATTATTCTATTTTCTGTTGAAAATGAATCTTGTTTAAGTTGAAAATTCATCTATTTTGTTGAAAATTTGTCTTTTTTATGGAAAATTCATCTTCTGGATTGAAAATTCAACTGTTAAGTTAAAAATTGATTTTTTTATTGAAGATGCATCATTTTAGAGAAAATTTCATTTTTTGGGTAAAAATTTAACAAATTTGGCTGAAAATGCGTTTTTTTATGTTAAAAATGTATTTCTTTTAATTGAAAATGTATAGCTACTCCGATGTTTTTCTTTATTAATTGAAAAAATTTTCTTGGTTGAAAATTCAACTATTTTGTTGAAAATTGCTATTTTTTGGTTTAATTTCACAGTTTTTTATTGAAAATTAAAATATGTTTTGGTAGAAATATCAGCTATCACACTTTTTGTTGAGAATTCATTTTTTTTTTATCAAAGATTCATCAGTTTGGTTGAAAATTCCCTTTTTCTTGATTGAAAATTAATTACTTTTATAAAAAAAATATAATAATACAATTTAACATTAATAAATCCTAAATTTTGGTTCAGTTCTATTATGTACACAAATGTGACAACAATACTTTCGAGATTTTCGTCACACACCTATTTTTGGAGAAAGATTAATTCATATTTGTAAAACTGAGAAATATTTTTAAGAAATTTCAATACAATTTTAGAAAACAGCGCCTTGTATTTGGACCCAACTTCCCTTGGATTTATTCATTAAGCGTATGGAAACATACCAGGAATATTTAAAGCTTTATATTAAAAAAGAATTCGGAACTTCGACTGATGAGCACGTTGAAGGCGAACCTTCTTCTTCGACAATATCCACTGAACCCGATTTGAATTTGGATAATACTAACGAAAAACAAAACCAGGAGAAGAAAATTCTCGAGTTGAGAAGCATCCACCAAAGGCAATTTGGAACTTATTGTTTATTTTGTCTAAATAATATTTATTACTAAGAACAAATTATATTTTTTACAGGCTCAACAAAGCGAAGTTTACCGAAGTGACTCAAAAAGCTCGAAAGGAAGCGACACAAGCAATGGTCAACCATGCACAAAAAATTTACAACGGAGGTGAAGTCCAAATTCCAAAAACGCCTGCGCTTATGAGGCAAGCTTCAAAATTAATTACAAAATATATAAATAATAAATTCTCTATTCTGATAAGTGTTCGGTAAATTACTTTTTTTTGAGTAACTAGTTACAGTTACTAGACGAAGTAACTTTAAGTTATCTAAAAAGTTACTTTTTACACTTCCTTAATTTTATAATTTATATAAGAACCAAAATAACTGAGAAAATACATAAAAACTTAATTTAAAAAGAAATAGGCATTAGTTCAAGTAAATAAAAAATACACAATATATTTCGGCTAGTGAACAACAATATATATTTAGAATAAAATTTTCGTTGACTTTTTTTTCATCAGCCATGAAAAATGAGTTCATATTAAACTTCAAGATAAAATAATTACTCACGTATTCAATTCTAGCATTTCAAGTAAAAACATTCCATTTTCAACAAAATAGACGAGTTTTTAACAAACTTGTTGTATTTTCAACCAAAAAGATGAATTTTTAAGAGAAGAGTTGATTTTTCCTACCGGAAGAAATGAAATTTCAAATAAAAAAGAAAAATTTTGGACTTCCCACCAAAATAGTTAAATTTTTAACAAAATATATGAATTTTCAACCGACTGGTTGAATTTTCATACCGAAAATATTATTTTTCAACCAAAAATTTAATTTTCAACCAATTAGTTGAATTTTCTACCATTTTCAAACTAAAAAGAGGAATTTCACACAAAAGAGTTCAATTTACAACAAAAAAGTTAATTTTCAACCGAATAATTGAATTTTCTACCAAAATATTTCAATTTTCAACCAAAGAAATTAATTTTCATCTAAAATTATGAATCTTCAACCGGACAACTGAATTATTAACAAGGCAGTTCAACTTTCAACTGCATAGTTAAATTTTCAACAAGAAAAAACTAAATTTCAACAAAATAGCTGAACCCTTTACAGAAATTTTTTACCAAAAAAGATGAATTTTCAAACAAAAGCAACTCTTTTCAACAAAAGATTTTAATTTGAAATCCAGCACAGTTGAATTGAACCGAAAAAGCCCCACCCAAGTCAGATTGAATTTTCTACCAAAATAGTTGAATTTTCACCAACAAAAAATGAGATTTTATACCAAAAGAGATAACTTTTGAAACCTAAATGCAGAATTTTGAACCATGAAAGAAAAAAAATTCACTGAATTGTTCATTTTTTAAGCCAAAAAGACGAATTTTCTTCAAAGCAATTGCATTTTCGAACCGAAAATATGAATTGTCAACAAAGAATTGACTTTTCTATTCAATTTTTGAACTTTTTATCAAAATAGTGGAATTCTTGACAAAATACATGAATTTTCAACCAAAATAGATGAATTCAATATGAAAAATATAATAGTTGATATCATTTCAACCATAACAGATTTTTATTTAAAATTAAACAGAGTTGAATTCAACCAAAAAAGACGAATTTTCAACAAAATAGCTGAATACTTAACGAAATTAAATAAACTTTCAACCAAAATGGTTGAATTTTCCACAACAACAAAATGAGATTTTTTACCAAAAGATGTGAATTTTGAAACAAAAAAGCCAAATTTTGAACCAAGAAAGAAAAAAGATTTCCAATAAATTGTTGAATTTTCAAGCCAAAAAGCAGAAAATATGAATTTTCAAGAAAAAAGTTACTTTTCAACCAAAAAGTTGAACTTTCTACCAAAATAGTTCAATTTTTAACAAAATAAATTAATTGAAGTTAAATTTTCAACAAAAATAGGTAAATTCTCAACGAAAAATGTAGTAGTTGATATTATTTCAGAATATTTAAATTTGAAATTAATCACAGTTGAATAAAAAAAAAAAAAAAAAAATTTTAAATATAGCTGAATGCTCAACAAAAAGAGACTAATTTTCTACTCATAACTGACAAAAAAAACACAAAGTAACTTCAATGTAACTAAAATTAATGTTCCAAGTTCCTGAAAAAATCGTAGTTAAGTTATGTTACCAATTTTTTTTTTAGATAGTAACGAAGTTATCCTGAAAGTTACAAGTAACCTAACTTTTCAGTAACTCAACTCTGATTCTGATACAAATTTTTTATTTTATAGAGCCGAGATAGTGGAGCTCAAAATGAAGAGGGACAATTTAGAAAAACAGGTCTCAATTTTAAAGGAACATCAAGTCCCCGAGGCGGTACAAAAATATTCGAATTCGATAATAAACAAAGTTCTTGTCGAAAACGCAAAAGCTATTCAACAAAGAAGGGAAGATTCCATTCAGAAACTAAGAAATCTTCTCTCTCTCGCCAGAAATCATGGATATCTCCATTCTGATTTGCTCTACATTTTAATTGAACTCGAGAATCAAAAACTTTCAGAAGTTATCGAGTTCGTGTCGGACGTTCGAAATCATCTCGCTATGGAATATTTTTCATCCTCCAAACGTTGCGTTAGTATTCCAATTCAAGTTTTCCATTATTTGTAAATAAAATTTTTAATTAATCGAAATTAAAGAACGCCTTGATATTACAATTATTTCTGCAGGACTGGATGCAAAAAGCACAAGAAGCTATTTCCTCTTCAGGAAATCAAAATGTCTTTAATAAATATTTCACAGCGATGATGGGGGTTGAGGAAGGTCCAAATTCTATGGAAATTGCCATGGAAAAATTTAGTGAATTATTAAACGAGACTGAAAGTATGAAGGAAACTATTTCAGAATCAATGAAAATGAATGCCGATCACTTGCGACTATTGTAAGTATTTTTCACGTATTTTTTTAAATTACCATGACTTGAAATTTAAAATGATACATTTTTTTCAGGGATCGTGAACTTTTAGCAAAATATAATCGTCAAATCCAATGTTCCGGAGATTCGTCCCTTAATTTGGAATTCTATATTGACAAAACGGGGAAAAATGTGCAGAATTTACAAGCTGAGGTTCTGATAATCAGGAATAAATTAAAGGAAATGATGGTAAAAAATATTTATTTACTTATTTACAGGCCTCAGACTCACTACACTATTGACACTATTTGACACTTTTTTGAGCGATTACAAAATATTATGGTTTTTTTTTATGAATTAACAAAGTATTTCAATCAAGCAGTTGAATTTTCAACAAAAAAAGATAGATTCTAAAAAAAAGTACTAATTGATATTTTAATCAAAAAAATATCATTTTAAAATTTAAAAACTTGAATTAAACAAACAAAAAGACAAATTTCCAACAAAATAGTTGAACCCTCAAACCAACACAGATGAATTTTCAACTAAACAGTTGCATCTTTAATAAAAAAAAAGATGAACTTTAGACCAGTATACATACATTTTTAACCAAATAGTCAAATTTTCAAACAAGAAGATTAATTTTCTACCAGAGAAGACGAATTTTCAAGAAAATACATACTTTTTTAACCAAATAGTTCAATTTTTAACAAAAAATATTAATTTCAAATAAATAAAACGAATTTTAAACAAAATAAATTCATTTTCAGTTAAAGAAATTAATTTTTAACAAAAAGTCGAATTTTGAACTAAAATAATGAATCTTCAACCAAGAAAGTGAATTTTCAAGAAAGTAGTTAAACTTTCAACCGAGGAGTTGAATTTTCAACCTAAAGAGATTTGATATTTTATCACAGATTTTAATTCAAATTAAAAAACAGTTGGATGAACCCAAAAAAGACGAATTTGGAATAAAATACATAAATATTCAACCAAATCGTTAAATTTCCCATCAAATTGTTGAATTTTCTACAAAATAGTTGAACTTTCAACCTGAAATCGTGAATTTTCAACAAAAATGTTCATTTATAACAAGAAAAGATTAATTTTAAATGAAACAGTTGCATTTCGAAATAAAATGAGCGAATTAATTACATTTTAAACCAAGAGGATTAATCATCTATCAAAAAAGATGAATTCTCAACAAGAAAAATTTTGTTGAAAATAGTTTAAGTTTCAATCAAAAAGATGAATTTTCTACCATAGAAGACGAATTTTTGAACAAATTGCATAAATTTTTAACCAAATAGTGCAATTTTCAACCATATGTAATTTTCTACCAAAAAATAATTTTTCCACAAATTACATAAATTTTCAACTAAATAATTTGAACAATGGATGTGATGTTAGTTTCTCAAAATTTGTAAATCAAATAGTATAATTTTCAAACTAAAAAAATTCAATTGTAAACTAAAAATGTACTAGTTAAATTTTCAATTAAGAGAATTAATTTTAAATATAAAAAAACTAATTTTCTACAAAACAGTTTAATTTTGTACCAAATAGTTGCATTTTTTACTAAATTGTGGAATTTCCAACCCAAAAATATGAATTTTCAACAAAAAGTTTATTTTCAACCTTCAGCTGAATTTAAAACAAATGAGTTAAATTTTCAGTTATAAAGATTAATTTTTAACCCAAAAATAACGAATTTCCAACTAAAATTATGAATTTTAAACCAAAAAATGAACTTTTATGAAAGTAGTTCATCTTCCAACCAAGAAGATGAATTTTCAACGAAAAATGTAATGGTTGATATTTCAACAAAAAATATTTTAATTAAAAATAAAAGACACAAAAATGGATTTTGTACCAAAACAGACTAATTGTCAGCAAAATTCGATAATTTTCAACCAAATAGATCAATTTTCTACCAAATTGTTAATTTTTCTAGCCAAAAAGACGAATTTTCTACAAAGCAGTTGAATTTTTAACAAAAAAGTTCATTTTCAACCGAAACCGATTAATTTTTAATCAGAAAGTTGCATTTTTAATTAAAATAGGTAAAATTACTACAGAAAGAGATGAATTTTCAACAGTACAATTGATATGACTTTTTAACAATCTTGTTGAATTTTCAACAAAGTAACTCCATTTTGATCCAAATAATAATATTTTTAACCAAAAACTATGAATTCTTAACCAAAAATTTAATAGTAGATTTTTTAACCGCAAAGGCTTAACTTTCAACAAAAAAAAAGAGTTAGACTTTCTTATTGGGTTCCATTAATTCAGTTCGCAAATAACGGGAAAAAGTGGATAAATAAGAATTTTTATAATTTATAGACGGAAGAAAAATATTTTACATAAAAATTGGTATTCAATTTGAATACTTTTCAAATATTAGGATAGAAAACTGGAAACTTTGCTTAAACAATAAAGTTAATTTTCCATTTCACACTTTTTTATATCAGACTTTTACATTTGGACCAGAGTTGGTAGTAACTTGTTTCAAGTAACTTAGTTACTAAAAAGTTACGTTATTTGTAACTTTTATAGTAACTTCGTTACTGTTTTCGAAAGTAACTTTTAGAGTAACTTCGTTACTGTTTTCAAAAGTAACTTTTAGAGTAACTTCGTTACTATTTTCAAAACTAACTTTTAGGTTAACTTCAATAATATTTTTCAAAATAACTTGTGACGTAACTTAGTTACGATTTTTACAGTAACTTGAAACATTAATTTTAGTTACTTCGAAGTGACTTTGTGTTTTTTGTATGAATATCTCCAATTGGCTGAGCAATTCAGCTTTTCCTTTTGAAATTTCGTCTTTTTTGGTTGAGTTCAACTGTGTTTGATTTCAAATAGAAATCTTGTTTGGTTGAAATAATATCAACTACTACATTTTTCGTTGAGAATTCACCTATTTTCGTTGAAAATTTTACATCAATTCATTTATTTGGTTAACAATTCAAATATTTTGTTTGAAAATTCATATTTCGGTTCGAAAATGCAAATGTTTTGTAGAAAATTCGTCTTTTGGCTTAAAAATTGAACAATTTTGGAACTTTTTTTCTTTCTTGGTTCAAAATTCTGCTTTTTCGTTTCAAAATTAATCTCTTTTGGTAAACAAATTATCATTTGTTTCTTGTTGAAAACTGAACTATTTTGGAAGAAAATTAATCTGATTTGGTTGAGGATTTATTGGTTGAATTCAACTGTGTTTGATTTCAAATTGAAACCTTTTTTGGTTGAAATAATATCAACTACTACTTTTTTCGTTGAGAATTTACCTCTTTTGGCTAAAAATTAAACTATTTTGGTGGAAACGTCAACTAGTTCTTAAAAAAATAACAAATATTTTGGTTGAAAATTCAACTCTTTTATTGAAAAGTTTTGTTTTTGGATTGAAAATTCATCTTTTTTGACACAAACATTTCTGTAAAGGGTTTAGCTTTTTTTGTGGAAAATTTGTCTTTTCTGGTTGAAAATTCAACTATTCAGTTGAAATTTAAACTACTTTGTTAATAATTCAGTTGTTTGGTTGAAGATTCATAATTTTATCGTAGTTGAAAATTCATTTCTTTGCTTGAAAATTTAACTATCTTGTTTCAAATTCGTTTTTTTCTTGGGTAGAAAATTAAAATATTTTGGTATAAAATTCAACTATTAGGTTGAAAATTAACTTTTTTGTTGGAAATTTAGCTCCTTAGTTGAAAGTTCGTCTTTTTTATTTGAAAATGGAAGAAAATTAAACTAATTGGTCGAAAATAAACTTTTTGCTTGAAAATTAATATTTTTGGTATGAAAATTCAATCATTTGGTAGAAAATTCTTATATTTGTTAAAAATTAAATTATTTTGTTTAAAATTAACGTTTTTTTTATTGGAAAAATCATCCTTTTAGCTTAAAAATTGAACTCTTTTGTTTAAAAGTGTTCTTTTTAGTTTGAAAATTAATTTCTTCCGGTAGAAAAAATCCATATTTTTTCGTTAAAAATACAACTGTTTGGTTTGCAAAAAGTGACTGAAAGTTCTTTCTCATTTGGGAAATCAACCTTCTGTTAAAAATTCATGTTTTTGGTTTAAAATAAAATTTTGTTAAATGTCATATGTTTGATTAAAAATGCAATATTTTTACTTGAAATGCTAGAATTGAATACGTGAGTCGTGATTTTATCTTGAAATTTAATATGAAAAATCATTTTTAATGGCTGATGAAAAAAAAGTCAACGAAATTTTATTCTAAATATATATTGATGTTCACATGCCAAAATATATTGTGTATTTTTTATTTGCTTCAACTAATGCTTATTTATTTTTAAATTACTTTTCTATGTATTATCATCTCAGTTATGATTCTTAAATTATAAAATTGAGGAAGTGAAAAAAGTAACTTTTTAGGTAACTTAAAGTTACTTCACCTCTTAACTGTAACACAGATCTGCAAAAAATGGATTGCGATTGTTATTGGCCAACTGAGGGTCATTTCCGATGTAATTTTCTGCGTAGAATCCGAATCCGAGGTCAGAATTTTCCTAGCACGTCAGTTTTTTGAGATATCCTAACCTAAAAATGCGAAAAATGCGGTTTTTTGGTATATTTCAGCTTATGTTATATCGCGAGAAAATTTTGTTTCTGAAATCGGGTCATGCTATCTAAAAGTACAACTCTCAAACTTTGAAAAGCTTTTTTAAAATTTAAGATATCATTTTCCTTCGCAGAGATATCCTTCAATGAAGTTTAGCCAATCAGAAGGCTTTCCCCTTCCATACGCAACGCTTACGCAGTTGACAAAGTCGCGGTCCGTTAACATCATTGCACAAACCCGCGTGACAGTGATTTTAACGGACCGCGACTTTGTCAACTGCGTAAGCGTTGCGTATGGAAGGGGAAAGCCTCCTGATTGGCCAAAATTCATTGAAGGATATCTCTGCGAAGGAAAATGATATCTTAAATTTTAAAAAAGTTTTACAAATTTTGAGAGCTGTACTTTTAGATAGCATGACCCAATTTCAGAAACAAAATTTGTTCGCGATGTAATATAAGCTCAAATATACCAAAAAACCGCATTTTTCGCATTTTTAGGTTAGGATATCTCAAAAACCTGACGTGCTAGGAAAATTCTGACCTCGAATTCGAATTCTACGCAGAAAATTACATCGGAAATGACCCTTAGTTAGCCAACAACAATCGCAATCCATTTTTTGCAGATCTGTGATAATTAGTTGCAGTTCAAAGTAACGTAACTGTAACTAGTTGCTCAAAAAAAGTAACTTAGCCAACACTGATTTGGACGAAATTAACTTTAATACATGCAAAATTTTATGAAACTATTTCACAAATACTTTTTCAAATTTGAGACACAATTTAGACTATTTTAAATTTAATTTTCTCATTTTCATTAAATTATATAATACAATTTCCATGTCTAGGAAAAGACGGGAAGTTTGGAGAGAGAAAAGGTCATTCTCTGGCAGAAATTTATCGCAGATCCGGAATCGATGAAAACAAAATACGACGAGCTAATGGCGATGGCGAGTCAAAATCGTCTCGAAGGTTAGAAAACAAGTTTTAAAAAAAAAGCTTCAATCAGCATTATTGACTATATGCTATTTAAGCAAGTTCTGTACACAAAAAAACATACTAGAGATTACTAGATTAGCTGTTAAGAATTTTTACAAGTTTGGTAATAAACAAATGTTGAATATTAAGAAAAATCTTATGTTAATATTTGGCGGCTGGTTGTTTGATCCAATATCCCCAGGGTGCGAATTTCTCGCCATTTTCCTCTTCCATCGGCCCTCGGAAAACTTTTATCCTGACTCGAGGGGCCTCTGCAAAATTATTTAATTTAATTCTCAAATTTTATTTGAATTTAATCTTTAATTTGAAGTACAAATTCTAGATCGAATTGAAATTTACCGTCTTTTTCTTCTTCTGAATATGAAGATTCGTTGCTTTTTTCTTCCCTCGAGGCACTTGCGATGTGAAGAATCAAAAATATGAGTAAAACAAAAGTCCTGACCTGTGAAAATGAAATTTTCGAAATCTAAAAAATAATTTATTATTTTCTTCTTAATTGACTTATTTATAAATATTCGGAAATTTTATCTGATAAAATCTTGAAATGCTGGCTTTTTTTTAAGTCACACTACACAGAGAAAAACTGATGAACACTTACGATTGAAAGATTCATGATCTGATATAGAGAGTACAGATCAACTAAACACGATTGATGTGAACATTCAGCTTTTATTAAGTCTCTGGGAAACAATCAGAGCATGAAGATCGGTTTTCTTTTCTGCCAAGGCTCAATGATTCCCCAGAGAAAGCATTTTTTCCCAATCAACGCACTAATATTAGTTAAACGCTCTCCCAACTTTCAGTTAATTAACATCTCTCTCTAAATAAAAGGGGTGTCACGAAAAATTCGAAAACATTGTCGCTTTCCCGCAATGCCGATTGGGTAATTTGAAAAATTTGAAGGAAGCAATGTTCCCAAATTGACACACATAATTAAGAATTGAGAATAATAGAACAGACTAAAATTAAGGAGTTATTAATGTTTTATTATATTATTGATATTGAATTTCTTTATTGATTTATTTTTATGATTTTTATTGATTTGAATTTTTATATATATATATTAATATGTATTAGTTGAAACAATTAATTCAAAACTAAGAAAAAGGGAATTTTCAACAAAATAAGTGAATTTTCAACTGAAAACAAATCAATTTTCTAGCAAAAATGGAATAACTATATTTTTAGTGAAAAAATTTATTTTCAACAAGAAAAAAACGAATTTTCAACCAAATTTGTTAAATTTTTAACCAAAGAAATGAACTTTGAACTAAAATAATGTATCTTCAATAAAAAAAATACATTTTGAACCAAATAGTTGAAGTTTTAACCCAGAAGATGAATTTTCTAGATGAAAATACAAGATTTCAACAAAATAGATGAATTTTTAACTAAAAAAATATAAATTTTCAACAAAAAAAAGAATAGTTTAATTTCAAGTTAGAGAAATAAGTTGTGACCGAATAAAATAAATTTTCAACGAAATAGTTAAAAAATTATTTTAAAAAATGTTTGACGAAAAATGGAATAGTTAAATTTTTAGTTAATAAAATTAATTTTCAATTAAAAAAAATTATTTCAACCAAAGAAATTAAATTTTAACCAAAATGATTAATTTAATTTTTAATGGAACTTTCAACCTTGAGATTTCAAACAAAAAGGTTAATTTTCAACCAAAGAAATGAAGTTTCAATCAAAAAGATTAATTTTCTACCAAAAAAGAAAATTTTTAAACAAAATACATCAATTTTCCAAGAAATACTTAAATTTTCAACTAAAAAAGACAAATTTTCAACCAATAATAGATTTGTTCAATTTTAAGTTAGATAAATAAGTTTTAAAGGAAATAAAATAGATTTTTAATTTATAAATTTAGGAAAGAACCTAATAAATACGACATCTTCCAGACTAATAGTACTATTAGTCTGGAAGATGTTGTATTTATTAGGTTCTTTCCTAAATTTATAAACTATAAATTTTCCCAGACGTAAAAAAACGACAATTTTATTCTTATAAATAGATTTTTTAACGAATTATTTAAATTTGCAACCATACAAATGAACTTGTAACTAAAAAGAACCATTTTTAAACAAATACATGAATTTTCAATCAAATATTTTAATTCTTAATGGAATTTTTAACCTAATAGTTGAATTTTCAACTGTAGAAAATTGATGCTCAAATAAAGGTGACATATTTCAAAACTACAGTTAAAAAATTAATTTTAAATAAAAAAAACTATTTTTTAAGCCAAAGAAATGACTTTTGAACCAATAAGATCAATTTTCTACCAAAAGAGATTAATTTTGTACCAAAAAAGATTAATTTTTAACAAAATACATGAATTTTCAACCGAAAATATGAATTAGTCACCAAGAAGGTAAATTTTCTACTAGAGAAGGCAAAGTTTCATAAAAATACAGAAATTTTCAAACAAATAGTTGAATTTTTAACTGAAGAAAATTGATGTTCAAACAAACATGGTATAGTACAATTTGCAGTTAAAAAATTAATTTTAATTTAAAAAACTAATTTTCAAGCCAAGGAAATGAATTTTCAAGCCAAAATATTAATTTTATACCAAAAAATAATAACTTTTAATAAAATACATGAATTTTCAACCAAATATTTAAATTTTTCATGGAATTTTCAATATAATAGTTGAATTTTCAACAAAAAAGTTACATTAGTCACCAAAAAGAATAATATTCTACCAAAAAAGACAATGCTTCAACAAAATACAGAAATTTTCAAACAAATAGTTAAATTTTTAACTGAAGAAGATTGATATTCATCCAAAGACGAAATAGTAAAATGTTCAGTTTAAAAAATTTAATTTTTAATAAACAAGAACTAATTTCCAAGCCAAAGAAATTAATTTTGAACCAAAAAGATTAATTTTCTAACAAAAAAGATTAAGTTTCAACAAAGTACAGACATTTTCAACCAAATAGTTGAATTTTCAACTGAAGAAGATAAAAGTTTATCAAAACAAGAAACAGTTAAATTTTCAGTTTAGAAAATAATTGAAAAAATGTTAACAAAATAGTTAAATTTTGAATAAATTTTTTTTTCTAACTAAAATGATGAATCCTTAACCAAAAAGCAACAATTGATTTACATACCCTGTAAATTCCAGATTTTTCCGTTTTTCTTTCGATAAGGTATTCATCTTGAAAAATATGGAAAACCTCTAAAGTGTAAAATTGTGAAGTTAAATTTATCATATTACAGGGTCAATATGTAAAGAGAAGCTCAAATTTTTAATATAACTAGCAAAAATTAACCGTTTGTGCTAAATTTTATCATGAACATAGATGTCACATTTTTCTTAATTTTTAACTTTAAAATAAATTTTTGATATTAAAACAAAATAATTTAATACATTTATGTGACAAATATGACCAGAAAACGCGGTCAATGGAACCTTATAGAAAATTCGACATATTTTGTCAATGAAAAAAATAATTTGCCAATTTTAAAGAATTGTAAGTAAGTGAAAAAATTGCGTAATTCATATTAAATTCACTGAAATTTTCTCGCTATAATAAAGAAACTTCTGTAACTCATATACAAAGTTCTCAAATCATATATGATTTTCTGTAAAATCCATAACAAAATATTGAAGATTTGCATTAAATGTATGTATATTGGCTTTTAAATAAAGATTGTAAATACAAATCTGAAATGCTTATCCAGAAAATTTGTTTACTGCTATATTGTATAAAAGTCGCTTCTAAAATAAAAATCGTACTATTTTCCAAAGTAATAAAATTACTTGAAAATATCTCAAATATTTTAGAATGGTAAACAGATCATAAACAAACATCTTTATTTTCCTATACAAGCAATCTCATTTGTAACGATTGGGAAACGTCGCAGCCAGTATTGTACTCTAAACCTTTATCCGTAGTTTCTCAATTGTCGTGAAACATGAAAGAAAGAATTTATTTTTGTCTCTTGATATTATGTAATATTGCTCAAATAATTGGTACTTCGAAGACATTATCGGTTCTGCATATCCGTAAGAAACGTATAATTGATAAATCGCTGTATTATGGAAGTAAGCCATCGACGCTTCGACAAGTTCCCTACATTGTCATAATATTGTGAGAAATGGAATCAGTATTTGCGGAGGCACCATATTAGCACCTGCATTTATCTTAACTGCAGCTCATTGTGTTTTTACGGAGGATTACATCTATACAGCTCTATCCAATTCAGCAAGTTTTTATCGTGGAATTGAGCACACTCTAATAAAAAATTTACTATTCCCATATTATATTCATCGTTATTGGGGTCGGAACGATCTTGCCTTGCGTAATATTTCTCCAGCTATCAACTTTCTCACTTCACATAATGACAAAATACCACTCTATACAGGACATTTACCACCAAATAGTCATGGTATTGTCAGTGGCTGGGGATGCCACTACGTGAGAGGGTAAGATACAGCAGTATTCAAATGCTTCCTAAAAAAAACTTTTAATTTCTTTTCTGCAACACATGCATGAGAATGACGATTTTTTATGCTTTTGTTGTCATAGTTAACTTACACAATAAACTATTCTTTCTTATTTTAGAAAGAGAACCAAATTTCCTAGACAATTGAGATTAATCACTGTGCCCATACTTAACGAGGAATCATGTCGAGAGCAAATCGGGCATAAACATGCAATTATTGAAAAAGATGTTTGTACTTATTATAGAAATAGAGAAAAATGTGTATTGACGAAGCTGATTCGGGTGGACCTTTAGCTCTCAATGGGCAACTGGTTGGTATCGTGGCATGGAGTAAATCTTATGCAAAACATTTCAGAGGTTCCGTGTATGAGAAGTTTTTGATTGGAAAATACCGCATTGTTCCTAGTCAAAATGTGTATATAATTGTTGAGTTTTGTTTAATGTTTTATATGCCAGATGAATACGGAACTCTTATGCCATTGGCATTTTGCCGTAAATTAGTGACTATTGTATGTATATGAATATTCATAAGCTTCGCATATAAGTTTAAAAAATGTTCCTCTACAAACATTTGAATAAGTGTACATTGCAAACGACTCTAAAATTCTCTATTCATATAGCATCCTCATAGGAAAATTAGTAGAGTTATGTTTAACTGAACCTACAAAAACATGGTCGATAGTGCGAATTTTCTTTAAAAATATAAGTAAAATTTCACCATCCCCAAATTCGCATTGTCGACGGTGTTTTTCTGCCATCATTCTAAACATAACTTCTTTACTAATTTTCCTATGGCAAACTATGAATTGAGAATTTGTGTCCCATAAAAACAAGTTTGCCATCACGTTTTTTTCGTGTATTAGCAATTTTTTTTTCATTGACTTATCCAGGCTCTTGTAGAGGTGTACAGCATTTTAAAACCTATGTGTATTATATGCAAAACCACACTCTCCTGATGTTTTTACAAATCTGTTGCATCCTGAGTTCAGAAACTGGAGCATTTGAGAGGTTCCGTGTATGAGAAGTTTTTGATTGGAAAATACCGCATTGTTCCTAGTCAAAATGTGTACATAATTGTTGAGTTTTGTTTAATGTTTTCAATGCCAAATAAATACGGAACTCCTATGCCGTTGGCATTTTGTGTAAACATGATTGCAATCAGTTGATATATCGCAGTTAAATTATGAAATCATGCCATAAATTAGTGACTGTTGTATGTATATGAATATCCATAAGCTTCGCATATAGGTTTAAAAAATGTTGCTGTGCAAAAATTTGAATAAGTGTCCATTGCAAACGTGTCTAAAATTCTCTATTCATATAGCATCCTCATAGGAAAATTAGTAGAGTTATGTCAAAATGAACCTACAAAAACATGGCCAACAACGCGAATTCGCATTGTTGACAGTGTTTTTCTAGCATCATTTTAACATAACTTCTTTACTAATTTTCCTATGGCGAACTGCGTTAATCGAGAATTTGTGTCCAATGAAAAAACGTTTGCGATCAAGTTTTTTTCGTGCATTGGCAATTTTTTTCTCATTGACTTATTCAGGCTCTTGTACAGGTGTACAACATTTTGAAATCTATATGTATTATAGTATATGCTATAGAATGTATTGACTGAGATCATATAATGAAGATGATATAAAAAAGGTTTATTCCTAAAAAGAATCTACGAATGATATATTAACTGTCCTCCAAATATAGTCTCGTCTACCCTCCAACGGATGACGTTTTATTTTATAAGGTAGATACAGTTATAGTACTGCACAACTTTATCATATATAAGCCTTAATTTCCTATGAATTATGGAAAGAAAAATTGTCGTGTGTCTTCTAGTTCTCTGTTACATTTTTACAGAAGGAATTGGGACCTTATCAGTACAGAATATTTGTAAGTGAAATTATAGAACAAACATACTCACAGCAAAAATCAAAGGCCGATCACAAACTACTTTAGGGCCGTCCATATACGATCTCCCCAGTCTCCTCTGCCTATACATACATGGACTTATTTCATATTTTATGAAAATACGGATATTCTTAGTATTCAAAAGCTAGGAAGCCTAAAGGAGCGGTGAATTAGTTGGAAATTCGATTTTTCTCAAAAGCATAAGCTTAATAATGCATGTTTGGAAGTCCAAACAAAAAGTAGTAAAAATCCCCCCCCCCCCCTCCCAACTGTCCACGTGGTATGTGGATGGCCCCTAGACACACGCTCGCACACTTAAACAAAATTTCAAAAACTATCGTTATCTGGTTTCTAGATTTTTATGTTTCCGGGGTTGTATAAAAGGGGATCAGGATAAGGATGAATAAATAATAAACAGTAATGATGAAATGATAATTTCTAAAATTTAATTTTTCGTATGTATAGAGAATGCCTCGGATTTTTACACATATACGTAAAAAACGTGTAGTTGATAGAACAGCGACTACTTATTCACTATCTTCGCTGGAAGAAGTTCCCTATATTAATATATAGGGAACATCCATTTTTTAGAATATTGACTATTGTCAATATTCTAAAAAATGGAATTCGTCAGTGCGGGGGAAGTATTTTATACCCCACTGTCATTTTAACTGCCGCACATTACGTTTTTGATGCGGTGATGGGACGTACAGCATTTTATCTAATTCAGCAATTGTTGATCACTTTTCAAACATCACGGAATCAAGAAATAAAACTCTACAATGGACATTTACCACCACATAGTCGTGGCATTGTTAGTGGCTGCGAGGATGTCACTCAGTAAATGGGTCGGTTGTACATTATATGCATATATCAATTTAAAATGAAAAGCAAATATTTTTACATTCTCATCCTATAATGAGAAGGTATTAGATTTATGTAAAATTTTCCCCCCCCCCCCCCGACCCGACCCCGTTTTTATCAAATATCCACGTTTTGAAACCCCCTGAACCCAAAAAACATGTTTTTACAAAATGTCTATCCGTCTGTTAAACTGCAGATTTTCACTTTGTTACCACGATAACTTTCAAAGAATATTAACGTATTGGATTGGGCTTTAGCTTAAGTGTCCTAAAATAAAGGTCAAGTTCGTTAGCGAGCCATTTTGGATAACTAGATGTGAATTCGATCTCGAGTGTTTCCACTTTATTTGTATTTATATTGATATGGTGCTCATTTCATGAGCACTTTGCTTCCCTTTAGCAAATGTATTTGCTTCCTCATAGAGGAAGCATTTGTGGTTTTTTAAATAACAGAGAAACTAAAGTTTTCATTTTGATCAATTTAAGAATAAAAATTTACAAAAAATACAAAATTACACAATATAAAAAAATTAAAAATACAGTGACAAATCAGTCAAATAAAATATTGTAATTAAAATGGTAATTTTTCGAGCTGAAAAAGGGAAAGTGGAAAGTCTATCGCACCCTATCCCTTTGCCAGCTTTATGCTAAATTCATTGAAGTTAAAGGTTAAGTTTTCAATTTCAAAAATTAACTTTCAACCAAGAGGTTGAATTTTTAAACAAAAATTATTTTAATTTTTTAATAAATAACAGTGGAATTCAACGAACAAAGACGAACTTTTAACAAAAATTCAAAATCAGTTTTGAATTATTTTAATAAAAAAAATTTTACTATAAAAAACCGTTTTTTCAAATATTATGCATTACCATAGCATTCTTACTCTTCAATAAAATGTATCAATATTACAGGTCAATCGATTCGTCTCGAATCAACACATCTTTTCTATTCTCGCATCAACTTTAAATTATGAGAATAAGACAATTTTTACTATAAAAATATATTTTTAATATAATATAAATGACCATAATTTCCTTACTCTTTACTAAAATGTATTAATATTATAGGTCAATCGAGTCGTCTTGAACCAAGGAAACTTTTATATTCTTGCCTTAACTTTGAATTATGTTAATGAAAAAAGTTTTACTATAAAAACCCGTATTTTCGAATATTATGCATTACCATAGATTTCTTATTATTCAATAAAATGTATCAATATTACAGGTCAATCGATTCGTCTCGAAACAACACATCTTCTCTATTCTCGCATCAACTTTAAATTATAAGAATGAAAACATTTTTACTATAAAAATCAATTTTAAATATAATATAAATGACCATAACTTCCTAACTCTTCAATAAAATGTATTAATATTATAGGTCAATCGATTCGTTTCAAACCAAGGAATCTTTTTTATTGTTGCATCAACTTTGAATCATGTTAAAGAAAAAAGTTTTAATATAAAAAACCGTGTTTTCAAGTATTATGCATTACGATAGCTTCCTTATTCTTCAATAAAATATATCAATATTTTAGAATACTATTCTATAGAATACTATAAAAAATCGATTTTCAAAATGTATAAATTACCATAACTTCCCTACTCTTTAATAAAATGTATTAATATTATAGGTCAATCGATTCGTCTCGAACCAAGGAATCTTTTATATTCTTGAATCAATTTTGAACTATGTCAATCAAAACAGTTTTACTATGAAAAACCGATTTTTTAAATATTATTATTAAGTGCTAAAAAAATGCAATAAATATTTTCAGAAATCCTTCTTTCAGTTTCAAGATATTAGTCGTGAAAATAGGCCCTCCAAATTTTATCAATTTATCTGCAACCGTTTTCAAGTTATCGTATTCACAAAAAATTGCGACATCCAAATACACATCCACACACACACACACACACACAAATCCGGATAATAATAGTACTCAAAAAGGTGAACAAGATATTCTTATGACTTTTTTTGATAGAAGAAAAATTACCGGAGTTATAGCATTTGCAAAATTCCAAAAAAAACAAACGAAAATGAACATTTTAAGCCAAACAACGTACGATATAAAAATAGTCAAGAAAAACAAAATTTTATTTTTGAACATCCTACAATATTGTTATAAGACTTTTCTTAATTTGCTTGAAAAATCGAAAATTCAAATTTTGATCGCACAAAAAAAATAATGAAAAATCAAAAATTCCATATTGCGGTCAAACTATACAAGATACAAAAAAAGATGAATAGAAAAAAATTGTGCACTCAGAAAACACCTACAAATTTGTTAATTATCACTTTTTGATGGGACGCGTAGTTTTTGTTTCATTTGTAAAAAACGGATTTAGGAATAAAATAAATTAGATTTCTTACAAACGACACAAACCACGAAAAAATTAATAGACAAAAGTTGTTCCCTCAGAAAAGAGTTATAAATTTTGTATTCATCATTTTTTGATAGAATGTGTAATTTTTGTTTCAATCGTGAAAAATAACATTGAACATGAACAAATTAAATTTATGGAAAAACGACACAAGTTTGTTCAACAAAAGAAGATCTACAAATTTGTTATGAAATTTTGTTATAAAAATACATTTAAAATAAAAAAATTAACTTTTTGGTAAAACGATACACGCTACAATAACATTTTATCTAACAAAATTTGTTTGCCTAAATTACATTTACAAATTTTCTAAGAACCACTTCACGCTAGGATGCATATTTTTGGTTCAAATCGTAAAAAAATAACATTGAACATGAACAAATTAAATTTATGGAAAAACGACACAAGTTGCAATAAAATGCATAGTCACAAAACTGTTTTTACATTCTCATCCTATAATGAGAAGGTATTAGATTTGTGTACAATTTGACCCCCCCCCCCGTTTTTGTTAAATTTCCACGTTTTGAGACCCCCTGAATCCTAAAAACAGGTTTTCACGAATATGTCTGTCTGTATGTCTGCCTGTCTGTAGATTTTTAGTTTGTTAGAACGATAACTTTTAAAAAAATTAACAGATTGGATTGGCCTTCGGTATATTCTTTTAGTGTCTCAAATTGAAGGTCAACTTCGTTAGCCAGCCATTTGAGATAAAAATTCAAAAAGTGAGCACATTTTGTCTTGATATATTCTGAGCAAATTAAGTGATAGTTTAAAATTTGAAATAATATTTTTATTGTATAAATGTGTAAAATTTTTTAATTGTTTGGTGTTTTCAATGTCCAATTACTGCATAAACATACGCAGTAAGGAAAAATTAAAAATTTTAATTGAAAAAGTTCCAAAGCTCGTATGTATTTCTTAACAACCTGTGAGTCCATAATCCAATTAAATGTATTGCTCTGCATGAAATTATACGTTGTTGTTTCAGGCTTAATATGCATACATGCAATTATATTCTCATCAAAGATAATAAAGATTTCTACATTGTAAAAAAAAGCTTTACTTATTCCTCTCAGCTTTATATTACAAGGACTGGAAGAGGTGTCCATTACTTTTCACAAAACTCTCTCATCTGTGTGTTCAATTTTCTGCGAGAAATGGGCAGAAAAATATACTTGGTTCCCTTCATTCTATGTGGCGCTTTTTCTCTAAAAATCGGGACTTTATCAGAAGTAAATATAAGAAAATCATCAGATCTTCATATCCGTAAGAAATCAGAGTTGCATACCGAGACGAGAAATTCTCCTTTCTCGTTATATTTTACTCGATTAGCGAGAACATTTTTCAAACGAGCCCATTGAATGTCATTTGTTCATACTCGATTGTTCCAGTCTCGGTTTACGAGAAATTTTCTCTTTGGCTGTCGAACGTATTTGTCAATTTAGTTTTAATATAAAATGCAAAAAAAAAACGAAAAGTTTCAAGAATTTTAGGCAGTAAGAATGAAGTAGATGAAACACTACAGAAGCAGACGGCATGCAAAGAACAGAATTCGGAAAATCAAGCCGATGGCAATACAGTGGCTGAAGAAGAAAATTTACAGGATAATCCATGACAGTAGTTTTCAATCAATTTATTTGATAAATTAAGTGAAAATCCAATATACTCAATTCAATTTTTTATATTTATATTGATCCTCAATGAGCTTAACCTGATATTTGATAGCTACGTGTAGCTATATGAAGATTGGCAATGATAATGCAGAAGGATGAGCGGACATAAGTACAAATGTTTTAGGATGGTGGATAAGTCATCAAACTAACTTACTAATTAGGAAACACCGAAATCAATTTAGTGATCATTCAATTAGATTCCTAATGACACTTAATTCATGATTTACTTGTATTTTGGCATCTATAATTCAACATCAAATGCGAGAGCAAATGTGATTTGTACATTCAAATATTTTAATGATGTATGCAAATTATAATAATTAATAAATGATTATATATATATATTGAAAATAATTTTTATCTTTCTGATCCAGTGTTTGTCATTTCGGAGGTTTCGCACCTTCAATTCAAATTGAAAAAACTGAAATAATCCCTAATAATTGTTATATAGGTTTCCACGTAGACTGTACTAGAAGGTTCAAATCTTTAAAAATGTTTGGTCTAACAAACATTTTTTAATTTGACATTTAATAACTTTTTAGTAATGACGTGCGTAAGAACTCGAAAAAAGTCATCGTCGACTATCGGAGATTTTATTTGTATTTAGCAATTTCACTTTGAAATATCTTTTACACTTGGATTGTAAATAATTTTGTAAATCATGTAGATTTAAGATTTCGAAAGATGTGTGTTGGTAGCTAGATGTGCACAATGAAAAAAGCATCACGCAGGGAAGATGGGATGTTTAAAGTTTCTGAAAAATGTATCACGTACTTTTGTAGATGGTTTATTTTTTGCTCATCAATTCTCATTCATCTTGCTGTTTTTGGATGATTTTCAGCATTATTGTTTTCCCATAAATAAAATATTAAAATTAATTTTTAGTTCTCGATCGTTCTCGCCCGTACTGCGATAATCTCGTTTAAAACGAGAATCATTCTCGTTCTCGTCCACTTCTTGCTCGTCTCGCTAGGTATACAACTCTAGTAAGAATTGCTTCAACAGGTTCCCTATATTGTCAATATTCTAAAAAATGGAATTCGTCATTGCGGGGGAAGTATTTTATACTCTACTGTCATTCTAACTGCCGCACATTGTGTTTCTGAGGATAATGGGACCTACAGTATTTTATCTAATTCAGCAATTGCTGATCATGGAATTGGCCACAAAGTCATAAGTACATCCGCAATATGAGCAGCATCAGTTATCAAATGATCTTGCTTTGCTTGTTATTTCTCCACCTATTAATTTTGAAACATCAAGGAATCGAATAATACCAATCTGCAATTGAAATTTACCACCAAATAGTCGTGGCATCATCAGTGGCTGGGGGTGTCATCGAATAAGAGAGTTAGATCACACACACATTTTGTTAAATATCCTTTCTTTCATGTATCTTGCACACAGAGTCTGGATCAATTCATACCTTCCATGTTACAAACCCAATGCTATACATAATTATTGTCCTTCATCATTTTAGGCGAATAAAAATCTTGTTCTCCCAGAGCTCGTAAATTAAAGAAGGTAAGCATACTTATCAGGGAATATCGAAAAACTTAAATATTTTGCAATCGTTTTTGGTTAGGACTAAAAAGTTTCTGGTAGGTGACAATAGAAGTCCCAAAAAAGATGGGTCAAAGGGTCAAAAATGGTTGTTTTTGATCTGGATATTCGGTAAAAAATGTATATTGTGTCCATATATATACCTGCTTAGTATAGACCCAATCAAAAAATTTTCTGTGTTCGCGCGTTCATGTTAAAGTTACAGATAATCGTAAAATTCATGAAATATTATATATTTTTAACTATTACCAGCTGACAAAATGTTATTTTTGATCTGGATGAGCGTTAATAAATGCATATTGAATCCACACCTGCTTAGTATAGACCTGATCCGAAAATGTCCTGTGTTCGCGCGTTCATTGACATCTAATCGTAAAATTCACGAAATATTATATATTTTTAACTATTACAAGCTCATGATCTCATAATCTCAGATATTCTTTATCTGAATTAAAAATCATGATTTTTAACTATTAATAGTAAAAAAATCTAATACTTTGTGAATTTTTCGATTATTAATCTGTCACCGTAACATGAATCTGCGAAAACGGGAAATTTTTCTAGTGGTCCTATAATAAGCGGGTATACTATATATGTGAATATAAGTGGCATTTTTACCGCTTATCGGCAAAAGAAATAACCATTCTTGAGCTTGTAATGTTTAAAAATATCTAATATTTCATACATTTTATGATTATGTGTCAATCGAATAAGAACGCGCGAATACTGGACGTTATTCTATGGTCTATACTAAGCATGTATTTATGTAGATACAATATGCATTTTTTACCGCTTATCGGAATCAGAAATAAAGATTGTGAGCTTGTAATAGTTAAAAATATCTAATATTTCGTAAATTTTACGTTTATCTGTCACTTTAACATGAACGCGCGAACACAGGACATTTTTTAATTGGCTCTATACTAAACAGGTATATGATATATGATATAATATGCATTTTTTACCGCTTATCCGGAATAAAAAACAACCATTTTTTAGCCTTTGGTGATGAGAAATCTGCTATCAATCCCTATTTTGGCATATAATGACCTTGCGCGAACTGAAGACATTTTTTTTAGGACCCATCTTTTTTGGGAGTTATTTTGGCACCTGCTAGAAACTTTTTAGCCCTAACTAAAAACGATTTCAAAATATTTAATTTTTTCGATACGCTCTAATACTTATGTTGTAAGAAACCTCTAGTCATTTTCTTTTAAATTTTGATTTAACTGAAAGAGCCAATCACCAATCGTCATAGGCAGTGACTTAATGAAAAATGGAAATAATGTAGGGTCCCAAAACTTTTTTTTAATCTATATTTTTTTTCATTAAATGTAAATATTTGAATTGAAAAAACACGCATGCGTTTTGGGAGGCGGAAGAATAATGAGAAGAAATGCGCAAGGGCAGAATGAGGAAGGATCTCTCGTGGGTCGACGCATTGATCGGCGCTTGAGGGATGCTGGCCATTCTGATCTCAACCCCTGAAACCACCACCCACCCCAGTCAATGCCGCGATTAAAATTTGCCGATTTGGACGATTTACCGTAGTAATTAGACAACCATGACGTTATTTAGCCCACGTTTATAGTTAGACTCGCTAAGTGTCTTTAATATTTTAAATATCTCATCAATTATTTTCAATTCTATCGTCCCATGAAGTTCATTCGCGCAAGTGCCTCAACTCAAATCTTCAGTTTCTAGCACTTTACGCGACACAACGAGCAAGTGGATATCTCCAGAAAAATCAGAAATATCCATCTGAAAATTCAACAAGCTATCTGGTAATTAAATTTCAATTTTCATATTAATTTTCTTTTTCAAAGGATTCTTTCAACTTCTTGAAAGGCGAAGGCCATATTTGATTGGGAATTATTGAATTTTATTTCGTGACATTATTTTTATAAAAATTAATCAATGACTTTTCTAATTAGTGTCATTATTCTCGTCATAAAAATCACTTTATTATAATTAGTATCGTTATTAAGTTTTATTATTACATTAACATTTTTTTAAATTGATTCACTATTATGCTAATTTAATATATAATTTTATTTAATTAACTCTTTCATTAAAATAAAAAATCACACTAATAGAATATTTCACTGGTCTGAACCAATCATTCACTCGGTGTCAGATTTTTTTTGTTATGCTTTCAAAAATCAAAAACCAAAAACAAAACAAATCGAAAAAAGTGCAATAGTTAAAAAACTGCAGCTTTTCTATACACCAACTCGAATAGCGAGGTCGTGTAAAAAACTGACACTGAACAAGTATGTTAGACATTTTTTTTACTTTTTTTGGGGGCTTAGAATAACCCAAAAAAAAGTTTTTTGTTATTCTTACACTGAGTAAAGAACCAATGTAACCAGGGGAATATGCTATAAAGAAGATTCACAATTTCATTCTAAAAAAATATTGTGAGAATTCATCTTAATTTTTTGGATTCCGCAATCCAAAATGGCGGAAACTATCGCTTCGAATTTTCTTTTTCTTTTAAAAACGTATAAAAACATCCTTAAAGAATACTTTAAATTCTATTGAAATCTTATCAATGGCTTGAATCTAACTAGCTAGTTAGAAATGATTAACAAAAATGTTAAAATATGATATTTAAAACTTTTTAGATTCAAAATGGCATACTTTCGAGGAGTCTTCGTTCCTTCAATGACTGCAACATTAAATGTTGCATGGGAGACAATAAAGGCAAAATGGCCTGAAAATAGTCCATGTATGGAAATAGTTCGCGGGACTGGGGGTGGGAGCCAACCACGGGAACCTTCAGGTAACTTCCGGTCATTTAACGAGGGCGAAAACACGGAAATGACCACCATGAATGGCGAAGAAGCTTTTGGAGAACAAGGCATCGCCGAGGAGTCCTTCAGCTACCAAAGAAGCGGGTAATTTAACATAATTATCTTTAAAGTTCACATCCACCTCGAGATTTGCTCAGCCTATAAAATTCAACAAACGCTTTATAAATTCCCGATTCTTGCTGGAATTACTATATCCTACAATGTCAACTGTGATAAACAAATATAAATATTAATTTTTTGAATTTATCTTGCAGTGAGAAAGTTAGAACCGGAAGTGCCAGTAGCGGAGGTTTCAGCGAATATGACGAAGGTGGTGGTGGTGAGTTTGGTGGTTCGGGGGTGAAGATCAATGAATGGCAGGCTGCATATAATGTAACCAATGCCATACAGGTGAGCGACAAATAATTTATAATTTTTATTTTTAATAATGAATGTATTTATTTATTCATAAAATGCCATGAACTTCAATCTTCCAGGGAATGTTCATCGTTTCCCTTCCATTCGCCGTACTTCGCGGCGGTTATTGGGCAATCGCAGCCATGGTTGGAATTGCCCACATCTGTTGCTACACTGGTGAGTGCCCACAAAATTAAAGATAGCAGCTGAGGTTTGATCAAATCAAATTTTCTTTTCCTCATAAAAATAGATCCAGTTAAAATAAAATCAATCTTCCGACTCTAGTACAAATTATCCAATTGCTGAGACCTAATACTACAAAATCCAATATGGCACATGCTTTCTCTAGAACTTGATCCACCTCGAGTTTTTAATTCTTTCTAAAATCGAAAATACTCAAGGTATCACAAAAAATTCGACACTTAAATAATCTATTCAATGGCACAAATTCAAATATATTATGCAAAATTGAAATAAATCAAAAGCGCTCTTTTTCAGGCAAAATCTTGGTGGAGTGTCTCTACGAATTGGACACGGCAACAGGCCAACGAGTGAGGGTTCGAGACTCCTATGTGGCAATAGCAAAAGAGTGTTTTGGACCCCGTTGGGGTGCGAGAGCAGTTAATATTGCCCAAATTATCGAACTTTTGATGACCTGTATCCTCTACGTCGTCGTTTGCGGGGACTTGATGGTTGGAACTTTCCAGGAAGGAGCTTTGGACACAAGAAGTTGGATGATGCTCATAGGGATTTTCCTTATCCCCCTGGGATTTCTAAAATCTTTGCACCACGTTTCAACTTTGAGTTTTTGGTGCACCATATCCCACTTGTTTATTAATGCAATCATCGTGGGTTATTGTCTGTTGGAAATTAGTGACTGGGGATGGTCGAAGGTAAGGTGGAGCATCGATATGAAGAAATTCCCAATTTCCCTGGGAGTTATTGTCTTCAGTTATACTTCTCAAATTTTCCTACCAACTTTGGAAGGCAACTTGATCGATCGGTCCAAATTCGAGTGGATGCTGAATTGGAGTCACATCGCTGCTGCTGCTTTTAAATCTCTTTTTGGATGGATCTGCTTCTTGACTTTCCAGGTATTAATTTAAATGGAGGTAAAGGAAGTTTCAGGTGGATAAGCTGATGAATGCAACATCTTCGATCTTATCTCCCGAAATAGCAGAAGTTCACTCAATCAGCTGATCCACTTCAGATTTTCATTCCCTCATAAAATCCGCTCTTTTCAAGATAAAATCCAGTTTTTTATGTTAATAGTATTTAATTATTGGCAAGAATCTAGATTCACACTAAATCAAATAATTTTAGGACGATACGCAGCAGGAAATCACAAACAACCTTCACTCAAGTGGCTTCAAGGGTCTGGTAAACACCTGCCTCGTCCTTAAGGCTATTCTTTCATATCCTCTGCCCTATTATGCAGCATGTGAGTTGCTGGAACGAGCTTTTTTCAGAGGCAGGCCCAAAACTATTTTCCCGACGATTTGGACCGTCGATCGAGAGCTGAAGGTTTGGGGTTTGGCCTGGAGGATCGGTGTCATCCTTTTCACGATTCTTATGGCTGTTTTCATCCCTCATTTTGGTATTTTAATGGGCTTTATTGGCTCATTTACAGGCACGATGTTGTCCTTCATTTGGCCCTGCTACTTTCATTTAAAACTTAAGAGAAATTCGATGGACATGGGCACAGCAGCCTATGACTGTTTTGTTATTTTTTTGGGGGTTCTTTTCGGAGTAATCGGGGTTTATGATTCAGGAAGTGCTCTGATCGAAGCTTTTGAGATCGGGTTACCATTTTAAGGGGGCTAAGAAATTAATTTCGCACCATTTAAAGGTTCATTTTTACTTTTCGATGAAAATGTTGATTAGAAAGTTTGAGGTTGATCAGCTGACGGAAGGGATCGCCGCCATCTTGGGTATCACATCCAAGATGGCTGTTTGATATATCAGCTGATCCACTTCGCGTTTTCTTTTTGTAATAAAAATCCACAGAATCCAAATTTACGAGATGTTTAAAGTGGATCATAATTCACTCAATGGCACAAAATTAATTATGTGAAATGTAAAAATTAGGGTCTGAAATAACATTCATCCGTCTCGTAATAAATGGATTGGAAGAGTTGTTTCAAAAAATTTCAGAGGCTTTTAGAGATCTCAGAGTGTATAGAATATTTAAAGAGCGGTGAACGTGACAATATCAATACATTTAATTTTAAGGATCAATGTCTTCCACTGTTAGAACAAAAAAGAGAAACGACAAGAAATTGTACAAGTTAACTATTGTTACGTAGGTTCTGGATTTTATAATTGTATTGAAGACCTCATAATTTGTATGTAAGAGTTGATCGTCCAGATCCAGCGAGGAAAAAAAATCGTGAAGAAAAAAAGGGCCAAAAAAAACTGAGAAAAAGGAAAAATATTCCAGCCCTCGATTTTCGACGGAGACAATAATCGTTGATATTTTTTTTTTAATGGGAGGTTTTTAAAGGGGGTCTAGGGATTTTCTAGAGGCTTTCCTCGCGATCTGCTGACGTATATAAATATTATAAATATTATGAAAAACAATGATGTACAATTGAGTACGATTAAGTAGTTTAATTAATATCGAATGTCTTCCAAAGTTTACATTCAGACAAAACATAATAAATTAGATCTCGTATGAAGGCTAAGAAAAGTAGCTTGTATAGTTATTATAAAGTGCGGATTGCTCCACTATATCGATATTAATAAATAATTCATAGATTTTGGATTATTCCTTTTTTCAAAAATTGATGTCAATAAAATGTCAATACAAAAATCCCAGGAGCTTTCCGCACTGGTGTTAAGTTAATTATTGTAAAGTCCGCGTCTTCCAATGATGTCTTCCAGAACGAAAAAATATATATTATACTGTAATGTTACGATATACACGTCAGATGCTATATAAGTACATATCTAAATAAATCTATCTTGATAAGTAAGGAAAAAAGATTGAAAGATACTGTGCATGAAAAAAAAATATCGTGCTTTTTTTCGTAAGATTTAGATGAATTTGAAATAACTGTATACTCGTTAGTCGATTTTTTTTTAATTTTAAATTAATTGTTAAAATTAATTTGATTGTTAATATAATTAGTTGTCAGTCGTACGCTTTTTATACAACTTTGCATTGGGAAAAAGGAGCAACAAAACATATCTTTGAGAATTTTGAAATGTCGAGAATTTAGAAACAATTTTTATTTTTAGAATTTCAGGCACATTCATTTTATAAATGTTTATTAGTCCTATTTAAAACTGATGTACCTCTGAGCAATAAAAACGAAACTAATTTTTCCGTTGATATTAGAGACCCTCACAGCAATAGGATATCCAGGAATATCCCATTTTTGCCGTTTATATCCCGGGTTATCCTGAAAGACGGAAATTTGGATATCCCGAGAATATCCGGGTATCGTTTTATCCCTGGGACAATCCGGGAGATAAAAGAGGTATCATATTGTTGTGAGGGGAGAATAATTTCTATGGAATCGTTGAACAGATGAGATAAATATAAGGATAAAAAATAGAAGGGATGTGAAATATTGTTTTTGCGAAAACTTCGAATTTTCAAAAGGACTTGAATGTCTTCCAGCTTCATGCCAATTAATGTGTTTGATAGCGTCTCGAAATCACTTCTAGATGTTATATTACAGTTGAATAGATGATGCGTTACAGATTTATGTAAGGGGCTTCCATATTACAAAAATGAAGAAATATATATCACCAATTTTAACTACATTTTACTTATTCATTCTCCTTTCTCTAAATTAACAAAAAAATCATTCTCTTTAGTTCAAAAACTTCGGTTTTATTTTGAAGAAAAACTTTGAGGTGAATTAGCTGAGGAGTCTCCGCCATCTTGGATTCACAAATAAGAAACTACATAGAATTCTGAAATAAAACGACTATATGTATCTTAATAAATAAAGAAACCATTGTATTTATTATCTAACTATCTTACACTTCGCTTTCACCTTGTAAATATTTTACAATTTCTTTTTAATTTTTCCTCTATTCCCACGTCCAAATATCCAATTAATCTCCCCTAAATTGGAATAGAATATTTAAAAAGACGATAGAAAAGTGACTATTTTCAGAATTCAAAACCAATTTTTATCAATTAGATTCCATGTCCTATCATAAAATTTAAAACAAATAATAACATCGTGGGTCTACAAGACCAGAAAATATTTTCTTCAGGAAGAGTATAATATAATACGCGAAACTTAAGTTTATAACTTAAGTAAATAATTATTTACTCCAACAGATAAATAGAATACACATTTACAACTTAGAGTAAAATGTAATTAACGATAATAGCACGAAGGAATGATATTCTTCTTACCAAAAATCACAAAAGGAATCAATTCCCTTAAATTATCTCTCTTTATTTTACACGTGCAATTTTATTTAGAATGAATCGAGAATTAATTCCAAATGCAGATTCTTGGTGATTCGTTGTTTCAATTAAACGAATCATCTTAATGAATAGTTTTGGCATTTTTGTTTCCTTTTTATATTTTATCATAAGGAATAAAATCAGAGAAATGCTACTAAATTAAATCAATTGCAAATCGTCAGTCTTGAGTTTCCCTTTTTTAATGAGCAAACTCTTAAATGCCAATGATTCGGAATAACTTTTGTACAAAAAAAACGCACTTCTGAGAAGAGAACAAAACGAAAATTTCGTTAATTTACCTAAACCCATCACAGATACTCAGAAACTTCAATCTTGTACGAAAAGACAAAAATAAGATACCCACAAAATAGAAATCTTTGCTGAAACTTTGTACAAATGTCTACTACTTCATTTCTACTGGATAGAATACTTTTCAAATTTGAGACAAATTTCCCGGATCAATTTGAGACTTTAGCTTTAATTTTTTTAATAAAATTGTATCTCCAGTTTATTGATACTAGGAACCGGACAAAGAGACTGGCTCTTTTTTATAAGGGCTTGGCGGATGCGTCTCGAAGCCACTGATGGAAATCATTTTCGGAAGCTAAACTTTCAATTGCACTGTCCTGTTGGGAAATTGTCTCTGCACTTTTGGTCACGTTCACTTTGTTAGATTTAGCCTCTGTCCGCTTTAGGGTTGAGTCCACAAACTCATGAGCTGATGTTGGTTGGGGAACTGGACGCTGACAATGCAGCATTAATTCTGGGCCACCGCCGTAAGTGCCAAGGAAGAACTGCCACAGTTCTTCTGGAATTTGTCCGTAATCGGAACCTGGGAATGAAAAGAAAAGAGTTCGTACCAACGGAAAAACTTGTCACCCATTAGGGTGGTTCAATAATGCATTGGAATTTTTTTTCTTCATATTTGCATGCATATCGCAGGCCTCACAGTCCCTCGGGGATAAAATACAGGGTGAAACATTTTAATCTACAAGTCCAATCTACATAAAAAATAAGTCCATCTACATAAAAAACGATTCATACAAAAGTTTACCAGGACATAGGGAGACATTTAACTATATCATTGATGTTGAACATACCATTGACCTTGAGGTCAATTTTCAAGGTCATTTCAAGGTCAAGACGATTTTTTAAAAATGGGAACCCCTATTTTTGACTGCGGATTTGAATAGAGCAGAAAATTTTACGTCAAAAATGTACTAGGGAAATCTTATTTTTGTTACCTTGATGAGGTCAAAAATCAAGGTCAAATGTCCTAAAAACGATCAAATGCCCTTTTTCTGAATTGACGTGGTTTTCTGGGTAAAGCAAACGTTTAAGATATTTTAAAAAAGTCGATAAAATGTAAAAGTGTGAACCACGCAGACCATTTTGTCGACCTCAACCTTCAGGTCAATTTTCAAAGTCATTTAAAGGTCGAGACGATTTTTTAAAAAAGAAATCCCTATTTTAGTCAAGGAGACTCACGATAATCAAGCACTCCAAAGGAAACAGAACTTACTACGTCCACGTCGTTGTTTCCGGGTAACGCTAAAAGTAAGCTCAAGGTGCTTCTATTTTTGGCAGATTTTTAATTTAAAAAAATGAGGTAGACCTTCATAAACTTTGAAAATACACTTGAAGGTCAATTTAGTCAAGGTCGTCGAAATTTGTGCAACTTATCTTGTACTTGTTAAAGGCACCTTCAACATTGAGATTGCTCAGAAAACCAGTAAATTAAAAAAAAAAGCTTCTAAACGCTTTTTAAATAATTGACCTTGATATTACCTTCTACAGGTCACAATGAAAGATTTTAGAATACAAATTTTCACGTACAATTTCCCGTTCTTTACGTGTCCGCAGTCTAAAATAGGGATTTCTATTTTAAAAACTCGTCTTGACCTTTAATTAACCTTGAAAATTGACCTGAAGGTTGAGGCTGACAAGGTGGCCAAGGTGGTTCACACTTTTACATTTTACCGACTTTTTTTAAAGCATTTTAAACGTTTGCTTTACCCAGAAAACCACGTAAATTCAGAAAAAAGGCATTTGATCGTTTTTTGGACATTTGACCTTGATTTTTGACCTCACCAAGGTCAGAAAAACAAGGTCAGTCAAGGTCAAGTGGTACAGTTCAATGGCCCCCTATGTCCTGTTCAACTTTTGTATAAACCATTTTTTATTCAGTTGGGGTAGTTTAGAAGATATTTGGGTTTATAGTTTGAATGGGCCAACCTGTATAGGGAACAAAGCAGAGTTGGATAGTAACTTGTTACAAGTGACTAAGTTACCAAAAAGTGACGTTATTTGTAAGTTTTAGGATAACTTCGTTACTATTTTTACAAGTAACTTGTAATTTAACTTAGTTACCATTTTTGCAGTAACTTGGAACAGTAATTTTAGATACTTTGAAGTTATGTACTTTGTGTTTTTTTGTGTTACTTTTTTGGTGGAGCATTCAGCTATTTTTTTTTTTTTTGAAAATTCGTCTTTTTTATTGAATTCAACTGTGATTGATTTCAAATTACATTTTTTTGTTGTTGAAATAATATCAACTATTACATTTTTCGTTGAGTATTCACCTATTTTGGTTGAAAATGTCACTTCAATTAATTTATTTTGTTAAAAATTCAACTATTTTGGTAGAAAGTTCAACACTTTGGTTGAAAAGTAACTTTTTTGTTGAAAATTCATATTGTCGGTTAGAAAATTCGTCTTTTTAGTTTCAAAATTCAACGATTTAGTAAATATTTGTTCTTTCTTGAATGAAAAGTCCGCTTCTTCCTTTCAACATTTACACCTTTTGGTAAAAAATCTCCTTTGTTGTTGTTGAAAATTCAACTATTTTGGTTGAAAGTTAATCTGATTTGATTAAGGATTCAGCTATTTTGTTGAAAAATCGTCTTTTTTGGATGAATTCAACTGTGTTTAATTTTAAATAAAAATCTTTTAGGGTTGAAAATTTATTTATTCTGTTAAAAATTTAATTATTTTGTGGAAAGTTTAACATTTTGGTTGAAAAGTAACTTTTTTTTAAAATTCATATTTTCGGTTCGAAAATGCTACTGTTTTGTAGAAAATTCGTCTTTTTGGTTTCAAAATTCAACGACTTAGTGGAAATATTTGTTCTTTCTTGTTGAAAATTAAGCTTTTTCCTTTCGAAATTTAAACCTTTTGGTAAAAAATTTCCTTGGTTGCTGTTGAAAATTCAACTATTTTGGTTGAAAGTTAATTTGATTTGGTTAATGATTCAGCTACTTGGTTCAAAACTTGTCTTTCTTGAAAGAATTCAACTGTGTTTAATTTTAAATGAAAATGTTTTATGGTTGAAAATTCATGTATTTTGTTAAAAATTCCAAATAGTAGAAAGATCAACAATTTGATAGGAAAGTCAATTTTTTTATAATAATTAATGTTTTCGGTTTGAAAATGCAACTGCTTTGTAGAAAATTCGTCTTATTAGCTTAAAAATTGAACAATTCAGTGGATTTTTTTTTCTTTCTCGGTTCAAAATTCTGCTTTTTCGTTTCACAATTTATCTCTTTTGGTAAAAAAAATCTCAAATTTTTGGATTTGAAAATTCAATTATTTTGGTATAAAATTAATCTGAATTGGTTGAGTATTTTTTGGTTGAATTCAACTGTGTTCAATTTCAAATTAAAATCTTTTTTTGTTGAAATAATATCAAATATTATATTTTTCGTTGAGCATTCATTCATCTTTTTTGGTGAAAAAGTTTCTTAGAGGTTTCAGCTATTTTGTTGAAAGTTTAATTACTTTATTAATAATTCAGTTGTTAGTTTAAAGATTCATAATTTTATTGTAGTTAAAAATTAATTTCTTTGGTTGAAAATTTAACTATTTTGTTTTAAATTCGTTTTTTTTCTAGGGTAGAAAATTAAAATATTTTGGCAGAAAATTCAACTATTAGGTTGAAAATGAACTTTTTTGTTGAAAATTTACCTCTATTTTTGAAAGAGTTTAACTTTCGACCAATAATTTTATTTTTAAACAAAAAGATGAGTTTTGGGCTTAAATGATAAATATTTCACTGAAATAATTAAATTTTTAACCAAAAAGATGAATTTTTAAGCAAAAGATTACTTCTGCACCAAAAATACGAGTTTTCAACCAAATATATAAATTTTTACCGAAATATACCAATTTTCAGTTAAAAAAATTAATTTTTAATCAAATTGATGGATTTTTAACTAAAATGATAAACCTTCAACTGGAAAAGTTGAATTAATAAAATATATAAATTTTCATATAAAATTATGAATCTATTAGAATGAAAATAGAATAGTTAAATTTTCAACAAAAAAATTAATTTTTAAGCAAGAAGACTATTTTCTACGAAAAAGACGAATTTTCAACAAAATACACGAATTTCCAACTAAAAAAGAAAAAATTGTCAATTAGAAATTGAATGTTTACATTTTCAGTTAAAAAAAAAAAAATTCAACAAAACAAAAGAAAAACAATTTTAAAAAATGGCGAATCCTCAACCAAAAAAGTGAATTTTTAACAATTTATTAAAACTTTTAATCAAGTAGTTGAATTTTCAACCAAAAATTTGATTTTTCTACGAAGAAGATTTATTTTTCTCCCAAAAATACGAATTTTGAACAAAATAGTTACATTTTCAACCGAAGCAAAGAGATGCATTTTTAACTAAATTTAGGAATTTTCAACAAAAATGTTCGTTTTCAAATAAATAGTTAAATTGTCATAAAAATAGATAAATTTTTAAATAGTGTGACGAATCCTCAACCAAAAAAGTGAATTTTTAACAATTTATTTCAACTTTTAATGAAGTAGTTGAATTCTAAACCAAAAGATGAATATTCTACGAAGAAGATTAATTTTCTACCAAAAAATACGATTTTTCAACAAAATAGTCACATTTTTAACCAAATGGATGAATTTTTAACTAAAATAATTGAATTTTGAGTAAAAAAACTTAATTTTGAACCAAAAAATAATATATCCTAACAAAATAGTTACATTAAAAAAAAAAGCGAAAAGATCAATTTTCAACTAAAATGTTGGAATATTCGATTCGAATGGTTACATTTTCAGTTTAAAAAAAAAACAATTTTTAACAACAGCAAAAAAAAACAGATTTTAACAAAAAAATAGTTACACTAGCAAAGAAAGTGATGAATTTTCAATTAAAATTATGAATCTTCAGCAGATTACCAGGTAGCGTCATTTTCGTAATTTTGACTTCGTATTTCTATCATTTTCAATTATTTATGGCGACCATGTTTTACTGAAATTTCGGGCATGCATGGTAGAGTGGAAAATTTCATGAAATTAGGTTTATTCAGGGTGTCTAGTGTTTCTTGAAAAAAAAATCCAGGACTTTTCCAGGTTTTACAGGATAAAAAAAATTTCTAGGCATTAATATTCAAAGACCAGAATTTTAATCTTGTAACATTTTTAACATCGAATCTTTCATAAACGAAATAAAAAAATTTCAAATTTTTAATTCATTTTTTTATTTTAATAAAAAATGGATCTTTTTACAATAAAAGATGAATTGTCAATCAAAAAGGACGAATTTTCAACGAAACAGTTCAATTTTCGACCAAAAAAGAAGACTTTCTAACAAAATAGCTTAATTTTCAACAAAATAATTAGTTTTCGGAGAAAATAGTTGAATTTTTATCAAAATTGTTGAATTTTCAACCAACAAAGGTATTTTCAACCAAATGATCGAATTGTTAAACAAAAAAGATTCAACTTCAACCAAAAAAAGTTGCTTTTTTAACAAAATAATTGAACTTTTTACAACAAAGTTTAATTTTTAACAAAAAACAATGAATTTTCAATCCAAAAGGACGAATTTTCTTCACTAAATAAATGAATTCTCAACAAGACAGTTAAGATTTTGACCAAAAAGGATAACTTTTTAATAAAATACTTAAATTTTCAAAAAAAATAGTTTAATTTTTAACCAAATACAGAAATTTTCTATCTGCAAAGATTAATTTGAAACCCAATATTTGAATTTTTAAACAAAAATATTAAACTTCAACGAAAAATAGTTGAATTTCCAACATGAAAAGTTTAATTTTCAACAAAAAGATGAATTCTTAACGAAAAATATAATAGTTGACATTTCATACCAAAACAATGTATCAACAAAATAATTAAATTTTTTATCAAAATAGTTGATTTTTTAACCAAATAGTTGAATTTTCAACCCACAAGAATGAATTCTCAGACAAAACAACGAATTTTCAACCAAGAAAATACATTTTCTACCAAAAAAGACAATTTTTTAACAAAATACATAAATTTTCAAACAAATAAATGAATTATCAAATAAATAGTTGAATTTAAAAATAAAAAAAGATATAATTTTTCACTAAAAAAAAGATAAATTTGGAACAAAACAGTTTAATTTTTAACTAACGAGATAAATTTAAAAAAAGAGTTAATTTTCAACAAAACATGATTTCTTAGCCAAAAAGGAATTCTTTTTAATTAAATACTTGAACTTTTGACAAAATAGTTTAATTTATATCGAAACACTGCAATTTTCTACTACAAAGATGAATTTTCAACCAAAAAGTCGAATTTCGAAACAAAAAATATTAAACTACAACCAAAAATAGTCGAATTTTCAATACGAAAAGTTTAATTTTCAACAAAAATATGAATTCTTAAAGAAAAGTATAATAGTTAATATTTCATACCAAAAAAAATTAATCTCATGAAAAAAATTAAATTTGTAACAAAATAGTTGATTTTTTTAACCAAATAGTTGAATTTTCAACCTACGAAAATGCTTTCTTAAACAAAACGACGAATTTTCAACCAAGAAGATTAATTTTCTACAAAAAATACCATTTTTAAATAAAATACATGAATTTTAAAAATAAATATTTGAATTTTTCAACAAAATATGCAGTTTAATTTGTTACCAAATACTGGAATTTTCTATCTGCAAAGATGAATTGTCAACCCAATATTTAAATTTTTAAACAGCAAAAAGATGAATTCTTAGCGAAAAATACAATAGTTGATATTTCATAGAAGCTCATTAAACTTTCAAGATATTGACAGCAAAAAAGTATTAGATTTAAAAAATGTCATTAAATTGTTTTTGAAGTTGAAAAAATCGGGAATAAATAATAAACTTTGAAATATTTTCGATTTTAGATTCATCATTTTCCACCGTGATAAAATGAACTATCTTTTGTTAAAAAAGTGTGTTTTTCCACTTTCAAACAAAGCAAAAAATTGGAAATCAAATGAAAACAAAGAACAAGTTCAAAAACATATGTTTACTTTAAAGGAATGAAAATTCCAGAGCGATGACCAACATTAAATACCTTTTCCAGGCTAGACAACCTGGTTTATTCTCATACTTTTTCCCTATTTAATCAGCATTCGGCTCCACTTTGAAAGGCCAAATTATATTCGAACCTGGATTTAGCGCTGGTTTTGGGGCTGGCCTTGACGTTAAATTCAGAGACTCGGAAGTATTTTGTCTCTCTCCTGTTTCTCTCTCTGTTTTGTCACGCTTGAGTGCACACCGCACATTCCCCCGCAAACGCCTCTCACGTATCCCCACGGCACGGCGTCAATTCTTAATTAATTATTTAATTCCATTCAAAGTCCTAAAATCAATTCACAAATATAAATTGGTATAATCTACTTATCTAGCATTGATATTGCATATTTGGGCCCGAATCATAGTACTCCTTCAAAAATTTCGACCAAAGATGCGATTATTACGATTCAAAATATCGAAACATCTCTACAATTACTAAAAATTACAGTTACTAGTAAAAATTATATCTTTTTTCACAATTGCGGATGAAGAAAATGTTTTTGTTTGTTTGTATAAAACAGATTATATGAGAAAAATGGGTGACATTTTATTGAATTCTAATATTTATAAAAGATGGAATAAAAATCCTCTAAAAAATTACAAGAGAGCACTTCAAAAATATTAAAAGACTTTAATGATAATGACTTCTTACAATATAAATATCATAACAATGAGTTAACTTGCACCAACACCATACTAGCTCAAAGTCACGGTTTACCGAAACAACTTCTCAATTGCATATTATTAATAGTCTTGATTTAAAAGAAAAATTAAAAAATATATTAATTGATAATGACCATACATATAGAATTTCTTCTTGACAATACTTTTTTTCCTTTTAATGAAAATATATACTAACAAATTTATGGCACTCCGACGGGTTCAGCCATTTCACCCTTATTTGCAGACATGGTTATGGATGACCTAGAAAGTTATGGCGTAAAAATACTGAAAGAAAAACATGGTATCATGCTTCCCTTTTATTATCGATATGTGGGTGATACGATTTTATGTGTCAAGAAAGATCATATAAATTTAATAATCGACACATTTAATTCTTATAATAACAATCTTCATTTTACCTTTAAACTTGAAGAAAGAAAAAAAATTACTTTTTTAGATATGTCTCTAATAAAAGAAAACAACATCATTACCAGTTAGTACCAAACACCAAATTTGTCAGAAAGAGCGTTTAATTACTTCTCAGGCCATCCAACGTAAGTAAAAAAGAACATTCTTTTCAACCTTCTTGACAGGGCAATAATGCCATCACACAGAAAATTTCATATTAAAAATTTAGAATTTATTACTCAATTATTATCAAGCAACGATCATCCGATAAATTTTATTAAAAAACAAATTAGCATGCGGAAACTAAAAATAAAACATCTACCTAAACAAAACAGCTCTGCACCGAAACAATCATTGGCCCGTCAACCAAAAATCTGTTTATCATTCATAAAAAAGTATTTGACAAAACTTCCCACATATTTAAAAAATTCAATATATCTGCAATACCATCGACAAAACTAGCTTTGTCATATATTATTAAGCTAGTTAAAGATGTGTCAAAAAAATTGGATCATATTAACGTTGTTTATAACATTTGTTGAAAAAATTGCTCTGTCTCTTATGTGGATGAAACCAAAAGAATGTTAGACATACGTATAAAAGAGTATACAAATAACAAGAAGAAGAAATTTGTTATATATGTACATTGTAGTTCTCATAATCATGAATTTGATTGTAAAAACACTAAAATTCTTGATTTTGAAGCTAAGTATCGAAAACGTTTAATTTCTAAAATGATACATGTTAAGATTAATGACATTAGTACAAAAAAGAGGATATTTATGCTTTAAATCACAGGTACAACCAAGTGTTACAAAATTAAAAACAATAATGTTCATCTTATTGTATTTATAATCACACCAGGTGATGTCAGTAGTCTAAAGTACATGTTTTTCAGTATAAATACCCGCTCTGAGTCTGAGGATTTTTGGTTATCATCCTCAAATTACAGACGACGTGCAAACGTTAATTTTATTCATTGACTAGTTGACAATTTTTTTTTCGTAAATTTTAACTTTTATTGTTATTTGAACTCTAAGGTGAATTGTATTCCCCCCTCCCAAATTTTTTGAAACTTTTCGTTTTGTCTTTGTTATATATCTGGGTGTTTTTTACTAAAATATCAGCCTAAAGAGGTCAGCGAATCAAGCTGACGAAACTTTGCAAAATGATTGTGAATTATTTTTCAAATTTACCCCCTGTAATTGACAAATCACCGTATCTTCAAATTTCCAAAATGTTTCCTAAAATAATTAAAAACAGGTAAATAATTATGGCTATTTATTATATTTATGGCCCTCTTCGACGAAGAAGGTGTGGATCTCGGGACAGTAAGGTTACGTGGGTTAGCGTTAGCAGATTATTAGTTTGTTATGGCAGAGTTAATCGAAGACTTGCAAAGAGTTTTGAGCAAACTGAATACAAGCTCCCTTCTTCACTCTTGTATACTTTCCCCTGATGCATCACAGATTTACCAGTTGGAGAATATTCAGAAATTAAAAAATTAAAAGTAATCTTGTACATATTAAAACACATGAGTTGGGCACTTGAGTGAGATAATTCAACAGTAAAATAGTTCAGGTTTTTCTAGCACTCAACAAAATTAGAGAAATTCACTTTAGTCTGTTAAAGTTCTGTGCATTGTTTGCCTTGGCATCAACTAGGAGTGAAGCGCAGATGGAAATTCGTAACAGTTATGGGCTGATTCTTACACTCGCTGCACTTTCATATATGTGTAAAAGGGGGAAAGAGCGGCGGATTAATTTATCGAAAGCCATCTCGAAGAGGGTGTCGTTTCTTTCAATTAGTTAATTGGAATCTCGATCCAGTAGAGTTCGTACGATTCATCGGAATTGTAGAGAAGCGGTTTAAATGTCCCTGGACTGATTTAAAATGAAATTGGACAGTCTGACCCTGGTCATGTCACGGAATTGTTTGGCGCGAAAACATTGTTTTTCAAGCGAAAATATGAGAGAAGTGTTTGAAACAAAAAATTTTCACGATCAGACAACGTTTAAGGGTTTCGCCCATCCCCTTAGTTTTCCCATTGAAAATACATGGGGAAACCCATCAACTATTTTTCGGTATATTGATGGTAAATATTACTCTTGTATATGTTTTTTTATTATAGATAATTTTCAATGGCCAAATCAAAAACTTTCATTTATTTTTTTATTCTTTGTTTAAACAATTTCAATTTATTTGAATTTAAACAATACTTTTCCACATTTCTCCGCAAATTATCGGTACCCTCACAACATGATAAAATACTTGGTTAATATAAAAAATCACTACGGCAGAAAAGTGTATTTTTTGTAAATTATCCAACAAATTTCATTAGCTTTTCCTGTGATGATATTTTTCATTACTTGCCCATAATGTTTTTTAAATTTCTATTTGTTCAAACACTTTTTTCGAAAAATGTTAATTTTTTCTAAATGACAAGAAGTAATTAACTAATCGTTCTTGTTGATTTTCGATTTAAATTAAGTAATGAAAAGTGTCAACATAGAAGAAACGGAAAAAACTTGTTAAAAAATTAACAAAAAAATGCACTTTTTTGCCTTATTCCAGTCAAAAGTTGCATTTAAGCAATGAGAAATTGTTTAAACAATTAACAAGAAATTGAATCGACAGTACTGATTTTTTATATAGCCGAATTAGCTTATCTCTCTGTGAGGGTACCGATAATTTGTGAAAAATGTGTAAAACAGTATTGTGTTGTTATTGCTTATTACGCAATTCTGCAATTCTGTGAATCACGAAGGTCAGACTGCCCAATTTGATATGAAATCGGTCCCTGGCGGTTTTGTCATACAACTCAATCGGTTTTGAACTATTGTTTTATTGTCCTGGGTTTCGTTCAGTAAGTGCTTTCAAAAATTACAAATATGTATTCAAGAAACTCAGACCAGAGTCTATTGTTATAATTTTACCAGTCGGATTGAAATTGTGAAATATTTTGCATTAAAATTTTAAGTAAATGATGATACAATGAATATAGGTTAGGGGTCAATTCTTTTTAGGGGTATTCTTCTCAATGTCTAAATAAACCAGGCACTTGGACGCTGGGTATATATTTTGTCCCAAATTCTTCTGAACGCGGGCAGTCGGCTAGGACTAAACCGTTTTCAAATTTTGCGCCATACGAGACTACCAATCACAGCCAAGTAGATGACTGCCACGTCAATCGTATATTTTCACAACCAATAATATTATAAACATCACAACTCACTTTTCAGACGGTCCTACAGTCTCATAACATGCTGATTTCGAATAAAACATCGTACATCACTCGTAGGGCTAGATAGGTACTCACGTGGAGCTCAATGTTCGCAAGGACGACCTGAAAAACAACAACATTAGGAAAAAAAAAAAATTAACAAAGAAGTTCAACTTTTACCCACGCAGTTTAATTTTTAATTTAAAAAAAAACAGTTTTCAACAAAATAGTTAAACTTTAAGCAAAAATATGAATTTTCAGCTAAAAATATGATTCTTTGACAAAAAATGGTTTGTTTAAAAAAGTGGTTCAACCAAAATCTTCTAATAACATATTTAAATCTTCGAGCAAAGAAGATTAATTTTTAACCAAACAGTTGCATTTTATCCAAGAAAGGTTGAAAGTTGAATTTCTACTGAAACAGATGAATTTTTGAAGCAAAAAGACAATTTTAAAAAGAAAGATTTGAATTTCCATCCGAAAAAGATTTTAATTTGACTTCCTAACGTTAAAATGGGAGCTTTAAACAAGAAGTAAATTTTCCACGAAGATACTTGAATTTTCAACCCAAAAAAACAGTTGAATTTGCAACCATATAGTTGCATTTTTATCAAAGGAAGATGAAATTTCTACTAAAACAGATGAATTCTTAATTCAAAAAGACAATTTTTTAAAAAATATAGTTGAATTTTAAGCCAAAAAATATTTCAGTTGACTTTTCAACATCCAAAAATGAATTTTAAACAAGTAAATTTTCTACGAAAATAGTTGAATTTGCTACCACAAAAGACGAATTTTCAACAAAACAGTTCAATTTTCAACCAAATAGGACCAAATAGTTAAAATTCTAATCAAATAATAAAATTTATAACTAAAAAGATTATCTTAAGGAGGAAGCAACTGCAAAAAAAAAGAAATATCAGGGTTATCACAAAACTTCATTTTTAAAATTCTCTCATTTTTTCCTGAACAATTTTTCATTTCCCCTGACCATTAATATTCAAAGACCATAATCTTGAACGTGTAAAATTTCCAATCTAGAATCTTTTATAAACGGAATAAAACAATTTCAAATCAAAATTGAAAAATTTCAAATTCATTCTGATTGGCAGTTGTTTAAAGTTATAAAAATTCCCTGACTTTTGCAATATTTTTTTCTAAACCCCTGACTTTTCTCTGACCAATAAAATTTCCTGACTTTTTTTAAAATTGCTTTTTAGAGGAGTCAACTAAGGCTTCCTGTCAACCCGGGGGCTTTCCACCGATTTCGATGAAACTTTTTTCATTGTGTTGCTAAATATGTCTATTAAAAAGTTGAATAAAAAATCTTGTTCGGTAACTTGAAAATCTATTTTTTTTTAATTTTCCAAAAATCGATCAAAAACTGGAAAGCTTGAATAAATTAAGTCCTAGAGCAACAAAAACATTGTGTCTATATGGATATATATATATATATATATATATATATATGCTGATTATGAATTTAAGGGGAAAAAACTGAAAATGGCGGATCAACCATTTTTAACATTTATAAACTTAAAAAAAAATAATGAATGATTGATATTTGGTATGCATATTCCTTGAGGCAAAAGAAGTTAATAAAAAATAATTTTGACCCAGAGTGAAGGGTGAAAAGTGAAAACACCCTTAAATCGTCGAAAACACCTCCAAAAAATGGTTTTTGATATTATTTCGAAAAGGGTAATGAATTTTTGCAGACAACTTATACATAAAATATGCATACGAAATTATGGTATTCACGTGACCTTTGTCGGCCATATTTTCCGAGATATTCACCCTGGGAGTAGGGGGTGAGTTGTACCGCGCAGGTCGTAAGCTTCTTTCGAAGATCATATCTCGAAATAGGGTCGTTTCTGGATAAAAGTGCACGTTACTGAAATTATGCAGAATTTTCCGCTCTATGACTTAAGTTCAATGCATTTTCATCATAAAATCACCTCATTTAGAGATATGAGCTACGACAGGAGCGTGAGACCCGCGCTGTCAATCTTACCCCCTACTCCCAGGGTGGATATCTCGGAAAGTATGGGCGACGAAGAAAAAGTGAATACCATAATTTTTTATGAATGTTTTATGTACAAGTTGCCTGCGAAATTTCCTTTTTGCCCGAAGTACCCTTTCCGAAATAATCCTCAAAAACCATTTTTTGGGGGTGTTTTCCACGATTAAAGGGTGTTTTCATCCTTCAACCCTTGTCAAATCAATTTTTGTATTTACTTCTTATGCCTTGAGGAATATGCATGCTGAATATCAATCAATTATTATTTTTTCTGAGTTTAAAATTGTTACAAATTTTTGGTTCGCCATTTGGAATTTTTTGCCCCTCAAATTCCTAATCAGCAACACCAATGTATATTAACATCAATATTACATCATGATATATTATTATATTTAATATATATTATCATTATTATATAACATCAACATAAAAACTTCCTTTTTTTTTTGTTAAAAATGTTTTCCTCCTTTCTTTGATTGCCCATTTTACACAAAAAAGTATAATTTTCTACCTTCCTCTCTGGAAATATGCACATATACGAAATAATTCATTATTATTGGCATAAATATCTAAATAACAATTACCGAACAGCGATTTTTGTTTAACTCTTTACTAAACATATTTAGCTGTGCAATACAAAAGGTTTCATTAAAATCGGTGGAAAGCCCCCGGGTTGATAGCTTTTTGTTTTTTAATGTCTAACGTGACTCCTCTAATTGGCCAGGTTCGATTTTCACTCAGGCACCAGATTTCTTTGGCGCGTAAAGTTAAATTCATATTAAATTTCTGTTCAATTACTGCGAGTTGTTTGTTTCATTTGCAAATTCTCGAAATTTCTCGATCTCCACCCCCTTGAGATGTTACGTAATTGAAGTACACTCCGTTATACAATTTCTTTTAAGCTTTTGGCTTTTTTACGGCTTTCACGCACCTAATAAAATAAAAATTGCATTCCTTTCAAAGGAAAGTTCTACCTTGGAAACACATACTCAACACACAATGGCCATTTACACGAAATTGTTAAGTAACCTTGTTTGCTGTAGCTAATTGAAAACTATATGAGCCTTTACGTACATAGTCGTTGGCTGCCATATACCCCATAATTCAATTATTTTGAAAAGGTTAACGAAGACTTGAACTTTAAACACTACGTGCCCTTCGCGAAACTTTCCCGATTTTAATGAACCAGAATAGAGAAAGGCTCGATCGGCTTTCATCGGATGGAACTATAGCGAGCAATTAAACCGCGGTAAATTGTTTCCTGAATATCTCGTGAGTCGTAGGTCAAGGATGGCTGAAACAACAAGAATCAGAAATCGTGGTGGATATTTTCAAGTATGAGTTGTATTATACGCAGATGAAAGTTTAACTGTATTCGTTTCTACAGGGAACACATACAAATGGGCTGCGATGAAAGCGCATCCGGGGCCTGCCGGTATTCCTGGATATTAAATATTAATCCGGCGAAATTACTAGTTCGCTGCAATCTTTCCCTCTCTAGCTGTCTTGTCCTCCTTCCTGGGGCTCGTAAGCTCTAACTTACTATTGCTCAGGGGCGGCTTTTCTACTCTTTGCCGGGTATAGTTGTGACTGGTATTTTATTTATTTAAAATCATTCCATATGTTGATATTATTCCCTGAAAAATTAGTAAAATTGCATTTACATAATCCACCATTAAGATCGTGTGATTCAATTAAAAAATATATGGATACTTAATAAAGGTGTGTCCCTTTATCTCCTAAACACATATACTTCTGGTAGGTCAAAGGAAGTCAGGGAAAAGTCAGGGATATTGCAACAAAAATCTTGCTAAAGTCAGAGAATTTCGATGAGAGGCACTTACAATCTTTATTAAAATTCTTTTATTCCGTTTATAGAAGATTCTATCTTGATAATTTTACAAGGCTAAAATGCTGATCTTTAAATAATAATGATCAGGGAAAATGCTACCCTTTATTCAGAATTTGTTTTCAAATTCTTACTTAATCTTATTTTACTTCGTTTACTCTAAAAGCTTTACCCACTTCATTGCACATTCTCATTTGCTCTTCACTCCATCCTTTTTCATGCTTTAATCTTCCATTTTCCAGGATCTTTCCTTTTCCAATACCATTTTCCCCTTTATAAAATAGATTTCAGATGTGGCAGAATGTTCTCGCCTACTCTTAACATTCTTCTGCACTTTTAAGAAAGTAGGTAATTGAAAAACATCTTATCACGGGGCCCTGTAAAGGTGGATACCATTCCTGGTAGCAACCCCTGTTCTTACTCTAAGCAATGAGGAGTAATCTAGGTTCTGGATTAACCCGCGGCTCAAGATATAAGGCGGGATTTACCGTGCTCGCTTGGTCGTTACGAGTGAGAGTCTGTGGTTGCTTGTTTGTGGTAAGAATGTGATCGAAAGTCTGTGAGTTTGAGGGCAAAGGTGTAAGTTTGTGTTCAAGTATTGGTGGTCGCGAATAAAGGTGGTATGCAAGATGATGGGTACACAGGAAAGGAGGGAAAATGAGAGAAGTACGTTGGTCTTCCGTGATGAAAAGACACCTCTTATGCAATCTCGATGAGTACTTGGCGAAGACTATCGACACTCTCCAATGTTCTCGAAGAGATGCTTTTGTGAAGTAGGGAAATTCAAAGCTTCAGTAATTAGAACTCGAGACCTTTAACAAATCTCGCGATGCTTCTATTTCGTCTTATTGCAAACTCATCATAACGAGTTGCTATTCCCTTCGAATGTAAATTTGAAATATATTATTGCGCATAGAAAGAACTGGGGTTTCTATTAGAACCACTTTTTGGTCCCAAAAAAGCTGCGGCAAAAAGGAACCTTTCTTTCTGAAAAGTAACCCAAAATGATAAATTGTTTCAAAGGAACCCAGAGTATATACAGATTAACCATGCTTGAAAGGAAGATAATGCAAATGAGATGTAACAGTTGTGAAGGTTATGTTTAAAACTTTTACCGTCTGCAGATCTTTTCTTATGTTGCCACCTATCGAATATCAACGAACTAAAAAGGGACCATCGAAAAGAGTTCTATTGGAGTCGCAGTTCTAAAGGATGCAAACTGATCTGATGAAAGGATCTGATTGTAAAAACCTTTCATTCATTTTCACATGACTCTTATCATCATGTTTTATATTATATATGAGGATATTCCTGGGTCGGCGCAGTGTTGCGGAATGAACGTGTTCTTCAAATAAATAACTCGAGAATTCTAGATCAATCTAAAATATCTATACCTTACACCTATATACCTATCTACCCTATACCTATATACCCATGTACACACTACTGCTTTCCAACCGAGCAATTCACACTTATCTCGAAAGGGAAGCGGCTTAATGGTATAATAATAATGTCTAGAACTTTTCACTTTCATGTCCCTCGAAGATATTTAGGTAATTTTAGTAAATCAAAAATAAATTTTAGATTCGGGGAAAGGCAAGTCACAGTCGTGGTAAGTCATTTGGCGGCGAGTCACATTGGCCGTTAGTCACATTCGCGCGTTCTTTTTATTTTTAGAAATTATACATGTATTTACTAATTTTTAGCGAATATATTTTTTTCATAACGTTCGACCGTTATAAAAATTTAAAAAAAAAATTAAAATTCATCCGACACGAAGTAGCTAAATCACAAATCTCGAATAACGTCATAGAAGAAAACTTTCATATTCTTCTTTGAAAATTTCAATTGTTATAATGATTAGACTAAAGGTTACTTTTTTTCAACGATATCTCTTCCTACAAATAAATTGAATCTACTGGGGGGAAAATTAAAGTAAAGATAAAAACAAAAAATTACTGCTAGGTGTAACGAATTAGCCCGAAATTTCTCGTAATTAATTACCCAGTACTTAATATCGTTTCTGAAATTTATTTTCATTCTCAAATTTTAAATCAATAATATCTATTAGGAGACCGTAGTTTTCGAATGTTCAATTACAGAATATAATTAATAAGTATCTTCAGCTTATATAGTCAAAATTTCCATATTTTGCCTAAAAAATTATGTCATTGATTTTTTAATTGAAAATTGAAAGGATCAGACAATTCCAAACAATCCAGACTATATACCCATCAGGGCGTATCAAAAAAAATTAAGTTCTTTATTTTCAGTTCTAATCGGGATGAAAACTTCTTTAAGGAGTCAAAAATAATCCCCTAAAGGTTCAGTCTTCTGTCATTGTATCGTAGATATAATCAAAAAGCCCTAAAAGTGACACACTTCTGATTTGAAGACCAACAAATTTTCGTCTGAGATCTAAATTACAATCAAAAAAAGTTTAGAACAAGTATATTCATAATTATATAGCAATAATTCTATTGAAATATTTTTTACCCTGCCTAAATGACCTTGAAATTTAAAAAAATTTAAAAATCGACATTTCTCTATTTTCTTGGAGATATACCAATTATCTTAACTATTTGACCATTAAATGTCTGATATAGGTTATTAAAAAGGCATCTTAAATATATATCGACAATAATGTTATGAAACAGATTGAAATTAAAGTAATTGTTATTGATTTTGAATTACAAGAAAATATTTAAAACCTAAATATTGCATTCTATTTCATGATGAAAAGAACTTCGGTGTCTGAATTGAGTGAAAATGTTTTCTATTTTAACTGAATTTGTGCGTGTAGGGTGAGAAACCCATTAAAAAATTATTTAAATACATTTCTCATTAAATTTCAAGGACGGTTAGGCAAAATAACTGTAAAGCTAATTAAATTCCTCACTATACAGACACAATTTTAGGTATACTGTAAAACATTTTTACTTCATTTAGACACTCAAAATTAATTTCATCATGAAATAACAGAACAACAAAATTTTCTACTTATAATTTCATGATGGGAATTTTCTGTGCAGGAGGTGTCACCAGCATGTCATGGACGTGTGAGGATGAGAGGCTCTGTTCAACATTTCGACCCTAAATGTAAGTAAAGACACGACAATCACATTTCTAACGGCACGCGCATCTGTCATTCACTGACACAATAGGCAGGGATCACTGGGATTTTTGATTAAATGGAAGTAAATATTATTTAGTGAGATGATTTATTAGACCAGTCCCTAATAAGCGCACAAGTCACCCTTTCAGTTCAATTTATTTCCAAATAATAGACGAATGTTTCGAAATATTTTCAGTTGTTAATTCTGATTTAATTTTTCACCTTCATTATTGCAGCGTGAAAATTCTGCTTACGTTAGAAATATTGATGATATAAAGGAAAATTTAATGTAAACTGTATTGTTTGCGCGCTTAAGTGGTCTCTGGTGCGAAACTAAAATGACTATACAATGCTCGTAGCGATATATCCGAGTATTTACGTACGCAAATACGGGTCCAAAATCGTTGCGATGGGACAAACGACTCGAGGGTGAATCTACTTGAGAGTACAAAGGGATGCAGATGTAATAGAAATTGTAACAACCCTCTCGGAAAACTTGCGATCTATTTCGCACGGCTGATATTTTTCTAGGGATTATTTTCAACATATTGAATAGCTTGCCCCTTTATACGAATTTTCTTCTAGATAAAGAATTATACGATATATACTCCTGAAAAGCATCAAACAAACCAATTTTTGGATTCAGGAAAGTTTTTGACGATAAATTATAATTTTATCAAGGACACAGCGTTTGCAGATGATAATGTTGTTATGGCAGAGTCAATCAAAGGCGTGCAGAGAATGTTGAGCAGGATAAATACTAGCATGAAAAACATGTGAATAAAATAAAAATTATAGTGTTTGAAGAAAAGAGTGAGAAACCAGTATGCGAATTGCCTTAGAAGATGAGTAAGTGTATCTTGGAAGTTCATTTACTAATGATGGAAAGATCGATAGAGAGATAGCCAGACGTTTAAAGGAGGATAGGAAAGTTATAGGCAGTGTAGGAGCCATTACCAGAAGTGGAAATATAACAAATAAGGCTAAAATTGCAAAATGGAATTCTGTACTTACACCCACTGTAATGTACGGTAGCGAGACCTGGACCTGAAATGGATCTGGACCTATAATGTATGCCGTAAAACGCTATTGGACAAAGTCAGTACTAAGAGGATTCTCAAAGAATGTGTTGTACAGGAAACACTGTTAAAAAGAGTGCAAGAAATCGGTTGAGATGGTTTAGTCATGTTGAGAGAATGAAAGGAGAACGATTGACGAAACAAGTATATTTAGGTAAAGTGATTTGCAGCGTAATTAGCGGCAGACCGAGGAAGGTGTGGTGCGAATGTGTAAATGAGACACTATAGCGACATCATATAGAGAGCCACAGAACCAGTTGAGCTTGCATGAAGAGATGTATGATTATAGTATAGAGTACATGTGGATCTTACTATGGGATTATTAGTAAGTTTGCGCATTTCTGTATAATCTATGAGTATGATGACTTTGTGAAGCTCATCGCCTGGGGTGATTGTTAGAGAGATTGATCAGGAACCAGAGTCGGAGAGCTGTTGCCGAATGAACGTGTTGTTTTAATAAGCAACACAGCTTACCCCGAAAGGAATTTGGCTTAATGGCAGAGGCGGCGAAGCCCTAGGGACATAGGGGGCAATCCCCCACCCCGGATATCCACCAGGGAGGGGCAAAATATCGATTTGCCCCCCTCTGAAAACGAACGAATAAATTCATCGGATCGTTTGAACTTTTTCCAAAATCTACCTGAAATCTTTGAAATCTTTGGGAAATCATTGTAATCTTTCTGAAATATTTGGTAATATTTGTGAAGTTATTGAAATCGTTGGGAAATTATTGAAATCTTTGTGGAATCTTTCTGATATCTTTGGAAATCTTTTTAAAATATTTGAAATATTTTTTAAATAGTTGGTAATATTTATGAAATTATCGAAATCATTTAAATTTCGGGGAAATATTTGTGGAAATTTTGAAATCTTCAGGAAATCATTGAAATCTTTGTGCAATTTATCTGATATCTTTGGAAATCTTTTTCAAATATTAGAAAGATTTTTGAAATATCAGGCAATATTTGTGAAATTATTGAAATCATTGAAGTCTTTGTGAAACCTTTTGAATCTATGCGAAATCTTTGCGACACCTTTTAAATCTTTCTGAAATCTTTGGAGATCTTTGCGAAATATTTGAGATATTTGTGCAACATCTGATAATAATTGTGAAAATACTGAAATCTTTGTGAAGTCTTTGGCGTATCATTGAAATCTTTGTGCAGTATTCGAAATGTATCTACATTTTTTATGAAATACTTTAAATCCATCCAAAATCTTTGTAAAATCTTTGAAATCTTTGTGAAATCATTTAAATCTCTGTGAAATCTTTCTAATATCTTTGGAAACCTTTGCAAAATATTTGAAATATTTGGTAATATTTGTGAAATGGTTGAAATCTTTGGGAAATCAATAAAGTCTTTGTAAAATCTTTTCAATCTATCCGAAATCTTTGCTAAGTAATTGAAATCTTTGGGAAATCATTGAGACATTTGTGAAATCTTTGGGAAATCACTGATATCTTTGTGCACTCTTTGGAATCTATCGGAAATCTTCGTGAAATAATTGAAGTATTTTTCAAATCTTTTAAATCTATTCGAAATATTTGTGAAAATTTTTTAATCTTTTTGTGAAATCTTTGGAAATTATTGCGAAATATTTAAAATATTTTTGAAATATTTGATAATATTTGAGAAATTTGTGAAATCTTTGAAAAATCATTAAGGTCTTTGCAAAATCCTATAAATATATTTGAAATCTGTGCGAAATATTTGAAATCTTAGCGAAATATATGAAATCTTTGAAAAAATATCTAAATCTTTGAAATCTATCGGAAATCTTTGTGAAATAATTGAAGTCTTCGTGAAATAATTAAAGTATTTGTGAAATCTTTGGGAAATCATTGAAATCTTTGTGCAGTCTTCGAAATCTATCTAAAATTTTTATGAAATATTTTAAGTCTATCCAAAATCTTTGTAGAATTTTTGAAATCTTTGGGAAATCATTGAAATCTCTGTAAAATCTTTGTAATATTTTTGGAAACCCTTGCAAAATATTTGAAATACAGTGGAGTCTCACCTATTTCCATCTCCCTTATTTCCTGTCGCCTATATTTCCCGTCGGCTGTAGACGGTTATTTCCATTAGCGCAGTTTCGGCAACTCCCCCTACGGTCCCGGTATATTCTCCTCCGCGTCAGTAGCTGACAAATTAAAAAGAGGCACGAAGAGCACCCTCGTTGGTTTAAATTGAGTATTTTAGTATTACGTCATGGGAATACGTCATACGAATTTAGAGAGAAAATATCGTAAACGTAAAAGTCATAAATGTACAAATAGTAATATTTCTCAAGTGTAGACTCTATTTTCTCAGGCATGTTCCATTGTTTTGTCGATTCACGACCTTTCACTTTCACGAAATAAAATAAAATATCCTAAATGTCAGGTTAGTGGTAGTCTAACCTCAAATTTCAGACATTTAGGAGATTTTCTCCAAAAAGTCGTATGCACTGCAGTATCATGTACTAATCTTCCTGACGGCTGACATTTCCACCTATCGACGTCATGCCATAAAACTCACTATTCCGAGAAATATTTGCGTCGTTTTTTGATTCTATAATATTGATTTTTAGTTGGCAAATTGTCGTACACCAACAAAAACACTTGAAAGAAACTTGAAAAACACTGATGCATGCATGCAGATTAACGGACGGCGAATTTTTCAACTCCGCAATGAGCCGGATGTCCACTCGCCTGGACCGTTTCCATAATATTGCGCAATATGCTAGACTGAGTACTTGCGCACTCGGCCCTTCCAAGGCGAGAGTTGCAACCCTCTCTCGCCCTACGCGCTGAGAAACTGCGTGGGCCAGCAGTTCTAGAAATGTCGAGTGTATTTGTTTGTATTATTATTAATAGTATTTATTATTGATTTAAAATCTCCCGCGCTTTTCGGTTGAAAAAGTTGCGTACAGGTGGCGCATCGACACGAGAACGGGGCAGCCAATGAGCGTCGTTAATAAAAATAAACTATGAATCGCGGTAGAGACGCACTCTCCAGCTTGGAAATAAAAGAATCGTTTCGTGTCAAGGTCAGGTACATAGGCGAGACTTCACTGCATTTTTTAAATATATTTGGTAATATTTGTGAAATGGTTGAAATCTTTGGGAAATCATTAAAGTCTTTGGAAAATCCTTTTAATCTATCCGAAATCTTTGCTAAATAATTAAAATCTTCGAAAAATCATTGAAATATTTGTGAAATCTTTTTACACTCTTTGGAATCTATCGGAAATCTTCGTGAAATAATTAAAGTATTTGTGAAATCTTTGAAATCTATCCGAAATCTTAGCGAAATATTTGAAATCTTTGTGAAATCTTCGGGAAATTATTTAAATCTTTGAAATCTATCGGAAATCTTTGTGAAATAATTGAAGTCTTCGCGAAATAATTAAAGTCTTTGTGAAATCTTTTAAATATATCGGAAATATTTGCGGAACCATCCAAATTGTTGCAAAATCGTTGGGAAATTATTAAAATCTTTGTGCAATCTTTGAAATCTACCAGAAATCTTTACGAGATTTTTGAAATCTTTGTGAAATCATTAAAATCTTTGTGAAATCTTTCTGAAATCTTTGGAAAATCATTGAAATCATTGGCAATATGAATTTTATACCTTTATTTATTATTAACTATTTATTGTTTATTTATCATTTATGATTTATATAAAATATTTATATAGTATAATATTATTATACTATGTACAAATTGTGAAATTTAATATCATTAATATTTAATATTATAAGTACATGTCCCTGCCCCCACCTATAAAAAAAGCCGCGTCAATTGACCCCTTTCGATTTTTAAGGTGGTAAATCTCCGCAGCTATTGCTTGCAGAGTGATGGTGTTTTGTGACTTTGAATTATTTATAAATAGAAGTATTTGACAATTTTGTCGGATATATTGGATGCGCACTTTAAAAAAATATATTTAGAAATCATTTAAAAATCATTAGAAAATGCCTGTACTTTTAGTGTTAATGGTATGATAATAATAATAAACATTAAGAATAAACTGTCATTATGTTAGTCACACAAAAGATGAATACCTTCCTGAAATGTTGCCTTGAAATACAGGCGCAATAAAAAATAAGTCCTTATACTGGAAATAAAAGTGCATAAATTTATTTGATATTGAGAAAAGTTTTGAAATCAAATAACTGTAAATCCGGGTGTAAAATAGTTCGTATAATATTTTCTGGGATCCCTACAGATAGTTCCAGGTGCGTTATTTATAGTTTTTAAATCCTATGGGTGTAGGTACGACCCTGGCTAGGTCGATTTCAATTTGATAGAACCCTTCTGTCCTTTTTTTTGGTGGGTAGGCGAGAATGCTCCCTCGTCGCAAATTAAATCCGATAGCACTCGACAAAAATAAATCACCGTGCACAGCCACGATGTTTACATTGCAATGTGGACCAAACTTAAAGTGAAGTGAATGTTACACACATATTCCAAGTATTACCATATGAAGTAGATATTACCAAGCACATATCCTGGAGTTTATATATAAGTTTTAAATAATAATCGTATGTATGGTTTCTCGTGTCATTCACAGCTCGCTGGATGATATACAATGCACGTTCACTGCAGCAAATTTTTGATTTTATATTTTACAAAACATAACAAATTTTTAGACTTGAGTTTTATAGGTTAATTGCAGTCCACAATTGCAGGAAACACGAGTATCACATTTCAAATTTGCACACTTCAAATTTTTGCTAACAAAATTGAATACGTACACAAATATTATACATGATAAGACATTTTCAATATAATTATATTATTAAGAAAAATAGTTTTACAAAAGTCAATTACAATAATACTAAATCAGTTTGTATAAAATTATTCTAGGGAGAGATTGAGCTATGCTTTATTAGTCTATCTATCAAATATTTGATTGAAAGAAATGAATCAAATTTCTTTGCAGCAATTAAGTTCTACGGAAAAGTAGTATAGTTTTTATAACGACCATTTACGATTCTGATGGTATTATAATTATTTGTATATAATAAATTTTTCGTCTGGATATCTGATTCTGCGTTTCCGGACAATGATCACGAAAAGTATTATGGTTGTAATAATTAAAAGTGCTATTGTTAGAACAACGGCGACGAAGCCACCCAATCCTATGTAGGAGTAATTGATATGAATTCGAGAAGTTGCTTCAATATTTTTGGGTCCTGCAATACCAGCAACACATGACCAGGAACCAATGTCGTAGCCGACGTTCAATTCTGAAATACATTTTCTAAAATTAGAAATTTTCTTCGTTTCAAATTGATTTTCAAATAGAATGATGACTGCATTAATTTTATAAGCTCAAAGGAGAATTTTACCTAGGATTGTTAATTTGCAAGATGATAACGTTCCTTCAGTCACGTACTGATTATCTACATTGTTGTAAATTCCGTGACCGTCAGGTCTTATCCAACGACAATAACTGATTGCAGCTTCATGGCCGGGTAGAATACGACAAGTTAGAATTGTTGGCTTTTTGTAGGAAATATCAATAGTGTTTTCATCAGGTATCAAGAAAGAATCTAAAAATTATAAATTACACATAAGTCATTTTTATAATTGCTTGAAGTGTCTTGTGATTGAATAGTAATTTATTTATGTACTGATTCAGTCTCTGATAAAATGTAGTTCATAAAGATTATATTCAAGTATCTAAATTTAGAAATCTCATTCAAATGATCAATTTTATGATATTTTGATAGTGGAACTTTGGTTTTATCCTGTTTCTAAATGATTATGTATGCATAATTTTTGAAATTTTTATCTATGTATCCACTTTCTTAAGAATGCGTAATTACAATTAAATAGTGATTGAAATTGAAACGTCAATTTGGTAGAGGTAAGAAATTAACAATTTCAGTTTGAAACCATGATGATTTCAAATTTACGTGGAAAGTCTATAAAATTGTATTGAATTTTTTAGCTGAAAGCATTGAAAGTTGAATTTAGAATGATAATTTTAACACATTGGATGATTTTAAATAAGTGATTGCGAAGTGATTGCTTGTCGTCGAGAAAAAAGGCATAAGTGCTAAAACGCGAATTGTACAAGAGACACAAAAGAATGTCAAACTTTAACGCATTCATTTTAAACAAAATACTAGAAAAATTTTTCGAAATGTTGTGAGGCTCTATTGAAACTTTAAAAGAGCGCTTTGAAAAATGCAACCATCTGCGCGAAACCTCTTGTCAAAGAACGGCGCGACACAGAAAATGTGGGATATGACACAGAAAAACTGCATGACTTTTTATTTTTAGGTGAAAAAAAAACGAGAAAGCAATTTCGAGCTATTATTTAACTCTATTGAACCATGAGAGGAACATCCTGAAAGAAGCAACCATCTCCGAGAAAATCCCTCGTCATTGGTGTGGCGCATCCCCAAAAATGAAAATATTGAAACACAGAAGTGCATAATTATTTATTTCATGATTTAATAAAAAAAAAGGAAATACTTTTGAGCTAGTATATTACCAAGCTTTATTGGATCATGAAAAGAACGCTCGCATTTTTTGATTTTTATATTAATTTTTTGCATGAAATGGCTTTTTAAGTTGGGAAAATGGTGCTATAATGCGATTTGTGTTCTAAAATACGTGTGGCAGAAGAATATTCATACAAATACAGTTTTGATGAAAACATATGGAAAAGTATTTGACAGAAGTTAAGCACTTATAGCATATTTTGAAAGAAATAAAGTACAAAAAAGTTATTGTTTAATAGGCGAAGCATGTTGTTATACTTCTCATATCAAAAATAGATTCTATAAAACGTTCTAAATATATTAAAATTAGTGGAAATAGAAAAAGTGCTTGATAATAGTTACAAAAAGACATATATAAAATGAAGGTATACATTTTCAATTTTCTCATTAACATACAATCCTGTATATTTTTCTAGTTTATTTTTACATTTTAATATGTCCTGAATTATATAGTGAGTGTTTCTTTTAGGAAGGAAAATGTCTTTTGAATGAATAATTAAATCTAAATTTAAGTCAATACTGAATTTGAAAGTTTATATACCTCTTACCTATATTAAGATTTGAATTTTGAATAAAACACAGAATAGAAACCAACTTGGAAGAAAAATGATTTTTCAAGAATTATATAATTAAAAATGAACTGAAAATTAAAGAAAACATTTTTACCTAAGGTTGTCCTTTCATGAAGCAAAATGTTGGAGTTTAAAAAATTATTTCTGAATATTTGCAACTTCTATTAATTTCGTTTCTAGTGTAAGCCAATTTTGAGACAAGAAAAAAATAATAATATATAAATAGCAAATTTTTTCTTGTATTTTCTGGTAGAAAAGTAAAAAAATTAACAAATAAGTATCAATTTCTGGAATTCAAAAATTTGTGTAACTTTTTATTAATATTTTTTTACTTTGTTGTATAAATCTACAAGATATTACAGAAAACTACAGGATTCAAAATTTCCTTAATTTGGGTGTTTGGCGTGATAAAAACATTTTTAATTTTACATTTTTATTTATTTTTCAATTACACTTTTACCAAGAAGTTTTGCTATTATAATAAATCACATTGAACTGTAGTTTGATTATTGAATATTGAACAATAGTTGACTTTACAGGACGATTCTGAATTTGTTCAAAATTAAGCAAGATACAAATTTTAACGTTAAAAATATAAAATTTTCAATTTCAAAGCCTCAGTAGTTCAACAAATGTAACCGTTCGATTAAAACTTTATAAAACTGTTCTCAATTTTAAAATAATTTCAAAAATTAAACGTTCTTATTCAATTCCAAATCCTATTCAAATATTGTTTCAATCTAAAATATTCCATTTTTAATCCATTTAATTTGAAATTTTTCAATTGAGAAAGACATTTTTTGAATATTTAGCAATATTTTACTTTTCATTCAAAATGAGAAATTATGAATCAAATATTAAAGACAAAACAATTTTAAACTGAATTATTTGAAATAGAAACCCTTGAATCGTTTATATTTCAGGGTGTTAAATTAAAACTTTGAACGTAACGATTTTAATTGTTCTTTTCAACAAATTATAAATATTCAAGTAAAATTATTGAATGTCAAAATGATTTTTTTTTAATTTTTAAGAGAATATTTAAAAAAATTTCAAAACGGCTTTTAATTGAAAAATTTTCATTGGAAAATTGTTAAAAGCTTCCAGTTTATAGGCAAACATTATTTCACTTTGAGTGTTTTAATTTGCGGTTCAGTTTTTATTACTTCAAATGAAAAAATGTTTATCTTCAAGAGTTCGAATCTTTTAATTTTAGTGGCTGTGATCAATTCTTTTTAATTGTTTAATTTTTATTTTCAGTCAAAAAAGTTGCTCTTTTTCGACATATGATGACAAATATTGAGAACATTGCCAAGACATAATTTTACATGACACATTTGATGTCCAATCAATTTCTATATTTTCGAGAAAAAAACCATCAAACGTAAGGTTTTTTGTTTTTTCAATAACGATTATTCATTATTGTCTTTTAATATTCTACGATCCCGTTAGAGTTCGAACATAGAAGCTTTTCTTTTAATAGCGATCAAGTACACATTTTTGTAAATTCTTGTCGAAAATTGAAACTACAATAAAATACAACAACGTACCAAAAGTACAAAAAAAGCACAAAGTTTGCCTCGAAAATACAAAACAGTTGTATTTTCCTGTAATTTCGATTGTAATTTATTGTATTTATTTGTAGATTCCTGTGAGAATAGTTTTAGTTTTCTGTACTTTCTTGTAGAAAATTTTCTACCGGAGTGTTTATATTCAAAAGTGATAAATTAATTTTGTACTTGGATGATGTCTCTGGTTTTCAGTCTTAAGCGAACATCAGTTGGACGTTTGTGCCCTAATTCCGAAGGCAGGTGTGGATCTTCGTAACTAAAGTCGGTTATATGACGACTACGTTATATATTACTCAGTTAATTAGTTCTCCAACTATGTGTTAGATGGAGGAGACCGCGTCCGCGAGTAATTATTAAGTCGTGGATAACGAAGGTGCTGGCGGTATGCCTTACGAATCTATTTAATCCAATAAGCGTTGCGCTCGGATATTAGTTTTGCAATTAAAACGATCTTCAAGTTCCTCCTCCTGCGTTAGGTCAATTTACAAGAGGTCTACTTCTAAGTTTAGAAAATTATAAAATTTTCTCCGAGTTTCCCGAAGACCGTGGGAATGACGAAGTAGCTGCGAGATTCAAAGTTGAAATTTGCAAATTTATTTTTTCGCGGTACAGTATCTTAGCAAACTCTGAACGTTCGAGAGGAAAAAAGTTTCAACTCCCAAGAAGGATTTTCAAAATAAATCAAAATTGAAAAAAATACCTAGACTGAAAATTTGATTAAAATATATTGATATATTGAACTTGGGTGCGTTCTTTTTCATTTCAAGGATGAATTCAACTTTTTTCTCTGAAGCTGAAAATATAATTTATACTTTGCAGTAATAGGAAATAGTAATAGTTCTGTACAAGTTTTCTTGGTGGGTGGAAGGAAATGCAAGGGAGTGAGTCAGTGGTAGAAAACGATGGCTGCTGCTTGTTTTCTGTATTGATTTTCAAGTTCATGTTAAAAGTATGTGTGATGATATCTGAAAGAAGCATTCGTACGAACCTGTCACTGTGACAGAAACACTAGCCTCCACCTCCGTTCCATTGAGAACACCCATCCGACAACTCCATTCACCAAGGTGCGTGTCGTCAGCGGCTGTAACGATGGCTCCGCATTCACCCATCTCAAAACCGGAACCTTCGTAAGTAAGGTGTGATGGAGAGCTTTCTTTTTCGGACACAGAATATACAGTTCCATTTGGACTCAACATCCAACAGTAATTCAGTACAGCATCTGCTGAACACTTTACCTGAAAGGATAAACAAGTTTTTAAAAGAAAAATGATGAATTCGAACCGCCCAAGTTGAAAAGGTTTCAGTTGTTAACATCTTCTTGGCTACTTCAGGAAATCATACATAAAATCCCTTGAATATTTTTTTAGTTAGACATTAACTTATAAAGTATCATTTTTGATCAAAAGTTGGTTAAAATTGTTGAGAATGGGTTTATTTGTTCCAAAAAGCTCTTTGAAAGCTTTGTGAGAAATCGAACGAAAATTCGGATTGACAAACTTTTACAACAAAATGATACTTTGGGATCTGGTGTCAATGATAAAAGTTTAAAGTCCTTACTGCGAATTGCTTTCCACGTTCGACATAAACTTTGCTACCGGAGGTTCTTACGTCTTTCGTGACGAACATTCGCGACAAATGATCAGTTCGAAGAATGGTTCCGGTTATTTTACCGTCAATTTGAATTTTGCACTTCCAAGCACCAAAATCCTCAGCAGATGGTGATCTTATAGTCAATCCACAATCGCTAATACCTTCATAGATCATGCTTCTTCTTGCGAAGCCTTTTCCATAATATTCATACCTAATGCAAATTACATTTCCTAAACTTATTGATCATCTCTTTCCTGAACGTTTATTACTTCATTGAAAAATGCTGAAATATACCTTTCATTTCCAACTCCAGGGGTAACGCTGAACGTTATGCTGTCAGGTCTTGTGAACTGACAATATTTTACTTCATACCCTCCTCTGACGGTACATAGCAGGTTTATGTGCTCGTTTTGTGCATATGTTACAGTAGCATTAAGTGGTGCACTGTCTATAAAATAATTCACAAGAATATTAAAACCTGTGTTTTTCACGATATTTTTCTCTAATGCATATGCAAAAAGAATAGATTACCAAATGTTGAAACTGTTATCTCTGCTCTCATTGGAGTATTGCTTCCTCGAATGCCATAGTAAATTTTCCATACTCCCTCGTGTAATTTAGTCACAAACGGAATCTTATGAATACAGCTTCCTGATTCTATATCCCATTTTTTTCCGGTTGGATCTTCCATTCGACAAAATGTCAACCGTGTACTTCTTCGTGAAAAAGTTAGTTCTACACTTTCACCGAGTTGAAAATATACAACCTGCTGAATATAGTAAAAGAAATATGACTGAATCCATTTCAAATTAGGCAAGTTCTACACTTCAAGTTGTAGTTGAGAAACAAACATTTTTCATGAAGTTACGACACGGAGAAAAGTGGACGTTTACCCACAACATCTAGATGTTTCAGGTTAGGATATTTAATGTTTAACTATAGGACAACCATCTAGATGTTAAAGTTTAGTTAAAAACAGTACTTGCGTCAACCATTTCACTCTATTCAAACAATTTACGGCATTATTAGTAATATTTGGCAACAAAATATTAGTGATCATAATTTTTCCACAAGTTCACATACGACATTAAAAATACGACATTAAAAAAAAACACCAATTTTGTCTTTAAATTTCTATAGTTTTTGACCTCACTCAGATATGCTCTAGAAAATAACATATTTCGATGAAAGCCATTTATATTATATTTATATTTACATATTTACATATTTCTGAGAGTTCTGCGACTTGAAGTGTAGAACTTACCTGATTTGAAATGGATTCGACCATATTATTTTTTTTATAAAGTTCACAACCAAACTGTTTTTGTATTTATTGACACTAGGTTTTTGTCTTTATTGCTTACCGGTTCAATATCTTCTTCATCTTGGTGTGCAATATTAATAGTAAATGAACCATAGTATGTTTCGTTGCTGCGAACATCAGCGTAAAGATTCCAAGTCCCGGAGCTATTTTCATTAACCAGCATTCGAATGCCGCATACTCCAGGTTCTTGTATTCTTAAATAAGAGTATTCTTCTGACAAAAGATCAATCTCAATCTGTGATTTTGCAGAAAGCATAAGTCAAATCATAGTTTTTTTTTATAAAACTCGATTCATGAATTATTTTACAAATATTTGTAATATATACAAATTTATATCCGTAGATATGGTTGTAAAAAAGTAAATACCTTTGAATTAGAGAGGCTGCAAGATTCTAAGGTGGGGAATTTTTCAGCAAGCTTGAGAATAGCGTAATTTCCTTCATATACTGTAACTGAGCTCGTTGGAATAACTTCACTCATCTCTTGCATCTAATTTTCGGAAAAAATATAAAAACACATTGTAAAACTTTTTTTTTGTACCAAATACATTCTTTGATCAATATATTTTCAACTCAACAAAATTATATCCATCCCTGCAAATTTTTACAATTTAAGACAAATAATAATTCAGGGATTCTTATTTTTAATTTGTAAAAAAATCTAATAAGTTTTTTTAAGCTTTATACAAAATCTGCCACATATTGGTAAAGGGTCTTATACGATAGAAAGTACAATTTTGAATAAATATTTGTAAAAGTGTTGAAAAAGTTAAACTTACATCTTTTATTTGAATGTTGAATTCCTCAGTCACTGTTTGATTCTCATACGTTTGTTTTACAGTCCATATTCCGTTCATATGATAATCAGTATTTTCAATTACTGGTTGACATTCATTGGAAGGTGCAAATTGATAATTCGATATGTTATCCTCGTTTTCATCTTCTGGGAATATTGAAACTTCTTTTCCTTTATTCGTTGTTACGACACATTTGGTTAACTCTCCATGTAAAGTTTTCAATCTCAATTGCACTGGCTGGCGAGACAATTGTCGGATCGTCTGGACTGAAAGAAAACACAAGCAAATTTTGTCACTGTATATTCGCGCACATATTCATATTAATTCATTATAAATTGCATAAGCTCAAAATTAAAGAAATAATCAACTGAAAAAGTATTTCACTGTAGGTCAATCTTTTTTGACTTCTGGTACTTCACAGTTCCGTTGTTCTCGGGAAAAAATAAACAAAATAAAATAAAAATAAAAAGAGTATAAAGAAGAGAACAATGCGTCGTGAATTTTGTGCAGTGGCAAGAGTACGCGAAAGACATATCTTTGGGAGAAGAGGTCGAGAGGGATGGACGGGGAATTGAGGGTGGTTACATCCCTACAGAGAAAGGGTGGAACCGGGGAGAAACCATAAATTTAGCGATTTACCGTCTGCCCCATGGGCGAATTGTGCGGCCACAAGGCACACCAAAATAATGAACCGCTTCATTACGTATCCACCAAGACTTTGAGAACACATATCGATTGAGTGACTTCCTTTATATCGAGATAATCAGTTTCTTATCACCTACAGCCAGGCACTTTTGAAAGACTATATTTTTTATTGTATATAGTGGTATATTCCCGTTTTTTGAATTATCTAAAAGAAAATTATTCTTCTCATAAATTATTATCAATAAAGCAAAAAGGCATTCTTGTCATTTTAAATATTATGAAATGTAAATCAATTTAATTATTAAAATTAAATAACGATACCCTCCGTGATGCTACTTTTCAGCAGTTTTCAATCAAAAAGAAAATATTATTTTTAATGTGTCTGAACTCATTTTTAAAGTAATTTCAATTTGTCAAAGGTGTTCCCTTTGAACGATTTCTTAATAAATAAAAAATGTACTCATTTCTTAGTAGAAATGATTCAAATCCTTTCATTGTATACAAGTCTCACATAATTACATTAAATTATTATATACTCTGTATAAAATTTATATTATTCGCTATAAGAACAATTCTCACAATTACGCATTAATCTCAAAACTGAAATGCACGCATGTCTCTCAATGCACAAATTAGAAATAATATATCTTCTATGCTTTGCAAGATAACGAAAGAATCGATTATCAAAAAGATTTGGGAAGGCAGATTAAAATTAGGTTACAGCAAAAAAATTGGGCATAAAGTAGAAAATTGGATGTTTTATCTTTTCACAGTGAATTCTCGGAGGAAATATGTTCAGCCCAGCATGAAAAATTTATCGACAAACGTCAGGTGCCTCTAATTTTATGTAACTATTTGTATGCGCTATCTGGCATTCCGGTTCGGTAAAAATGCTGATATAACTTTGAAATGCTCGTACGGGAAAGAGAGATATATGAATTATATATACTTTCATTTTTCCGTATTGAGCGATGTCCGCAACGAGTCTGATATGATTCAAGATTATCAGAGTAATCCTCGAAGGTTCACGCTTTTATCTGCTACGTGCCATCTTTGCATTCGGGAGGCTTGCAATCTAAACTCATCAAATCTCTCGAGTAGGTAAACACATTTCGATGCCGCGCAGTGGCGTCAACAAAACAATTTCCATCCATTAATAATTAATATCATATTCGGATCTCGGAGTTCAGCAAACTTAAATTGACTTTGAAAGCGTTCAGATTCTAGTTTCCTTGGCAAGAGGATTTCAAATACAATTTAAAAGTTCATACTGATTGTGAGGAGGCTCGTAAGAAGTAGAAAAATTATTATTTCAATGAAATTGTTTATAACTTTTGTTTAAATATCGTTTGCTTATTTTTTATTACATCTTCACTCATTTGTTTATTTTACTTTTAGGAGTTTCATTATTATTGTGATATACCTATTAGTTTTACTTTTTGGAAAATCACTGAACCCTGTTCCTCTTTCGCTGGATTGAGAAATTTTTAGAAATGCTTAAAACGCGAAATTATATTGAACTGTAATTGTTTTTTTTATGCTGTATTTCATGAAGTCCTCCACATTAAAAATAATTATTTAATTCATAAAAGTATAAACTGGTTTTGTGTTTTAGTAAAAATTTCAATACCCTATTCAAAATGACAGTGTCTATGTGTACTGGATTCTTCATTTGTAGTTCTAATAGGGATGAAAACTTTTTTTGCAAGTCAAAAACAATCCCCTAAAGTTCTCTTAAAAAAATGTCTTCTTTTTTCGTATCGAATATATAGTCGAAAAGCACTAAAAGCGACAGAGCTCTTCTTATTTGAACTCCGAAAAATTTGTTTTATAAGATCTAAGGTCTAAGGTACCAGAAAAAATAGTTCGGAGCAAGTGAACCTGTATAGCAATAATGCCATTAAAATATTTTTCACCCTGCCTAAACGACCTTGAAATATAGAAAAATCCTAAAAAGTCGACTTTTTCGCTATTTTCTTAAAGTAGTTGTATTAATTTTCTCACCTACAATATATTACAACATAATTATACGAATAACGTTGAAGGTAAAATAATTTTTATTGACTCTGAAGTACAATAAAATATTTCAAGGAAACGTTAAAACATTATTGAGGATTTTCAATCTTTCCTCCATATATTTTAGGGGATTGTTTTTGATTCCTAAAAGAGAGTTTTTATCCCTATTAGCACTACGAATAATGAACCTAATTTTTCCTCGATATGCCCTAATTTGTACCAAAAAAATTCGGCTATTTGTACAGAAATTTCGGTAAAAATACTCCCTTTTCCATGTCCCGCTATTCGTATCGAAGAAATCTGGCTATTCGTAACGAAATTTCGGTACACGCAGCCACGGTTATTTAAACTATCCGACATATCATCAAGAAAAAAAAAATTTTGTACGAAAGGTACTTTCATTGATAGTTTCAGCAAATTTTTCAGAAAACAATTTGAGTTGGAAACGGGGGGAAAAAATATTTTCCATTTGAAGATGTTCAACTTTAAATATATTTTGGAAACATTAATCATATACATTTTGATTTAATTACTTTTTGTAAATATAATGTTATATAGAAAGAAGACCTGCAGGAAGAAAAATTATACATTTGTTTTATAAAAACAATGTATAAAATAAATGAAAATTGTAAATGATTTTTTCCACTATGTGTCATTTTTCCACCTGGATGACTTTCACACTGCCTGATTTCTTTTCTCTTGAGGCTTATCAAATTGTCCTTTGGCTAGATATACATTTGAAAGTTGAGAAATCTACTTTATCAAGCTGTGAATTTATAAACAAGAAAAATATTATCATTATACAGACCAATGCTATTGATAACATTAGCCAAGTTATATTTAAAAGTGGAAAGTGCTGACCTAGAATTTGGCGCATGACCCCATAATGAGTGAAGTCTTCATTGCATAACGAAGTTATATTAGTAACAGTATGATTTAACAGTTTTCTATAAGTATTCGGATTATGATGGAATTGAATTTTTGGTTGAACATTGATCATATTACACGATATTATAATATTTATGATGCATTGATGAAAATATAGTTCACAACTCAAACTGATAAAATATTTAAATCTAACCTAATCTGTCTTTCGTTGCACCTATCAGTATATTTAGAAAAAATTTTACTTTTACTAAATCTTGGTTGTTTATTGTTATTATTTTTAATCGTATTTCTTGAATATTATTATAAAATTTAAATTGCATTTACCCACGTTAAGTGACCTTTTTGATACATGATCTTGAATGGAAAGTATAAAATATAAGAAAGAGAAAAGTAAGAGTATCATGCCTTCTGTAGGCTCCAAGGATTATGAGAAATCCAATTTGCAAAATCGATTTCAATGCCTCTGGGTAATCTTCGTTTTTCTCATCATTCAAAGTCCACATTCGAACTGAATGCGGCGACGTCATGTCGTCGTCTTATCGCTATCGGAGTACGTAATAGTCTTTCTGGTATTAATGAATGGGACGGGTGGAAAGCAGAAGAGACTGAGATAAAAAATTCTTGGCTGTGTAAGGGGACAAGAAAATGGAAAAAGGGGTGTAGGTCAGGGGGGTTGAGGGGTGGAGGCGATAGAGAACCGAATGGGTAACAGGATAATCGCAAGCAAGGAAACACGATTGCGACAGGAAAATAGGACACCGCTGTTAAGTCTGAAAGGTTCATTTTGTTGTCCCCTTGTGCAATCGGACTGTATCCTATTTGAGATTAGGCGTAGGCGTGAATTGTGTTACATCGAATTTGAGCAGATCAAAGGCAGATTCCCGGATGTGATGCATAGAGGCGTAATTGATATGCCTGATGGGTGTTTCCAAGTTGGACAGTCAATTACCATAATCTTATTGCGGTTGGCCAGTACATGTCCGCACTCCGCACGATTCTGCATACTATCCAAAATCCACAATTCCACATACGCATTGGGGACATCGATTCAATTGGGTCTGCCTACCCCAAGTTATTTTACCGTGACGTCCAAATTACGTGGGGCGAAGATCGTCCCCTTTCGAGTGCAGATCGTGGTCATTTGATGATGGTCACATCTGCGCTTGAGAGGCTTTTTATGTGCTGCATTTTTATATTAAAAATCCACCACATGTTGTATAATATACCCCGTATTATTAAAATATTATTTCGAATTCGCTACATTATATATGTACACTTACTGAGAGACCAAAGTTTTCAATGTTCCATAAGTGGCAAGTGCGTTTCAGTTTGTGGATTACCGTGTCATTGAGAGTATTTTTCGTATAGTAAATGCTACACGGAGAAAAAATCTGAGTCAAATAGCATGAGCACCTCTCATTCGTTTATGACAGGTTTTTTTTCTTGTTATCCTAGTCAGCATTCATGCATTTCAAGCTCCTGAGAAAGTTAAACATTTGATGATCTAACAGCTATATGATTGCAAGGAACCGTTGCAATCGCAAGGGTTTCTTGCAACCATAGCATGGTCAAGTGACAGCTTTTCTCGTATGGCAATACTACTTTCAAAGCTACCAACCATGACTCTTTCGGGTCTAGTTCTGTCCCAATTCATCCCCTTTATTAACAGAAGTTTGGTGGGACTGACGTTTTAACTGGAATCTTCATCTTACGGCGACCGGCTGATTATTTCGGACATGGCAGGAGTAGATAGTGAATCACATGGTTGTCAAGGAATCGGTCTGAATATATGATTGAGGGAGCAAGACAGCAGCTCAAGGGCATAAATTTGTATCTCCCAGATTGTTGTAGGTGAGCATGAAAGTAGGAATCAGGAAATTATTTATCACAGCGTGCTATGTAATTTTGGGGTTCCAAAAACAAATGGTAACGGAGGCAGATTGGTTAGTTCATGCTTAGGAAAGGGCTTGTTCATTACAAATATTTGGTTTAGGCATAGAATGATGCACTTGGACACCTGGTGCAGAGGCGATGGCCACAGTATAATTGATGGAGAAGAAAGAGAACCAAAAATACGAAACAGGCTTAAATTGAAAATAAGACTTCAGAGACTGTGTGGTATGAATTTTAGATTTTTGTTACAGCTTTCCTAGGCCATGCCACCATTTGAAGTCGAGGTACAAAATTCGATAAATTCCTGCATTTTTTAAAAACTTCTCACGAGGTATATTCTCTTTGAAATGTCAAAAATGTATCTATTAGAGGCCATTCGATGCGGAATTCAATAACCTATCAAAGGGTTTTTAACAAAGTTTCGCGTTTCATTTTTAAACAAGTAATCATGTTTCAAACTCAGCAGTGATTTTTTACTCGCGCTGGTCGTACCGACAATTTCTGTCGTTAGCGTTATTGTATTAAATTCTCAAAGAATTTTAGTATATGTAGTTTCACATACTTGTATCAAAGTTTCGCATGATTGTATTATCTCATATAACAAAAACTGTTGAAACTGGAACAGAATTTCTACAGAAAGTGTCATTTTTTCTGTCACTACCCGTCCGTAGCTATAACTTTATGCATAATATATCAGTTGAAATACATAAAGTCATACCTTTATATCTCCTTAATAAGGGTTATCAGTGATTTGAATAGCTTTCAAAATAGAAAAGATGCATTCTAGAATCTAGTTCAAGAAATTGACGATTTCATCAGTTTTTCGCATGTCCACCACTTAAAAATTCAGCGTTTCACGTTGAGCGTAAACTTGTCCGCATATAGGTATTAGGTATACAATTTCGAGTGAAATTATGCGTATTAAGGGGAACTCAAACCATCTAAATTTCATAGATTTGATGGTGTTTTTTTATCTAACTACCAGCCAGAAAATTCCAAACACCTGTCACTAAGTTTACGTTCTAAATGTCTCAACCATAATACGCACATCTGCACAGTGCCCGCATCTCTTCCGGTGGAATATCTTTTGATTTTTTAACTTATTTTGATGTAGGAAATACACTATATAAATGAAAATTATGTGTTCATAAACATGTATATGAGTTAGCCACTTCCAAACATTGAAAATTACGAATGGGCAGAAAAAATGTCCTAGCCGTAACACGACTTTACTCCTCCAGTTTTTGAAGAACACCTTTTCATGCTTGGGTGAAATAAATTGGAATGTAAGGTTGATGGATTCTACGCTAAGAAAAACTTGATATTGCGTTCCGAGCAAAAGTTATTACACATTTAGAGCCGAAATATCCAAAGCGTAATAGTATAGAAAAATTATTCTAACCGTGACAGAGTTGGAGGAAAAATGCATTTTTTTCGTTCAAAAAAATGTATAGCCTTCAATTTTGCCTTGATTTGCAATTTTTTTAAAAATTAAAGTGCACTAAATTTCAAAGAGCACCTTGATCAGAAATTTGTGTATTTTCATTAGTTTACTTATTATATGTTTACTCAGCAACGGTTTGCATACAATGAAAATCATCTTCAATCAACGAAAGAGTAGTCCTAGAATACAAATGCTTTGATTACTGTGTGTTTTAATTATTATCAAGAAATCAAATTGCGAATAGCCAGATATTGTAATTTTTGCTGAAAAAAATGGTTTCTTACCTAAAAATACTTAAAATTATTGTGAGAGTGATTGTCAGTCACAATTTCTATAAAAAACTAACAATTATAATTTAATTGCAAATATTCTTAAAAATAATATATTTTTAATTTACTTTGTTTAAATAGAACAATTGTTGATTTTGTAAACAAGTTAAAGCAATAAATATAAAACTTTCATACTTTGGCCTGCAAAATATATTTTTTTTGCACTAAAACTGCTTCAAGTTTTTATGAGAGAGATTTGCAGCCACTATTTCTATATAAAATTAATAATGAACCATCGTTATTATTTATTGTTATTATGTAATTTCAAATATCACGACATTTCCATGTATTTAAGAAATATTGTGATTTTTGTTGACATTTTTTTTCTTACAGCTGAAAATAGTTTTGATTATTGCGAGAGTGATTGTCAGTAACAATTTCTATAAAACATTAACAATTATAATAGTTATAAGCAATTCTTGCTGAAAAATGTGGAATTTGTGGTATTTTCAATTTCGAATTTCCCTTCATTATCAGAATTGATGCAGATATTCTTGGAAATAATATAGGTTCAATGATGTTTGTTGAAATATAACAATTGTAAATCTTGTAAACAAATTGAATGAATAAATTCAAAGCTTTGGCAATTTGGCCTGGATAACCATTTTTTCCACTAAAATTGCTATAAGTTTTTCTGAGAAAGATTTGTAATCACTATTTTTATAAAAAATTAACAATAAACGATTGTTATAAGAAATTTTTGTAGCGGCATATTTAAATTAGCGTTTTTTTCAAATTTGGATTTCTCTGAATCATTTGAGTTGTTGCAGATATTCTTGAAAATTATATACAATGGTGACCTTTATTTTGATCTTGACCATGACCTTCACGGTCTTTTCAAGGTCAAATTGTTTTTTTTTCAAAGGTTTTCAATTCGTCAAGGTCACATATGACCTTGACCAATTGAAACTTTGACTGGGGAAGGTCAGAGCAAGGTCAAACAGTGTACAGCAGGATGACTCGACTGCCATGCATTTTTGAAGAAAATGTCCTCATGAAGGTCCTGGTCAAAGTCAAAGTCAAGGTCACCAATCGATCGCGGGTCAAATATGCTACAACTCTTGCGTCAGTCGAGTCATCCTGATGTAAGTTGTTTGACCTTGATATGACCTTCACTGGTCAAATCTCTGATTGATCAAGGTCATATCTGGACGTAAAACGTTCCGCTCTCTCTGTTCCCGGGGTCAAAAATAAAGGTTCCCATTTGAAAAAATCAATTTGATCTTGAAATGACCGTGAAGGTCATGGTCGAGATCAAAATAAAGGTCACCATTGAATTCTTCGTTGAAAGTTACTTCAAGAATGATCTTGACCTTCATGAAAAATATCTTACCTGAGGAAATATTCAGCCGTCCCGGGACATTTGGGGGTATATGTAATTCAATTTGTCAATTTTGGAAGCAATCGTATTTTCTGCCGAAAACAAATTTTTTCCAACGAAAATTACAAAATTATTTGAATACGATAATTTAATATTTATTCAATTTGTTCACAAAAGCAACAATTGTTGTATTTTTACAAATGTCATTAAACATATATTATTTTTAAGAATATCTGCATCAATCCAGATAATAAAGGGAAACCCAAAATAGAAAACAACCCCACAAATTCCACATTTTTGCACAAAAATTGTTTACAAAAATTATATTTGCTAATGTTCCATAGAAATTGTGACTAAAAATAACTTTCACAATAATTTCAAACATTTCTAGCTAAGAAATTTTTTTGAACAAAAATTACAATATTTGGCTATTTCCTAATTCAATTTGTTTATAATAATTGAAATATACAATAATGAAATTATTTGTATTCTGGAAGTACCCTTGCGTTGATTGAAGATGATTTTCATTATATGTAAACCGCTGTTGAAGAGTATATAATTATTTTGTGAAAAATCTCGATTTTCTCATACATTGAGTAAACATATAATAAATAAACAAATGAAAATGTAAGAATGATAATTAAATGCATAATTGAAGGATATAGACTTTTTTGAACGCAAATGAAGGATACTGTTTTTTATGTATGTGCTCGTGTGGAAAAACTTTCTGGCACTGGCTTGGCACAGATCAGACCGTTTGGTTTCTAGTCTTGACGCTGACCGAAAGATCCGAAAGAAATGTCTTTTTTGGTCAAAAATGTGCTACCATTTTTGTTCTTAACATCCTTCAAGGATTGTCTTTATATTGATAATATTTTCCATCCTTTTTTTTTTGTATTTTGAACCACACTTTTTCATCCTTCGAACTTTGAAAGCAAAACATTTGAAATTATTAATTTCTAAACGTTTCGGAGTGAAAATATTATTTTTCCTAATCTTTTTTGAACCTATTTTTGAATTGCTTGATTATAAAAATAATAAAATCCTCCATATCAAATGATTTCGAATTAAAATTATTCGAGTTTAAAATCATGAGTTTAAATTTCACCTTTTGGGAGATTTTGCATTCAAAATAGTTTAATTTAAAATTCAATGTGTTGCAAATCCCTACTTCAAATTTCGATCTGATAAATTTCGAATGCTTTATATAAATTATGCTAGGAATTATTATTTCATTCGAGAAATAACTTAAATTATTCAAGTAGAATTTTTCATTGATAGGGATGTTTTCAATTGGATTCAGAACGCTTCGCATATAGTTTATTATTCAATAAAATATTGATCAACCATATTCATTAGTTATTAAACATAATGTTATTAATTTGCAATTCAATGAATAATAATATTTTATTCTTGGCAAGGAAAACTCTGAATAAAATTACGCGGCCATTATACAGATTTTTAAATTTTTGCAGGATCTTTAGGAATTACATTTTTTTATTTATTTTTACACTCAAGTTTAAATTCTCTGCCTTTGAAACGTTCAATTTCAAAGCCTGTCATTTAAAATTGTATCAGTTTTTAAAGTTTCAGTTTGGGAATTTCCACACTTACACGATGTCCATAAAAACTGGTTCAATTTCAAACGTGTATAAAATTTAAAAATTTGAATGTATCAATTCTTTATCTCTCAAAGTATTTATTTTTGAAATCTTCTGTATTTTAATTCTTCAATTCTGAAAGTTCAAAATACTACATTTTTCCAAGAAAATTCACCTAAAAATCAGGAAATTTTATGAATGAAAAATCGTGCTCATAATCTAAAAGCCTTAGTTGAATAATTGCATACATCCAAAACTGTATCTTCAATACAATAGCTATTGTACAATCTGTTTTTCATTGTTTATGCAATCATGATTGTATGGAACTGAATCGAAATTTTTGATGAACAAAGTTGTCTATAGAAAATGGATGGAAAATAAGCCACTGTAAATAGATTTTCGATCAGCGATTATTTACGATAGTTAGATTTAAACGTGTTCGCGCGGTTTACCTTAAATCCATCAGGCACAAGCGCGGCCGATTAACCGCGTTAAATACGACTTGCCATTTATCAGTGCCATAATATAGACGTTACTTTCGTGCCATGTGCCGTATGTATATTTAATAAGCTTCTTTGTCGTTTAAATGGCTTTCGTGATGCACAATCTGTCCTGGAATGGCGACAACACCGGGAAAACGGTTTGCGGAAAGCCGTATTCGTATTTATTATTTACAAATGGGTACAATGCACTTTTGTGCGCTAACGATGGGGATGAGAGCCGGCATCCGATCAAATGACGATATTCAGCACGATTCATTGGCCTCCGGCCTCCAATATTAACTTTTGTTACAACTCGATGCACCCAATTAGAAAGGGCAAATATCATATCGCGCAAGATATGGCATCACCCGTTTGTGAATTTCACAATTTTTTTATTTCTGCTTTCAAAAGTCATTCATTACATTCACATTCATATCGGTGACAATTTTTAAACAATGGCGTTTGAGTTAATATTTTATCGCAATCACTAGTAGGGTTTGCAATCGAGGCCGACACTGATAAAAACCTTAAATCGCGCAAAATATCTTTGATACACTCTAAACCAAAATTTTGGTTCAGTTTACCAAATTGGTTTGCTTTAACCAATCAAACATTTGAGAGCAAAAGAAAATTTGACTAGAATCAAGCAAAAGATTTGGTAGGATCTTGTTAGGAACGCGTACTTCAATAAACGATGACAGTCCACGTGCGAGAGTTCGTAGCGTCGCGAAAAAAAACACAAAAATGTAATCCGTTCGCATCTCAGTGATCCTTATCAAAATGAGAGATTCGGAAACAGAATCAATTTTGGAATTCAATTTTGGATATTTTTTTATAAAGTTGTTACATATTTCTTCGTGTTATTTTTACAATTGAATAGACTCAAGTATAGCTCGAGAGTACTTGATTGTTCTTTTTTTTTTAGATTGAAAAACAAAAAAATTATGCAGCTTTTTATGTGTCGGGTCCGGCGTTTTTTGGAACGTGCCGTACCTTTGACAAGAGCTTTTCTCAAGCAGGATCTTCCTTCCATGATTCGATAGAGCTAAGTAGAAAAAACTCACATGTGAGTTATTATTCTATATATATTTTGGCAGAAAATATGTGATTGAGTAATTATGCGAAAAACATGCAAGATTACCTAAATCTGTGTAATTAGCTTAGATTACCGTTGAATTGTCTCGTCTTGCGATATTTAGTAGTTAAATAAACTAATAAATAATTCACACAGAACAACACGATTTCATGGTAAGCCATTTACAATGTAACTTGTGCTGTGTCCTTTATAGTTAGATGAACTATAAATTTTGGTTTAATTAACCGAAATCTTTTCTTAGTCCAGCAATAACACTTATTTTAATTACCTAAAATATTATCTTTGACCAAACAAAATATTTGCTTGTATTAACCAAAATTTTTACTTGAATCAACCAAAAGATATAGTTCAATAAACTAAATTTCACTAAACAACACATTTTTTTGGATCAACCAAATACTGTGTTGCCCGTAATCATAATAACCGTATTCTCGGATTGATTCAACCAAAGTCAGTCAAACCTTTTTCTGCGTGTGCGCAATATTCGGATTTTTCTTTTACTTGGCAATTTTAATAGTTTATAGGCTTTTTTTACTTTTAAGTTAATTTTTTTTATTTGTAATTTTGTTAAACTGAAATCTGTTCAAATCTGTTCTCCTCGGTCTTCTCCATGTGTTGATCACTTTTATGATTGGCACGTGTACCAAATCGTGCATGTATTTTTGATGTCAGAGAGGGGCTGACCCTTAACCCACATGCTTGGGGATATATTTTTTATTGGATAAGCCCTCTAGGCCAGGCTAATCGCACCCCAAACTTTTGAAAGGTAGTCTTTGACATCATTTATTTTCGCTACAAATTTGACGCAACAAAATTCAACAAAAACCATCAATAATAAGAGAAATGATGTAAAAATGAAACACAATAATCATAATAAATGACAGAGGCAACAAGTTACATAGCGCACCTTCAAGATCCCCTCGAAATTTCTTTTTATTTATGTTTCTCATAATAATCTACAGCGTAATCGAGAATACTTCTGTATGCATAATTAAAGAGGTCTACGAGATAGCTTTTGTTTAAAAGGAAAAAATTTGCTCTGATTACGAATATCTTGCGTATTTTTTCAAATTTTATATTTTAGGTGCGCATACAATAAGGGTAGTTTCAGGGTATTTTCCCAACGGCCTCCCCCAGTCTATAATTAGGGGCATAAAGAAGAATATTTTTCACGTTTTTGAATTATCAAATGTGAAAATCAATCCTGTCTTTGACATGTCTAAATAATGGGTCATGTTAAAAAGCTTCTATTGAAAAAATTTTTTTACACAATATATTTTTCTCCTGGATCGTATTTTAAGGTACATTTGATTTACGTTAACCTCTTTTATAGCGTTACTTTTATCATATAGTATAATTATCTTGGATGCATTTTACAATGTCCGATCCTTATTGTTTACAACTGTTGTTATTAACAAAAATAAAATAAAACAAAAAAAATTGGCTAATTTGAAAGACTCGAAGAAAAGAATGTTGTCAAATTTACACACATAATTAAAAATTTCAGTTTTAGTTGATCAAGATTTATTTATTTAAAATTTTATTAATACATTTTCAGTAAAAATAATTAATTTTCATCCAAGAAAAAGAAAAAAACTGTTAAATCAAACCAAAAAATACAAATTTTCAATAGAAGAATGACATTTTTAACCAAGAAAGATTTTTCAATCGATGAACAAAAAAAAATCTTATCTAAAATGCCGAGTTTTTTAGTTATAAAGATGAATTTTTCAAAAAGTTGAATTTAAAACTTGAAAATATGAATTTTCTACAAAAATAATTGAACTTTCGACTTACAAAGACGATTTTTTAAACGAAATAAGTGAATTTTTAACTGAAAAAGATCAACTTTTTAGCAAAAATGAAATAGCTACATTTTTAATTTAACAAATTCATATTTCACAAAAAAATCGAATTTTCAAACGAATATTTTAATTTTTAGTGGATTTTTTAACTAAAAATCCTCATTTTCGACCAAAAAAAGACAAATTTTGAACAAAATAGATGAATTTTCAATTAAAAAAGATCAATTTTCAACAAAAAGTAGAATAGTATAATTTTTAAACAGATAAAATATATTTACAGCAAAATAATTTAATTTTCAACCAAACAAATTAATTTACTACCAAAAAGATTAAAGTCTATGAAAAAAAATTCGACAAAAAATTAAGTTAAATTTTTAGTTAAAAAAAATAGATTTTCAATAAAAATACTAATTTTCAACCAAAGAAAAATTAATTTTCAATATGAAAAAAAAAATAATTTTCTACCAAAAAAGGATAATCTTTAACAAAATACATAAATTTCTAACCAAATATTTTATCTTTTAATGGAATTTTTAACCTTATAGTTGAGTTTTCAACAAAAACGTGAATTAATCACCATGAAGATTAATATTCTACCACGAAAGACACACAAAAGTTTTAACAATATACAGAAATTTGCCAACAAGTATTTAGTTTAATTGTTAACTGAAGAAGATTATTATTCAAAGAAATATGATATAGTTAAATTTATAGTTGAAAAATTAATTTTCGATTTTACCAAAAAAGAATAAATTTTAATAAAGTACATGAATTTTCAACCAAATAGTTGAATTTTCAACTGAAGAAGATAAATGTTCAACCAAACATGGAATAGTTAAATTTTCAGTCACTTCCTGTTCTCTTTCTTTTCCCAATACATACCTTCCCTTACTTCGTTTCCCAATCTAAATCTTGCTATTCTGGTGCATCTTTTCTCTCCCCATCCCTTTTCTGAATACTTTGGTATTCCTCCCTTTTTTATCATCTTCTACCATTTATTTTATTTTGATTCCTCAATCATCCCCCATATTTCTATTAATTGTCTTTCCCTTTCCCTTTTTTCCATTACTTCATAGTTTACTCCAGTCCATTCTTCTATATCTCTAGCCTTAAAGAACTCCCCCCTTTGTTCTTCCCATCTCGTAAATTCCATCGCCATCTTTTTTAGTTATAAATTTATCTATTTTGTTGAAATTTTGTCTTTCTTGGTAGAAGATTAGCCTTTTTAGTTAAAATTGATGTATTTTTTTAATTTCTTTGGTTAAAAAATAGTTTTTTCTTATTAAAAATTAATTTCTTAAACTAAAAATTTAACTCAATTTCTTACCAAGATTCTTTTTCATACAAATTTAATCTTTTTGGTAGAAAATTCATTTGTTTATTTGAAAATTCATTTTATTTGCTCAAAAACTTATTTCTCTGACTAAGAATTAAACTATTCATTTTTTTTATCAAAAATTATTCCTTTTTGGTAGAAAATTAATCTTTTTGGTTCAAATTTTCATTTCTTTAGTAGAAAATTATTTGTTACATCAAAACTATTCTTTGTTTAAAATGTATATTTTTAGTTAAAAATTTGTCTTTTTTGATAGAAAATTCATCTTTTTGGTTGAAAATTCACCTAATTCGTAAAATGTTTTTTTTGTTTTGTTTGAAGATGCATTATTTTCGTTGAAAGCTGATTTCTTCTGTTGAAAATTGAACAAATTTTATCGAAAATAGGTTTTTTTTTTGTAAAAAATAATTTTTCGAACGAAAAATGTAACTACTTCATTTTTTGCTAGAAACTTGATCTTGTTGAGTTGAAAATTCACTTATTTTGTTTTAAGAAACTTTCTCTTTTATGAGAAGTTCAATTATTTAGGTGGAAAATTAATATTTTTTGTTATAAATTCAACTTTTTCTTTAAACATTAGTCTTCATGACCTGAAAACTCAATATTTTGGATGAGAATTTTTTTAATGATTGAAGAATCTCTCTTGGTTGAAAAATGAATTCTTTTGTTGAAAATTTGTATTTTTTGGCACAAGTCAACAATTTTTTATTGAAGAGTGAAAAAGTTTTTGCTTAAAATATCAACTTTTTGTAATCTGACAATAACACTTTTTGTTGAGAATTCATTTTTTTAATAAAAGAATCATCAGGTTGGATAAGAATTTAACTATCTCATTGAAAATTCCCTTTTTTATTGAAAATTAATAACTAACTGAAAATGTGATAATAAAATTTTACATTTAGTAACTTAAAAAGTGTTATCTACTGAGGGGAAAGAATAGTCTATATATTTGAATATTTTCTCAAATCCTACAATATCAACCAAAACTTAAAAATGTTCAAGTTTGTACGGGGGACTTTGCTTTAAACTTCAGCCCTGAGAAGGTTGACGTCCCTAGCGATTCTTATTTTACCTTACTGTTGTGTAATTCCTCTCCTAATCAAAGTAAAAATCTTTTTAGAAATTATGCATTCGATACTTTCTTTAAAGTGAATCGTTAATATAACAGAAAATTAAACTTTATATCATTCATTTAATAAAAATTTACAATACTTTGCGTTATTTTATAATATACTGGTATGAAAATAATACAACCCTTATATCAAATATTACATATCAGAATTTTCACTTTTGGACTTGAGATTTTACATAATTTTTTTGTATTATTTATAGTTCTTTTTTGTATTAAATACTACAATAATTGTAAACTTTATCTAAATGCAGTAATGTCCTCCATTTACCGAACTAATTGTGGAAATTTTAATGAACAAATTTTCTCCGTGTACTGGCAAAAAAGTGTCCTTCATTCTAAAAATGTAATTTTTCATGGAAAGAAAAGCACTTATTAGTATTCAATCGATTCCAGATGCAATGAAGCTATTACTTCGAACAGAAAAAGATTTAGAGCAAATTTTGAATCTCAAGATTGACAATTTCGAAGACAACTCGCAGGTACTGTATGAATTCAACGACGTAACACCAGCCAAATTGAAAAAGACTGATGATTCGATTTCTTTAGAGGAGCGAAATGTTCGACAACAGGAATGTTCCGACCCAGTATGTAGCATTTGTGATAACGAAAGTCTACATGCACAGAAATGTAGCCAGTGCCAAAAAAAGTCCATGTTATGTGTGGTGTCGGCACAAGTGACATAGAAAAACAAGGCTTGGGATCTGCACTTCTATGTACACTTTGTTTCAATAAGAACAATATTTTTTCAAACAAAAAAGGGCAGTGGAAAGGCTAGCAGTACAAGCAGAGGAAATGAAGCAAGCCTCTAACCAAAAGTGTTGCCAAATTGAAGTCGGAACTTCGGTTAAAATACCTATTCTTAGCGTGGGAAGACTCGCGAAACTTAAATAATAAAACTTTAATAATAAAGTTTACATTTTGGAATAATATTTAAAACATTTTTTCATTTAATCTACTTAAGAGTTCGCATGAAATTTATTAATTATTTTCAAATTATTAATTATGATATATAGTTTTCATTTATTTTAAACATTATTCGTATGAAACGAATGAAAATTATACCTAATTTTTTCCCCCATATATAATTTTTCCGCCTGGGTATATACTATAACAGCAGCATAAGTCTAAAGCACACCAATATCAGAAATGGTTTTTGTATAATTTTGACTGAGATTTTACGTGTGAATAACTAGTTAAGTAATAATGTCAACTTCAAAATTGAAGCAAAAAACATGACGTTCTATATATTACAGTTTACCATTGCACTTTATAGTTGAATTTTTACGATGCCCACTCTATTTTCTTAAGTTTAATTCTGGTCGTGTAAAACGAATAAAACGCTAAAAATATACTCTGAAATTAGATCGTTATTGGTCGATCAACCAAGATAAAATAAAATGGATTCCAATTCTTAAAAATCTTATTTAGTTTTAAGTTGAAATAAGTAAATCATAAAAATTCTTTACACCAAAAGTACATTACGCTTTATAACAATAGCTTTTTCATGCACGAAAATTGAAACAATCATTAAAGGAAATTTATTATGAAAACTAAAATCATCAATGCGAAGAAATTTAAAAAAAAAGCATAATTGATTTAAACACCACTTTGTTTCGAAGTATAAATAATAAAATTATAAACAGCCATTTGAAAGCTTTCAGTTGAAACGCTTTCAGAGATAATTAATATTGTAAAGAGATTGAAACTAAAAAGGTGCTCAACACGTTTTACCAAATACTTTTTTCCTTCCTTAATAATGATATTCGCTTTCTCCTTGTTAATTTATTATTCGTGCGCTATTTTCCTCGTATCAAGCGAATTAGAAAGAAACATCATACAAAATTATTTGGATATGGATTAAATTTGAGGTCCTAAAAGTTAACAAAATCAACTTTATAATCCAACAATCAATGATTCTAAGTATATACTGAGAAAAAAATGTACATTATCTATAAAATATACTGCGGAATCAATAAACCTTGTTTAAGAACAGATATTTTATTTATTTATACTACCGGTCAAAAGTTTCCGACCACCTTTTTTTTTATGACTGACAAAGTTCTCTTAATTTTATTTATGTCAGAGCTAAAAATTTGTCTTTCTGAAGTGTTGAATGCTCTCGAAAATCTGTATGAAATAAGCCCAGGATGAAGCCTTTTTGTCTATTTTTTGAGTAGATATTGCAAAAATAGTGTGAATTTCATTGTTTTCTCAAATGTTCAATAACTTTCATAATAATCAATTATTTTTAATGTTCTTGGGTTCATTTTGAAACTATTTTTCTAGTTTGTGAACGTATGCAACATATAACCATAAAGTTTCTTTAAAAGTCTCTTTTTATGCTTATTTTCCTACAGATAAGATGTTTTCACATTTTTCAAACTTCATATTCTTGCACTCTGAAAGGAAGTTTGTTCGATTTATGCTTATTTATGCTATGATAATGTGGAAAAATGGCTTCAAGACGAACATAAAACATTTAAAAATATTGATTATTACGGAAGTTATTGAAAATTAAAAAAACATTGAAATTTACACTATTTTTGCAATATCTACTCAAAAAATAAACAAATTGGCTTCATCCTGGGTTCATTTCATACATAATTTTGAGAAGATTTTACCCTTCAGAGAGAAAAATTTAAGCTCTGACATAATTGAAATTAAGAGAACTTTGTCAGTCATCAAAAAAGAGGTGGTCGGAAACTTTTGACCGGTAGTGTATATGCACATGTATGCTTCAGAATTTAGAGCATCACTATTAAGCTGAATATTGCTGCTATAAATTCTATAGAATATACATTTAAATCAACAAAACACCTGCTTTTGAACGAAGTTCATTGATTCAATAGTATATTTATTGAGAATGCAGAATTTGTTTCTCAGTGTTGATTAACCTTTAGACAATTACAAATTATGTGTCAGTGCAATTTTTTAATTGTTTAAAATTCATTTTAAAAATAGCAGATGCTCCTAGAAGTTCTAATTTTTAGGCTTACAAAGGACGTAGACCATATTCCAACTATAAGGGGAAGGAAAAGTAGGAATAACCAAAAGTAGCTCTCACTTTTTACGAGAAAGCACATAAAAGAAATACAGGAACAGATAAAATTGCATTGTACTCGTGAGTCAATATTACATAGCAAACTTATCGTGGCACTCAATTTTTTATAGCTGATGGCAGACGTTAAGCCCTTATGATTAATAACATTCGCTGCTGGAAAAGATATCTCGTGTCTTGAGGACGAACTTTTTACAAACATATTCTTTGTGATGACAAGTATAAAAATCACTTAAAACTTTCAGTTGAAAAGTCTATTAGAAAAGTACAAGAAGTCAAAAAGAAAATCCGAAAATTTTGTAACTTTTACATAACTTTGAACACAATATATTTTCGAGTAATTTTTACTATTAATTCCAAAAAATTATTTTTATCAATTATTCAGTATCTCAATCTTAGTTCATATGAAAGGAAAAAAATAAACTTAGAATTAAATGAAACCCCTTTTTTATGAACAAATATACGTTTCACCTTGCCATTAAAGTCATTTAAATTTTGTTTCAAGAAAAATGGTTTACAGCAGAAATTAGTTGAAATTAAAACGTTTGAAATTTATAACATGCAATGAAGCGACGCTCAATTTCAGAGGCAAAGTATATTAATTTCTGTCTAAGGAAAAAAGTTCTTGGGCATAAGTGAAATTAAATTTAAATTTGCAAAAGCTGCAAAAAAAGTATTCTCATCTGCAAAAGTACTTCATGCAAAAAGTGCAAAAGAATGTGACGATGCAGTTTGAAAGATTTAAAAGAAAAAAACGTGCAAATAAAGATTCATTCTTTTGGAAGAATCGAATTCTTCTTCAATTATTTTGACAGCATTTATGAAATTGATTCTACATATCTATCGTAGTAGAATTGGTTACAGGTGAATGGAACTGTTTTAGCAAGTGTAAACTGTCTTTTCAAATACATGAGACTTCGGGCCTCGAGACAGGATTACTCTGTCGAAAACTAGAATTCATTCTACTGAAACCACCAAGCTGCTGCTGCTATCATACCTCAAAAATATTTATTATTTTCTTCAGCTTTTAAAATAATATTTAGAATTATCGTAACATTTCAAGGTAAAAAAACTAGACTTTCTTTGAGGTATGAAATTAATTTTTTTTCATTATAATGCAGTTATATACTAAACTTTCTATAAATGCGTTTATTAAGTGTATAAAAAGTTTCAGAAACACTACTGGACAATGTTCTAAAATGTTGCCAAAACTTGCAAAGAATACTGCAAACAAACTGTTAATTTGCAAAAATTGCGAAAGCAATCTTCAAATAACGTATAAAAAACTTTTGCTCCAAAGTTAGAAATCACCTGATTTTTTAGCCAATAATCCCATTTTCGACAAAATCGAATTTATGAACTTTTGTAGTGCCACCTTTCATTTGGTTTCACCATGAAGGGATGGTGTCTGGCTGGGTAGATATTCTGTCTGCCGAATGCTCGTTTTAATCTCCTTGTGTGGAATCGGTACACGTACGACAAGAAGGGGAAAAATAGTTTTCTCCTGCACAGATACGGCATGGATTTTGAAGATAAAAATAATATAACATAATTTCTCTCAACTATTCTAAATATAATAATAATTGTTCTAAATAACTATTGTTCTAACTAAATATACATATATGTATATAATTTTTATAAATTGCATTTTGATAAAACATGAAAGTTTAAGTAAATACTATATTTATTTACGAACTAATATAATTAATTATCAAAATGGATAGGATATAAATCAGAGAAGGTGATAGAGACCATGGGTCAAGAAAGTTTTTCTGCAATTGGATGTTCATTTATTTATTTCTGGCCATGTAGACTGTCAGACGCAACTGGCGTCTAATTAACTAATTGCGCATTATGTGAATATCAATCCTCACGTAAAGTTTTAGTAGGGGAGAGTCACCAGTTGTGAGCATTCTCCGGTTGTGGGCACCTCTGCTCAACAGCTGACAGAATACAAATATTGCGGATCTGACTGGTGGCGTACTGCTATTTTGACAGAAGTACGCAGTTTTTGAGGTGTTATCAACGTAAATAGACGATTTGTGCATTAGCTGCAATCATATTAAAAAAAGGATGTAAAAATTAACGCACTTGTAATTTATCAATTTTTAAAAACTGCGATAAATCAAAGTAAATAATCTCAAACAGGTGAGTGTTATTGATATTTCTACAGTATTTTCGTTGTGATTTAAGATGTTACATCGATTTATCTGCAAGTTATGAAACGTCGCACATTTTCTGGATGCAACGATAATAGTCGTGAATTCCGGTTGTGGGCACTTATATGTAACCGGTTGTGGGCACATCTTTTTTCATTTAAAGCGTCTGTTTGACTTGAAAACTGACAGATATTATCACTTATGCCAAAATAACATATTCCATTAACATTTTAACGTATTTTTATTATTACTTTAGTTGACTTATTTTAGCCGCGACAACCCTGAAGAAGTCAACGGAATCAGCATCATTTGGTTTTGATACGCTGCGCTGATTTGTGCCATCAAAGATTTTTTAGTAGGAAAAAATCACTAAAGGCCTTTAAAATGAATAAATCTTGAAATTCATTAGAATTGGTGCATTTTCCTTTAACTATCCCTATTTTCAGAAAATTTTCGAAGGATGCCCACAACCAGTTACGATGTTTGTGTTTTGCCAAAATGGACGATTTCACAAAATTGGTCGTAAAATTTTTCTCCTTGACGGAATCAATGCACTTACTTTAGCAAAAAGTTAGATAAGGCATCTAGCTTTCCAATGATATCCATATATCCGCATAATATGGACTCAAAAGAAAATAATGGGTCAAAAATAAAACTGTGCCCACAACCGGATACTCTCCCTAGTAGTCTTGCGCGCTATTAATTTTTTGATGAAAAAGAATCAACCAAATACTTATTTTTTCTATTTTATTTATATTTAATTAATGTTGCAAAATATCTGTATAAAATAATTAGAAGGCACCACAGGATGATGTCTGTAGCATACAATAAGAAGCTCCTTTTCATTTTTTTGTTTTCTGTTAAAGGAGTACATAATGGATTTCTCATATCTTATTTGTAGGTAAATTCTGTCATCGTTATCATCTCGAAAAATTGTGAATATAATTATAATTCAATTTATTATAATTGGCTCTTAAATTTGTATAACACTTAACTTATTTCTAAATTATATTGCCGTAATAAATTTTTGTTTATTTTGTAAATTATAAGAAATGTTATTTCTGAAATAAATTGTGATTTGTTTGTTATAGCATGTATATGAGTATATAAATTTCAATTTAATGAATTACATTTAAGAAATTGAAGAGAAATGAAAAATTTGAAAAAATACATTGAATTCAGTAAGTTTGAAATGATTTTAGAAAAATCCTGGGAAATTTAAAAGAATTTGATGAAGTGCCGATTTCAAGATGGATTAAAGAAAAACTAAAAGTACATAAAAAAATACATTGAATTAACTAAATTTTGAGGAATTCACGTGAATTAAAAAAAATCCCGAAAATTCTGCAGAATTCGAAAGAATTTAGACGAATTCAGGGTGAATTCAAAATAAAATCTCGTGAAATTCTATTAAATCTGCCGATGCTTCTTAGAATCCTTGGCATTTATTCAAAAGCCTTGAGAGCTTTTGAAATCCTCCAAAAACAGAGAAATCCTCGGAAATTTTATAAAATCCCTTCTAATATTTTAAAATATCATGAAATAATAAATTTTAAAAACAAATCATATGAATTCAAAATTTTAGTTGTAACTTAATTTTTAATATTTTCAAATTCCAATGTGAACGCATAAAAAAAAGGATATTTTCAATCATTTTTTTCTCGGCAACTATTGTATATAATTGAACTAATGTTTTTTTCTCTTAAAGGTATGATCAAGAAGAGTGAAAAAAAATTTTGTTTGATGGTAAAAAAGATTTATTCATTTATTTATAAAATCAAATGCTTGTGTACAAAAAGAAAAAGTTTTCTGCTGGCGATATTTTTTAAATCCTCTGAAATCCAATTAAATTACTGAAATCGATGGAAAATTCCTTAGAATCTGTTAAAATACTTTAAAAGTTTTCAAACACTTAAAATTTGTGTTAAATTCTTTAAAATGTTACAAATCGTTTGAAAATGCCTTGCATTTTTTTAAAATGATCTAAAACTCTCCTAATCCTTTAAAATCACTTGAAATTGTTGAAACAAATATCTAAAAAATTCCTAAAATATTTCCAGTTCTTTAAAATCAATTTAAACTTTTCAGAACTCTTGAAAATTCCTTGCAATCTTTTAAAATTTCCTAAAGATTTATTTTACATATTTTAAAATCATTTGAAACTTTTTAAAGCTTCCGAAAATACCTTGTAATCTTTTAAGATACTCTAAACATTCATTGAAATGATTGACATCTCTTTCGTTATTGAAATATACAGTAAATAATGTAAACAAATGCTTTTATCCATCTCTAATTTCCATCTTTTTATCGAAACTTACGTCAAAATTTGAAAATTAACATTCTTCAGGTCTTCTTATTCTTATTTAATTATTCAATATATAATTTAGCGTTAAACAATTGCCTAACTAAGGTTGGGGCTAAATGTCACAATGTTGGGTCAAAGAAACAAGTTTTGTAAAAACGACATAAGGTTGGGGAAAAGTTGTATAAGGTTGGGGCAAAGTGGCATAAGTTTAGGGTAAAGTGGTATAAATAGCATCTTTTTGACATAAATAGTGTATTTAAAAAAAACACACGAAGGTTTCAAATTTCGGTCTATTTTTTATTTTTCTCAAAAACGGTTGGTTATAAAAAAAGTTACAAAACATAGAAGATATAATTTTTGTAGATCTAAAAATTGTGTACAGCTTTTTGTCAATACCGTTGAATTGTTATAACTTTAAAATTAGGTTTATTTCGTTTCGTAGGAACACGCCCTAAAAAGTTTTTATTTGGTGAAAAAACAACTGATTTTTTCTCTGGTTTTTTACATAATGACAACTATTTTCTTGTTTTTGATTCCCCCGATGATGAAGCCTCAGCTATTATATAAATTTAACATGTTTTGTACTTGATTTGAGTTCAATTTTTATAATTACTTCATGGAGTAATATTTTATCTACGAGAAGATAAAATCGAATCTTCCATTATTCAGATGTTAAAACTGTTTTCTGCATAATTTTTTGTACAACTTAAATTTTCTATATTTCTGTTTATAGCATCAATTTCTATGATAAAATAGATTCTAGATTGCAATGAAGAATTAAAATGATTAAGAAATAGCAATGTTATTTTCAAAGTCGCTCTTGCCCCGAGGGTCAGTCTTGCCCCGGTCTACCGTATGTGGGCAGTATAAACATGTTGTGTCCCAAATATCTGTCGGAACCGAGTATTGAGAGGATCCTCATTCGATATTGGTACAGTCACATTGGCACGATGGCCATCTATGCGTATTTTAACTCTACCAAAATTATTATTGAGATTAGCTAGAGGAGCTACGAATGGACACAAATGTTGAACTATAATTATTCCAATGACGTACTCATAGCACTCATCTGTTCCTACATCCCAATAGCCTGCTGGTAGGTGATCAATTATACTTGGATTAAGTAAACTTTCGTAAAGATTGACATCAACTTCAATGGGACGAGGATGAACTGCAGCAGGCTTAGGTGGCCCAACTAATTCTGCAAAAAAGTTTAAGTAGGTAATTATTTGTTGTATAAATTTATTAAAAAATTAATTTCATAAATCATGGTTTTCATGTTACCATAAAATGGGACTAAAAGGCTCGCTTTTTCTGGGGTTTTACAATAAAGTTTAAGAAGGAAATTAAATTAAGTATTGATGCTTCATAACTGGGTGTGTACTGGCCAGAAAATAGCCGGGATTATAAATTCGAGCCGGGAAACAAATTTAGAGTTTTGGAAAATATGATATTTTTTATTAATCGTTATAACAAGACAATGCACTTTATACTAAAGATGAGTATATTTACCAATGGGATTAGGGAAAATAAATGAGATGAAAAGAATACCAGTTACGCTCTTCATTCTCTTGAAGAAAAAGGAAACCCAGTTTTATAGAATTTTGATGAGAGTGTAACTAATGAATATTCTTGAAAATCTTTTCAAATATAATATATTCGCTTATCTTACACGTGATTCTAAATTATTTGAATTTCATTAATCTCTTTATGCCTAATTAAAGTCGCAAAAATACTTTTGATTCGCGACATCATTATGTGTGATTTAGAAGGATAACAATTATGTATTACGAAATAGAAAGATAAAAAGTTAGGGTCTGATTTAGAAATAAAAGTAAATTCGCTACTAGCGATGTAGATTTAACCACAAATGAGTCTAATGCATCGCTTATAACTAGTCCGTCAAACAAAAATGACTGATTTACATTTAGAAAAAGAATCTTCGGATGTAGTTTTTTAAACTTCTAAAAATGTGTTTAATAACGATAAGGCTAACTTAAAAGTTCAAATAGAAAATAAGTGTTTTGTAATCAGATTTCAAGTGAGTATGTAATTAATGAAACATTACAAGAACCTATAGATTTGAGTTGCAAAACGATTTAACCCAAAAATGTACAATATGTACAATGTAAAAAGATGTAAATGTAAAAATCCAAGATTTTTCAACCGATTTCAATAAATTAAAGGGATTTTGAAGGGTTTCAAAGATTTTCTCATTTTCTCAAAGATTTCAAGGCATATTAAAGAGGTTTCAAGAATTCGAAGGTATACCAACAGATTTCAAAGTATTTGAAATATTTAAGGGCATTTTAAAACTCCAAGATTGTTCAATCAATTTCAAATGAAAGGAATTTTGGAGGAATCTTAAGAAGAATAAAAAGATTTTTATTAAATGTAGAAGAAACATTATATGGAGTTTCCAGGTAGCTAGTATTTGATACTGACCACTAAATATAAATATTAAACACGTATAATACATGTAAAAATTCACAAAAAAAGAGGGTGATACACAAACACTGTACGAAATTTCCTCTAGATGAGATGCCGGATATCGATGGCTTGAAGATAGTTGAGTACATTATTGAATGTATTTGGGTCGGATAGCATGTTCGTGAAGTCAGTCCCTATTTTGTGATGAATCCGTTTATCGTTGCATTTGTTGCAGTCAACCAATATATGACGTATGGAGACAGGAACTTCACAAAGATTACATTATTATGGCCCAGTTTTGGTGTTTAAGTGATAATGGGTTAAGTTAGAGTGTCCAATTGTCATCCTAGTTAGCGTAACTTGGTCTCTGCGGTTTTCTAAAATGATTTGATTTTGTTGGAAAAAATCGTCTCTAACCAGGTGCAGCTTGGTGTTATTGGATGATTTCCAGTTATCATTCCAGAAGGTTTTGATGGCTTGACATATATATTTCTTGAAGTCTTTGTGATGTACAGGAACAGGCTTATTGGGTACCGGGAGTAGACATGCTGATTTGGCTAGAACGTCTGCTGTCTCGTTTCCTTCGATTCCCAGATGAGACGGTATCCAGATTAAGATGATTTCCTTTCCTCGATTTCTTAGGGTCCAATATGTTTCTTGAATTTCTTGCACTATGTGATCAAATTTGTTGGTGTTGTTGATGGCTTCAATTGCTGACAGTGAATCCGTAAGAATAGCAAAGAAAGAATCATTTGAAATTTCTATATATTTCATAGCTTGCAAAATAGCGTAAGCCTCGCACCTGAATATGCTAAAGCAATCCGGTAATTTATACTGGAATTGATTTTCAGATGTAAACATAGCACATCCACATCCAGAGTTTGCTTTTGAACAGTCAGTATAAATAGGGATATGATTTGGGAATCTACTTAGTATTTTTGCGAATGCAGCTCTGTATTCATTCGCATCAGTTTCATTTCTGGGCAGTTCCTTCAGATCAGTGATTGCAGTGGGACCTGCAAATTCCCAGTAGGGAAAATTGTAAAATCTTCTGGGAGCAATTGTTGGTATTTCGATGTTTAATTCTTGTAGATAGGTGTTCATTCTGACGTAAAAAGGCACATATGAGTTGGGATGTTTCTTCTACTCGTCGTGGTATTTCCCCAAAAAGATGATCTCATATGCAGGATTATTTGGTGTGGAGGCTATTGCAATAGAGTAAGTCAAGCTAAGCTGCTTTCTTCTTGTAGCTAGTGGTGGTTTTTGAGTTTCTGCGAGAATGCTACTTGTAGGACTGGAAAAAAATGCTCCCAAAGCAATTTTCAGGCCTGTATTATGTATGGGAGAGATCGCTTCTAGATCACTAGGTTTGGCAGAGTTATAGATTGAGGATCCATAATCCAGTTTAGATCTGATAACAGCCTTGTAGGTGTTGGCTAGTATTTTTTGGTCTGCTCCCCAATTTCTTTTGGTAACGGTTTTTATGATGTTGAGTCTGCGTTTACGATAATCTTTCAGGTATCTAAGGTCGTGGCGCCATGTAAGTTTGTTGTCAAAGATAAGCCCAAGAAAACTGATTGTTTCAACAACTCCCAATGCATAATTATCTAAGAACAATCTCGGATTTTGATTATCTGATCTATTATTCTTAGAGAACAAGATACAGGTGGTTTTTGTTTTTGAAAATATAAAGCCAGACCTACCAGCCCAATCTTGCCGTTTATTAAGACAGTCTTGAATGAGTTCCTGTGTTGTTTTTAGATTTCTTCCACTACAGTAGATTGTCATATCGTCGGCAAAAAGACTTTTTCTTACAGGTCGAGGAGTACAGATCGTCACATCATTGAATGTAATTAGAAATAGCGTAACACTCAAAACAGATCCTTGGGGAACTTCATTTTCGAGTTACGTTTCTTTTGAAAGGTAGCCATTTACTCTGACTTGTATGAGTCTTTTAAGGAGGAAATTTTTTATAAAACGTATCATTGAACCATCTACACGCTTGTCAAGTAAGATTTTTAAGATGCGATGTTTCCAGACCATATCATAGCATTTTTCAATATTTAAGGAAACAGCTAAGAGATGTTGGTCACTGATGAATGCGTCACGTATATTAGTTTCAAGTTGCACAAGGGGATCAAGTGTAGATCGATGTTGTCGGAAAGCACTCTGATTCACATTGAAGAATTTTTCTTTCTCCAAAAACCATCTGAGTCTTTTATTTATAATTTTTTCCATTAATTTGCACATATTACACGTTAACGCGATGGGTCGATAACTGCTAGCTTTGAGTTTATCCTTTCCTGGTTTGAGAATTGGAATAATTAAGGATTTTCTCCATTTATTGGGAAAGACTTTGTAGATCCAAATACAGTTGAACAGAGCGAGAAGATATTCTAGTGCTTTGGATGAAAGGTTCTTGAGAAGTATATTCGGTATTTTGTCAGGTCCAGGGCTAGTATTTTTGCACTGATTGAGTGTGGATGTGAGTTCAGATAGAAGAAGTGGGGTATTAATAGTAGAGTTTTTGTTTTCATCCAGTCTTGGGTCTAGAAGGCTTTCGTTGTCGATCTTGAAGGCAAGGAAATTTGGGTCGTAGTTTGCATTACTGGAATTCGAGGCATAATTATCCGCTAGCTCGTCAGCAATTTCTTTGGAATCTGTTGCGATATTGCCATCAGATTTGATTAAGGTTGTGATCCGAACAGTGGATGACGTTCCCTCAATTATGTTGATCTTTTTCCACACCTCTGAACTTGGAGTGTTGTATTTTAGAGAAGAAGTATAGTCGATCCAAGAACTTCTATTACTTTGCTTATTTATCTTCCGTGAACTGGCTCGAAGTTTCTTAAATTCAACTTTGTTTTCGAGTGTCTTGTGTTTTTTATATACATTATAAGCGTGCTTCTTTTTTTTAAGTGCTTCCTCCACTTCTGGATTCCACCAGGGTACTCTTGGTATTTAAATGATTGAAGAGACGTTTTAGGCATTGATTCATCCGCAGCCTCTGTAATGGTATCAACTAATGCATTAACGATATCATCAATTTCGTGTTTATTCATTTCTGAAGGTGATTTTAAGCTGGGTATTTGGCATCCAACTCTGTATGAAATTTCACCCAATCAGCTGAATTAAACTTCCATCTTGGCGTATAATTATATAGGGTTGGATGAGAATTTTGTATTTCTATTTTTAATGGAAAGTGATCACAGTTGTAAAGATCCTCAGAGGCTTCCCAATTTATATTTTAGGCTATACTTTCACTACATATTGATAGATCAATCGAACTGAACGTAGCATTTGAGATATTAAAACGTATAGGTTGATTTTTGTTCGGAAGGACAACGTCAAGTTCATCCAAAAACTGTTCAATTATCCTGCCTCTGGCGTCAGGGTGGTTTGAACCCCAGAGGGAATTATGGCTATTAAAATCTCCTAGCAGAATAAATGGTTTGAGAAGTTCATCAGTAAGTTATTTGAGCTCAAGAAGACTTATTTCGTACCGATTTGGAATGTATACATTGCAAATGCATATTTTAAATGGGGTAAGGATAGATAAGGCGATAGCTTCAAGGTTACTATCGAGTTGGACTTCTTCGTAATGTATATCATTTTTAATTTAAATTGCTACGCCCCCACTGGCAAAATTTATATTTGAGCGATTTTTAAAAACCGACGTAAAGTTTCTAATTTGCGCGCAAAACAAATCCTTGGAATTTGTTTCCTGGAAACACATTATAGATGGAATTCGATCTGTAATGGAAATTATTTTCGAAATATCGCTAATTCACGATTAAAATTTGTTTTTAAGGTGCCTGTCAGTTGCTGCCAACTGGAAGGGCCTTGAAAAACAAATAGGATAAAACAAAACGGATTGTAAAGCCGTTCAGCGAACAGAAAGCACTCGATGATTCTCGATGGGGATGCTCGTAAAGTGAGCCGGCAAACATGAAAGTTCGTCATCATACGCTAACGAGTGCATGTGAGCATCAAAATAAATGGAGTTCGCGTATGGCTACAAAAGCAGCATGGCCTCGACCCCCTCTCTGAGAGTAATGTGACTTCAAGTGTGCTCAAAAAGTACTACTTTCCTGCCATTTTCAGTTTTTTTGGAGAGCCATAAGACGTAGGGGTTGGCTCATAAATGTACGCGTGCCACTCGACCAAACAAAGCTCGTCACAATGCTTTCACGTTCAGAATACAATTTTTTGTACCGATAATCAGCATAAAATTGGAATCAAACAAAAAAACTGTATACAGGCCTCGGACTCACTTTAGAGATAAAAAATAGTGTAAATAGTGTCAAAAATTTAAAAAAAGTGTCAAAATAGTGTCATAAAATATTTCGAGTATTAAAAGTGGAGTTCAATGTTTATTTTAAATGTTTCTCTTCATACTATAAATTATCAAAATTCCTATTTATTTATCTCAGGCTTTACTTTTGATGGGTACAAGAGATTCAAGGAAACTATCAAAGATATCAATTCCTTAATTGAATTAATTGTCTCACATTTTCGGGCTAAGAAATATCTCTTTGTTTCAAAGAAATAGCGCCCAAAGAAATGATTTCTTTTAATCAATACACGAATTTGTTGCCTTTAAAAAATATTTAGTCTCGAACGCTTAATAATTGTGTGATTCAAAGCATCAAAATACCTATAAAAGAAATAGAAAAAGTCTAAGTTTAAAACTTCAAGCATCATACAAATTTAAAAACAAAATTAATTGAAGACATCTAATTAGCATGATTGTTATTTCTGAGTATCCCAGTTTAGAAGATTAAAAATTCAAATCATATTAAATTATGGACACCAAAATATTTAGTTTACACAAACAAATTTTTGCCTATTTTAACCAAATATTTTGGAAGATAGAATATTTGGTTGACTCGGCTAAAAAATTTGGTTTCCTGAAAGACCAGAGAAATTTCGTGTGTTTTTATTGCTTAAATATTGAAATCTATTTATTTATAAATTATTCATTTTTTTTTTATTAGGACAGAAAACATTTCAATGAAGCTACTTGACTTGCAGCAGTCTCAGTACCTTGACATTTGAGCCAAGATGCCTCCTGTTTTGTAGAATGAGAAAACATTATTGTGGTTCAAAAAGTAAATAATGTGATCTGAGAAAATGATAGATTATACTATAAAAGCGTTAGTTTTCAAAACCCCAATTGAAAAAAAGAATTGTAAACTTATTTAAGTTAGTTAAAAACTAATTGTTACTATTATTACATATAATAATATTTAAATTCATTTATTCACTTTGTCCACATTAAAGCTATCTTTCCGCTCACTTATCGCGTGCTTTCGTCTCTTGATTTTTTTGTCTGCCACCCAGTTTGACATTTTATAAAAGTCTCTTTGCACTTAAAGTTGTTGCGCTTGAATTGTAATATCAAATTCTTATCATGTCAGATCGACATAACAATAATTTTTATCTGACTTTAGGATCATTGAAAACTAAAAACAGTGTAGGGGAAGTTCCCTAAAAAAAGAACTAATTATAGCCACAATTACATATGTAAAAAATTATAAGAATTTCTAAAAAATAAATTAACACTGTCAATTTTATTGTTATTGTTAAAAAAAACATACAAAATTGCATCATTTTTTATTATATACATTAAATATTGAAGAGTTTTCAATTTCAAGTATTCAAAATTGAGGAATTTTCAATTGCAAATCGTTCAAATTGACCTTCAAAATCATCACAATTTAAAAATGTTTATTTATACGTCTTTGAAATTGATGAATTTTAAATTGCAAATCGTGACAATTTAGGAATTGTCAATTGCAAATTTATGAAATTGATTGACTTCAATTTTAAATTTTCAAAATTAAAAAATATTTAATTTTTAATGTTCTACATTGAACTATTCCAAAAAGGCATTTAAAATTGCATCATTTACGATTATATATTTATATTATAATATTGAACAATCTTCAATTGCAAATATTCAAAATTGAATAATTTAAAATTACAAATCGTTAAAATTGAAGAATTTAAAATTGCAAATCGTTAAAATTGAAGAATTTTGAATTGTTTATCTTCAAAATTGAACTTTTCCCAAAAAAAGGTTGAGACTTAATTACCTCTCAAATACAAATCTTAAAAACTGAGTAATTTGCATTTCATATTTTCAAAATTAAAGAATTTTCAATTGTAACTCTTCAAAATTGCAAAACTTTGAAATGTAAATCCTTGAAATTAAACAGTTTTTAATTTTGAAAATTTTAAATAAAAAATTATGCAAGTTTCAAGTTTTACAATAACAAATTTGATAATTTTGATGACTTAAAATAAAAAAATCTTTCATTTGAAAGATTTACAGTTTGAAACTTGACTTTTGGTCTTCAAAATTATCCACATTTAAGAATTTTTAATTATACACATTTAAAATTGAAAAATTTCAAATTACGAATCGTTAAAATTTAAGAATTTTTAATTTGAAATTAATGAAATTGAATCAACTTCAATTTTAAATCTTCAACAATGAATAATTTTTAATTTTCAATATTGAACTATTCCAAAAAAGACATTAAAAATTGCATCATTTTCTATTATATATTTCTATTATAATATTAAATAGCCTTCAATTGCAAATATTCACAATTTAAGAATTTTAAATTGCAAATAGTTGTAATTGAAGAATTTTAAATGGTAACTCTTCAAAATTGAACTTTTCCAAAAAAAAAAGGTTGAAAGCTAAATATCAGATATGAAATAATATATAAATCAGATAAATAATCAGAAATAAATAAAATCAGATGTAAATCTTGAAAACTGAATAACTTGCAATTCTGCATTTTCAAAATTAAAGAATTTTCAATTGGAACTCTTCAAAATTGCAAAACTTTGAATTGTCAATCTTTGAAATTGAAGAGTTTTTCAATTTGAAAATTTAAAATTCTGTAATTTACATAATTTATAATAAAAATATTTTCCACTTGGAAGATTTAGAATTTAAAATTTAACTTTTGATCTTCAAAATTTTATTCATTATTTTATTAATTATAAATTATAATTTAATAATTTTTATTTTTATTTATACATCTTTAAAATTGAAGAGTTATCAATTGTAACTCACGAAAATGGTAGAACTTTCAACTATAAATTTTTCAAACTGAAGATTTCTTATTTTGACAATTTACAATTGAAAATTTTGAAATTTTGATAATGTACATTCCAAATTTCTTCACTTTGAAACATTTAGAATTTAAAACTTGACGAGTTTTTACATTTACATCATTTTCAATAATATGCATTACAAATTGAAGGATCTTCAATTGCAAACCTGGAAAAAAAACCTATTTCAAAAAGATTTACAAAATTTTATGATTTTAAACTATACTCAGAAAAAAAATTCTTGAACCAAAAGAACTGTTTTCTTGGATGTACATGAAATTTTGTGTGAACCAAACAAATTTAGGTTCATTCAACAAAATATATGATTGACCCAACAACATTTTTTTGTTGAATCAATCAAACACTCTATCTGCCAAAAGATTTGGTTAAAAAAATCAAAAAAATGTTGTGGGTCATCCCAATATTTTGCTTTCCATATAATCACCACATTCTATGGCGGATTAACAAAAATTTTGTTGATTCAACTAAATCGTATGACCATTCAAAACTAAACAAGTAGGCGAATTTTCAATAGTAAACATCTTCATCATTGTATGAAAGCCGATGTAGCTATTTTCATATTTTAATTTATGATTATTAATTATATCTTATAGTTCTTCAAATTGAAGCATATATTTTAAATTGATAATTGGGCACTCAAAATAAGAAAGATGTTTTTCCTAGTATAACTATAATTCAGAATTAGAGAGTAGTAATTTCGATTTGCTCACGAGTTTTCTAAATCCAGCAGTCTTTTCACAGTGACAGTTAAATCTTCAGAAGACACAAAGATAAACCAATTCTAATTTCTTTTCAGAACTTCCTTCAACCTAGCTTAATACAATATCGATAGAATAAAAAACTGAAAGCAAAATAACATCAAGACTGAAATCGGATAAAGAAGTCCACCTTGCATTTTCTACCTCAAAGAGGGTTTCGAGACTCGAAAGGGGGAACCTTAGAAAATGCATTGATTCACTTCCCCGGAGCATTTCGCCACGTTATTTCCGTCGCGGTGGAAACAATCCAATTTCAAAGCCCTAGAGACCCTAGCTAGAGGTATGCAGAATAAGTCGAACCGACCAGCAAGGGGTGACTTGGTTAAGAACGTGCTGATCCACGTGCTATCCTCATTTATTCCTCAATAATCTTGCATATTTAAAAAGACACAGGTCACATGACACTCGTCCAGGGTGCATAAACTGCATACGCGTACCCCACAAAGTACAAAACGAGAGTGCATTATTGCACTCGTACGTAGGTACGTCTACGTACTTTATGTGGAAATGGCATGGGATACTTCCTGACGAGGGGAACAAGTAAAGTTGTGGGGTTTGGGGTTCCAAAAGACTAAAGAAGGGAGGGAGCCTAACTTAAAAGCCAAGTTAGCCAAGCGAGACGCCGAAAAGTCGCCACGCCAGTTTGTCAAAAAGACCCGCTTACGGGTGCAAAGAAGCACAACGAAGCACAACGAGCACAAGAGAGAAAAGGACGGAAGTGCAAATGATATTTTAACGACGGGGCTTGCGCTCTTCAAACTGCTCGAAAAGTTTTACATTGCAGACGAAATGGGACATATATTATTTATATGGGAGAGACATCCATCGCGAAAGTGAAAATATACACTTTGATATGAATTTAAATTTTCATATCGGAGAGATGCTCGTAAAATTATGGAAATTAGCATTTATGAAGTCTGCAGAATTTTTATGTGGGGAGGTATTTTTGCCTTTTTATATCAAGGCTGACATTTACTAGATTCGTAAGATACACTGAGAACAATAAATAAGGTAAAGGTACCTACCATGAAACATGTCCCAATTGTGAAACAGTTTGACAAAAAAATCGATTTATAAATAATTAAAAAACAATTTTAGGAGTAAATATTATTATATTGATAAGTATAAAAGTTAGGCTTTTCATCTATATAAAAAGCAAGTACGGTTCTGAAGTTTCAAATACTAAAAAATATGTTATCTCGTGTATTCACAAATTTCGATTATTTTACATGCGTAATAGATCAAATGACAGCTTAAGCTTTATAGGTTTGAGATTACTCCACTTTTTCTTTATTTGGATACAACTTTATTAGATAATTAGCTGTTTTATAATAAGTACACCTTTTTTAATACGGTCCGTATTTATAAAACGGAGAAACATGGATGTTTCATATCGGCGGACACGTTTTCAGCGCTTGCTCCTATTTATGAAACAGAGGTAACATTTGCAAAAAAATGTGTTACTTATTATATCAATATAGCTTATGTTATGTTATTATTATATAATAATGGAACTTTAAGTAAAACAAATTAATTTTCAATTAAAAAAAAGGATTCTCAACAAAATAGTTCAATTTTCGACAGAAGTGATCAATTTTCAAATAAAATGATGAATATTCAACTGGAATGGTTAAGTTTTCAACCAAAAAGATGAATATTCTACCACGAAGATTAATTTTCCACAAAAAAAATACAAATGAAAATGATAACTTTTTCATCAATAGTTGAATTTTACAAAAAAAAGAGATGAATTTTCAACAAAACATGGAATATAGTTCAATGGTATGTCAAACAAATTAATTTTTAACCAAAAAAATCGGATTTTCGACCAAACAGTTCAATTTTCAACCAATGTGATGAATTTTCAACTAAAATAATGAATCTTTAACTGGAATAGTTGAATTTTATACCAAAAAGGTACATAAATTTTCCACCAAATAGTTCAATTTTTAAATAAAAAAGATCAATTATCAACAAAATAGAAAAATTTTTATCCAAAAAAGACACATTTTTAACCAAAAATAAAATAATTAAATTCTCTGTTTTAAAAAACTAGTTTCTAACAATAAAAAAAAACGAATTTTCAACAAAATAGTTCAAATTTCAACTGGAATAGTTAAATTTTTAGTTAGAAAATTTGATTATCAACAAGGTAGTTAAATTTGTATATGAATTTTCAATTAAAAGGATGAATCTTCAACGAAAAAAAAAAATTTTTAACATAGAAGTTCAACTCTTAACCAAGGCGTTGAATTTTAAACTAAAAAAGATGAATTCTCAACGAACAATGCAATAGAATTGTAATGTCAACCAAAAAAGATTTTTATTTTAAATAAAAAAATAGTTGAATTCATTCAAAAAAGACAAACTTTCAAGAAAAGCTGTTGAGTTTTCAATTAAAAAATACTTTTCAGTTAACAGAGGAAACAAATTTAAAACAAACTGTTAAAGTTTCAAGGAAAAATATGAATTTTCAACCAAGAAGATTAATTTTCTACCAAAAAGAACAAATATTGAACAAAACACATAAAGTTATTATTAATGACAATAAAATAAAAAAGAATGAAAAGGGTACTCAGCCTAATATTTTATTTACACTTCACTTTAATCCAATTTTTCAAGTTTTGACTTCATCCTTCATAGTTTTTTTTCTTTTTCATCCACTTAAATACAAATTCATTGCCCATCAAAAACATTTTTGAGCACAAATAAAATTTAATCCACTTCGTTCACGAAAAGTACTCTTCATTGGTTAGGTTTGTCAATTTTAAAGAACTTTTATTCAATATATTTATCTCTATGAACAACTAAAATAAAAGTTCATTGTACTATTTAGTTTAATTTAATCTGGAAAATAATATAAAATAAGTCACATCAATATAAATATAAGTTCAACAGGAACTTGAAGCAAAATTTTGCGAAATACTTCTTTAATATAATAACTACCCACCCTAGCATTTTTTTTTCTAAATAAATATATATTTTATGTAAAAATAGAATTGAATTTTACTTTCTTCAAAAAAGGCTCGATACTTTTTTTTTCTTCAAATATTTAAAACATTTACAAACTACGCAAAAGAAATTAAGAATAAAGAAAAGTCGAGTCCACAAATGCTTCAATAACCTTCATGACAAAAAACAATTTTTTGCTACACAAAAAATTCCATAAAACGCACAGTCTTCAATTTATCCAAATCTTTTATAATAATTTTTGACACAGTTTTCAATTTAAAATAATATTTCCTAAATAATAATTTAAAGTATATAAAGTAAAGAATTGAATTTTATTTTTTTTTCAAAAAGGGCTAAATACTTTTTTTTTCTTCAAATATATAAAACGTTTAAAAATTATCCAAAAGTGATAAACGATAAAGAAAAGTCGAGTACAAAAACGCTTTGATAGCCTTATGGTGACAAAAAACCATTTTCTGCTATACAAAAAAACTTCATACACGCACAGTTTTCAATTAAAAATAATTAACTTTCAAACAAAACAGACGACTTTTCTACCAAAAGATGAATTTTCAATCCAAGTGGACAAATTTTCTATCCAAAATTACGGATGTTTGACAAAGCAGTTCAATTTTCGACAAAAAAGATGGCTTTTTAACATAATAATTTAACTTTCAACAAAATAATTTAATGTTTAACTAAATAGTAGAATTTTTAACCAAAGGAAATGAATTCTGAACCGAAAATATAATAGTATATTTTTTGATTAAAAATAATTAGCTTTCAACCAAAAATAGTTGGATTTTCTTATTGGGTTCTATTAATTTAGCTGGCATTGAAGCGAAAAAAAAACGAGAAAAAGGGCAAGTTTCTATTTAAATCCCTTGAAATTTTTTAAATCGCTTAAAATCCGTAGGAATACCTTGAAATCTTTTAAATATCATTGATATCCTGGATAATGTTTTAGAATCCTTTGAAATATTCTAAAATATTAAGAGGTTTTTTGAATAACCTTACAAATTTTGAAATCTTGTTAAATTCTTTGACATAAAATACCCTTAATTTTTTTAACCTATTAAAATTTTTTTAATCCTTCAAAGTCTTGTGAAATCGCCAGATATATTTTGAATTCCATACAACATCTTGAAATCCTTAATATCTTTTAAAATCTCTAAATCTTTGAAATCCATTGACATTTTTTAATTTTTTGACATCTTTGAAATTATACGAAATCCCATGGAATCTTTAAAAATACTTTAAAAGCTTTTAAACCTTATAAAATCCGTTGCAATCCCTAAAATTAGTTTTAATCTTTTAAACTCCATTGGAATTTGTTAAAATTTTTGAAATCTCTTGAAAAAAATAGTTGCATTAGCGAGCAATATGAGAAAATAGAAGCATTACTATTTTTTTTCTTCAAAATAGTACCAAAATAGTTGCATCGTCAAAAAAAGTGTAGATAAAATTTAATCGCCACATATTCTAAAAGTTAAATTAGAAATACGAAAGAAAGATTCTGGGAAATACAGATGTATCGTAGACTAAATATTCACTGAATCGCGAAAAGTAGTCCGTTTGAAATATAAGATACTTGTAAATTCTTGTTTGTCATATTTTTATTAATTTGTACTCGATCAAGTATCTAATTTTCGATTTATTTTCCACTATATTTGTAATAAAATAATATCAAAGTGCAATTTAAAAAACGTATACATGTTATTTTAAACAGCAGAGTAATTCCGCTTGACTACTTTCTGTAACGATAATCAATGTTCTTTACAAACTACGGAATTCGAAATATGTATTGACTCGCAACCTAAGAGAAAGCGCAAGAACAAAACCGCGAAACATCATATCTTCCCAAGAACTGCTTTACAGATTTTTCATTTGATTTACTACTTATCAATTTTCTGAAACAAATCCAGTTTGATGAAAGCAGATAAATGTAATAAAAGAAGGATCTTTATGAGACTAGTTTCTTCTTCATTGTTTACTATTTTTGTAAGGATACTTATTGCAGCATTCCTTCTGGTTTTACATCTGCACAGTTACGATTTTTTATTTAAAAAAAGATTGTACATTGCAAAGAAAGTGTTATATTAAATTTCCCGTTTTGTTTATAAATATTAATAGGAATAATAATAAACCTGTTTCGTAGTAGTAGAGCGGAACGAATAACATTGTTTTTCAAGATGGCATCAAACGAGTCGACCAAGGAAAACGACATTTTTTCCTGTTTTCAATCTTTTTTTCATGAGTGTACCTTATTATACTGTTGGATACTGAAATTATATAATGTTTATCGATATGTAAATTTTTTTGTATTCAGTCAGATTACACGACAAATCAGTTATGTTTATATATTTTCTGAGATTTCAATTTAAGATTCGATGGCAGACTGATTTATAATTATTAAGGAATCGATGATAAAGTGTTTTAAAATTTTCAAAAGCTTTTGAAATGTAGAATATCATTCTAAGCAGTAATATTTTGCTGAAAATTCGTCTTATTTGCTTAAATTATATTGTGTTTTACATAAAATAAAAATCTTTTTTCCTTGAAATATTAACTATTCTATTTCTACTTTTTATCGAAAAATCACCTTAGGTTTATAATTCAACTCGTTCGTTGAAAGTTGAACTACTTTCTTCAAAAATTCAATTTTTCAGTTGCAGATTCATAATTTTATTTGAACATTTAACTGTTTACTTGAAAATTAACTTTTTTATTGTAAATTTATATTTTTGGGTTACAAATTTGACTGTTTATTTTAGAAAAATCATGATTCTGACTTGAAAATTCAACTTTTTTGTAACAAAAATAGCTTTTCTAAATTGAAAATTATTGTTTTTCAATGAAACTTTATGTATTCCATTTTTTGCTAAAAAGTGATCGTTTTTCGACTAAAAATGCAAATGTTTAGTTGAAAATTCGTCTTTTTGGGAGAAAATTAATATTCCTGGTTGAAAATTCAAATATTTAGTAAAAAATGTATGCATTTTGTTGAAAATTCGTATTTTTTGATAAAAAAGAAACAATTTTTCTGGTTAAAAATGCCACTGTTTGGTTGAAAATAATCTGTTTTGGTTGAAGATTCAAATATTTTGCTGAAAATTCGTCTTATTTGCTTAAATTATATTGTGTTTTACTTAAAATGAAAATCTTTTTTCCTTTAAATGTTAACTATTCTATTTTTTATCGAAAAATCACCTTAGGTTTACAATTCAACTCCTTCGTTTAAAGTTGAATTATCTTTCTTCAAAAATTCAATTTTTTGGTTGAAGATTCATAATTTTAGTAGAAAATTCATCTCTTTGTTTAAAATTGAACTACTTTGTTGAAGCTTACCTTTTAGGGGGTACAAATAATTGTTTTTCAACTGAAAAGTCAACTATTTCGTTGTGTAGAAAATTCATCTTTTGGAAATTCAACAATTAGGTAAAAAATTCAACTATGTGGTAGAAAATTTTTAAAGTTTTGTAGAAAATTCATTGTTTTACATAAAATTAATTGTTTCAAGTGAAAATTTAATTATTCCATTTTTGGTTAAAAAATTGGTTTAGCAATTCAAGATTCAACTATTTGGTTCAAAATGTATGCATTTCATTGAAAATTAATCTTTTTGCTTGAAAATTCAACTATTTGGTTATAAATGTATTTATTTTGTTAAAAATTTGTTTTTTTTTTATGAAAAAAAAAATAATCTTCATGGTTGAAAATGCAACTTTTTGGTAAAACATTTATATATTTTGTTGAAAATTCGTCCTTTTTAGTAGAAAATTAATCTTCTTCGCTAAAAATTTATATTTTCGGTTGAAAATGTAATTATTAGATTGAAAATTTAACTGTATAATATAAAGCTAATCTTTCAAGCTTGAAAATTCCACTATTTGGTACAAAATGTATGTATTCTGATAAAAATTCGTCTAGAATCAATCTTCTTGGTTAAAAATAAATCTTCTTCGACTTGAAAGCTCTACATTTTAGATGAACATTTTTTTCTTTATTGACTGAAAATTCTTTCTTTGTTGAGGATTCAAGTATTTTGTTAAAAAATCTTTTTTTTTTGGCTCAATTCAACTGTTTCTGATTTAAAATGAAAATCTTCCCTTGCTTAACATATCAACGATTATATTTTTTTTTGTGAGTTCCTCTTTTTTAGTTGAAAATTCGGAACTACTTGTTTGAAAGTTAACCTACTTTATTAATTGACCCTCAAACGGTACACTGGTGCGAATTCGCACCCGAAAATTTGTAATTTTGTTGGCATTTAAGCAGGCACAGTAGTGATGGGAGATCGATATCGAAATATCGGAAATATCGATATTTTGGTTCCGATATATCGATATTGACATATCCATAGTACCCTATTGATATATCGAGTCGCATATCGATATAAATTTTCAATTTCGATATTTCGCTCTCTTCGCGCGCGATTGCTCTTCCTGTTCTCACTATCGATATTTCTTTCTAATATCGATATTTTTTTAAGTATCGATACTGTATTTTCGATACTATCGATATCTGAGATATCGATATTTTTGTTTCGATGTCCCATCACTAAGGCACAGCTGCAGCGGCTTATGTCCACTTTATTAAATATATGTGTTAAATATTGCGTAATATATGCTAGATTTTTATTATATGTTCAATATATTAAATATTTAATATTAACATTGCAAAAAACCCAATTCGCACCAGTGTACCTTTTACGCATTATGGGTTGGAGTGTACCGTTTGAGGGTTAATAAGAAACAGAAAGATTTGACCAAACCCTCCTACCCCAAAATCGTCTTACGACATTTTTGGACGATCCCTAAATAAATTCACGAAAAAAGTTTTAGTCGGCAAAAATTACGTTAGATGGGGGGGTTAGGGTTACGTGGTTTAAAATTTCAGCAAAAAAAAACCTAAAAATAAGGTCTGATAATTACGGGGCTCAAATTAAAATGCCCTAAGTACTTTATGTACCTGATATACAAATGTTCAAATTTTAAATTTGTAGTCTTAAATCTCGAGTTTACCTAGATAAAACTCTAAAAAAAATAAACCAAATTGTTTCAAATAGTGTCCACAATAGTGCCCTGTGACAGTACGACTCAGGTCTCACCAGAAGGCAGTCCTTGACTGCCCTGACTGCCAGTGGCAGTCTAGAGACTAGGTCAAACAGGCCCCAATAAAGTTTTGTTGACTTTCGACTGGTAATCCTTCGCGGTAAATTAAAGTTCGAAATGAAAAAATAAAACGTATTGTGAATTAAAGTAGGAACAGAAAAACTTTCTGGCAGTCAAACACTTGTCGTGGCAGTCAACGCCTGCAGAAAGTGGTGAGCCCTGCAGTAGGTGAAAAACAGATCCATTTACATGCATCTGCGGTCCGTATTAAAAATCGCGAAGCACTTTAAAGCCATTAAAAAAAAGGAGAAAAAGCACAGGGAAAAGAAAAACAGCTCCGACCTTCGGTCTTCGTGTTAGGTTAGGTATCTGCAGGTCGACTGGAGGCCGCTGGAACTCTCGTGAAATCGAGCATGGACTCTTGGTCGCTTTGAGAATGGACATCGTTGGAGCAATTGCGTGTAACGCGTTCTCTCTCTCTCTCTCTTTATAGATATTTTTCCACTCTCTTTCTCTCTTGCGCTTACTACGTCGCAGACACATGTACGCGACACATGACCGCTTACCTGCAAGCCAATAATGACGGTATAACTATATAGTATCGAGTAGCCACTAGCCAAGTGGTGAGTAACGATTCTCGTGGTTCTCGTACGTCTCGTAGTAAAAGGTACGTCTCCTTCGCGAGACTACTCTTCCTTTCTCACTCTTTTACACACTCACTCGAGGGACGGCGGGCGGAAAAGTGAGGCGGGCGGAAAAGAGAGAGGTGCGGAAAAGAGGGAGGGGCGGAGAAGAGGGGGGAAAGTTGGAGGTGGAGAGCTGTAAGGTAGCCCCATGGAATACTAATTGCCCTTGGCGTTCGCGACAATTCACAATCCGAGGATTGCGTTTGATAGAAAAGAAGAGAAGCACCTATGACGCCATTTAATGTCAGAGACGCGAGAAACAATCTCTTTTGTGCAGAATCTGCGTCGTCGAAATCACCTCCATTAATAGAGGAGAGATATGGATGCTAGGTGCTAGTTACTATCATCATTTTATTGTTCCAAGCTCATTTTCATATCAGAAACTGTACATTTTATATAACAACGATTTTTCAAGAAAAAAGGGGAATAATAGAAGAATACATTTTTTTAAATATAATTAATGCAACTACAATATTGAACTTGATTTGAAACGATTCTCTCTAAATTTGATTTAGCAGAAATTTTACTAATTCATTCAGTACACTTAATTTTAATTGACGAATCAGTTATTTTCAGAAGTTTACTAATTTCAACAGTAAAAAGACCGTAACTGAAGTTAATCAGTTATATTGCAACTACAGTGAATCAGTTATAGACTTGGATCAAATTGATAGAGGAACAATTTTTGAATTAAGCTTTTCTTCATACACCAATATTATTTATAATAATAAAGTGTATTTTGAAATTTTCATTGTGATAAATGAATAAGAAATTATTACATGTGTGAACAAATTTTAAACTTTGAACAATTTCACATTTAAAAATGTCGAGCAAATATATTTGGAACTGATTTCTTCAGCAATTAGTAGAATTTAACTGAAAATCAGTTATATTTTACTAATTCAAATTTAGAGTTCAAATTCCTAAGATTTCAAATCGAAATATATTGCATTTTCAACAAAGTAGTTGAATTTTCAACCAAAAAAAGATTAATTTTTAAACCAAAAAGACGAATTTTCAACAAAATAGATGAATATTTAACCAAAAAGTTGAATTTTCAACGCAAAAATAATTTTAAATCAAAAAAGGGAATTTTCTACAAAACAATTGAATTTCCAACACGCAAATAATAATTTTCAACAATAAAGTTAATTTTGACCCAAAGAATGAATTTTCTGCCCTAAAATTATGAATTTTCAACCAAAAAGTTCATTTTCAACCAAATTGTTCAATTTTCAAGCCAAACATACGATTTTTCTACAAAACAATTGAATTTTGAACCCAAAAACATGAATTTTTAGTAAAAAAGTTCGTTTTAAACCAAATAGTTACATTTTCAACCAAAATAGTTGAATTCTCAACCCAGAACGAAGAATTTCAATAAAATAAATTAATTTTTAACCAAGTAGTTGAATTATCAACTAAGAAGGATGAATTTTCAACACAAAAATAATTTTAAAACAAAAAAAAGGGGTATTTTCTACAAAACAATTGAATTTCCAACCCGAAAATAAGAATTTTCAACTAAAAAGTTCATTTTCAACCAAATTGTTCAATTTTTAAGCCAAAAATAAGATTTTTCTACAAAACAATTGAATTTTCAACCCATAAAACATGAAATTTTAGTAAAAAAGTTCGTTTTATACCAAATAGTTTAATTTTTAACCAAAATAGTTTAATTTTCGATCAAATAATGGAATTTTTTAAAAACAGTTGAATTTTTGTCTAAAAAAAATGAATTTTTAAACCAAAAAGGCGAATTTTCAACTAAAAATACGATTTTTCATCGAAATAGATGAATTTTTAACCAAATAGTTGAATTTTCAAGCCAAACAGAAGAATTTTGTAGAAGACAGTTAAATTTTTTACGAAAGAGTTTATTTTCAACCTAAAAAAAAATAATTTTTTACAAAAAAATGATATTTCTATCAAAGAAGATTAATTTTCAATTTTCAAGTCAACAAGAGTTAAATTTTCAACTAAAAAAAGACAATTTTTCAACAAAATAGGTGACTTTTTCACGAAATAGTTGAATTTTCAACTATGAAAGATCAATTTACAAACACAAAATGGAATAGGTTAAATTTACAGTTAAAAACTAAATAAATAAAAAAATAATAATAATTTTCAACCAAAAAGATAAATGCTCAACGAGAAATGCACCAATGATATTTAAATTGAATGTTCAACATAAAAATATGAATTTTTAGCAAGAAAGTTCTTTTTTAAACCAAACAGTTTAATTTTCAACCAAAATAGTTGAATTTTCGACCCAGAAAGAAGAATTTCAACAAAATAGATGAATTTCGAACCAAATAGTTGAATTTTCAACTAAGAAAGATCAAGTTTCAACGCAAAAATAATTTTCCATTCTATCAGAAAATTACTAAAAACAATAATAAATTGTTTAAAAAATTTATGTGAACATTTAATTATCAGTATGAAATGGTCTTTTATGTGCCAGAAACAATTTTCATTGAAAAAACCACAAAAAAGTCATAATTAACGCGAAAAACTCGCAAAACCCATTTTTTCACTTATGGGGTTTCTTTGGGACCCCATAAAACAGACTTATGGTGTTGAAATTTAAAAAGTAATATTTTATTCGTATTCTACGGCTAATTGTGAAGAGAAATGTGGAGTTTCATCTCCATTGAGATAATATTGAGGATTCTGAATAAGATTTACATAAACTTCTTTGACTTGGGTCGATGGAATTTTATAAATATGGCTTTGAAAATTAATTTGAGGCCATATTCAATAATTTTTAGTGACACGAAACTTAATTTTGAAGCAAAAGTAATTGAAATTTCATAAAATTGACTCTGAAACCTGTTTCAGTTGCTTGTACATAAAATATTATTGGTGGCTGAATAAATTTCACTGTGGTTTAAGTAAATTTTATAAACATGCATTGAAAATGAAGTAACTTTTTTTATCGAATTTAATAAACCTAAATGAAAATATGAACAAAATTTCAAAATAATTCATGAAATTACATTTAGAAGCTTTGTATTTGCTATATTTTTATATCGAATAATACAGTTTTTGCAATTACATGTAAAAAATTGGTCTCACTTTGTCATTTCGAAAGAAGTAATTTCAGAGAACCGTTCTTAAAAACGTTTCACTATTTACATTGAATATCCATAGGATATTCATGAATATTTACAAAAAATGCAATGCCTATCTCTTAAAATAGTTTCAAAACTTACATTGAAATTTAAATAAGGCTATTTAAATTTCAGTGTTGCATGAAATTTCAATGAGTTTTTCACTAACCATAGTGTAAAAGGCTTCACTAACATTTTCATGAAATTTCATTAACTTACTGCTAACAGTGTGTTCAACAGATTTTTCAAAGCTAGCCGAACAAAAAATTTTTAAGCCCAAAAATGGATAGAAAAGTTTCTAGCGATAAACAACCACTGTTAGATATAAAAGCTTATTAATAATAAATGAAAATCCTTTTAATCGCTTTTTCGGGAAAAATCTCCTATTTTACTTAAAATTGAACTACTGAATGCTGTGATTCCTGGAATTGTCTTTCAGAATAAAAATATTTATGTACCTTACACTTCTGATAATCTTTTCTTCTTTCTTCTTGCTGTTGGCTCACTGGGGTAAAAGGAGATTTTCTGAAAGATGAATTACTCTTGTTCCATTGCCTTTTTGCCCATTAAATTACCTTTATACACTGCACCATTTATTCCTTGAAATCCCGAGGTGAGAGTTTACTGTACTTCGTGAACAGGCTAGAAACGAACACTTCTTTTAACTTACCTATCTGAAACTCTTTTTCTTTTTTTTCTCTCAACCATCCACCAGGCCACCCCTAAAGCGTTAGAAGGTGAAGAACGACACGCTCATGCGAATGGAAAGAAAGAGTTCGGTTTCCGGTCTTGTGCAACGTATCGAAAACGAGAATGGAAACCTCTTTCTTATTTCGTTTACCGGCGATAGAGAATGTTTTTTGCAAGCTTTGTTTTTAACTGCTTTATGCTGGTATTTTATCACCGGTGTTGCATGAACGATTTGTGATTTCTATTTATATTCCATATCAATCACTTTTTAACAGAGTAATCCAAAAGGTTTCTTTTTCCTTCTAATCTCATTTCTGTGATACCCACGATCATTTTGCAGGGTGTCCGATCTAGGGTGCGCGGAGAAAAATGGAAGTCAATCTGGCCATCTAGATGTGCAGACTGACTATATTTGAGGGGCAACTATAGCCGACTTGATCTCCTCAGACAGTCCACTTGGCCATCTTAGAGGGTCGACTTGATTATCCCATATCTTCTATATACGTTGTTCTTCTTCCACCTACATTATACATATACATGTATATGTTTGAAATTATTTGCGATGATGTTGTAGGTACAACATTAAGTGCATGGTGTAGTTTGCAGTTCGTATTTTACCGCTGTTATGCTTACACAGCGGCTGCGAGTGTTGAAGGTGACAACAGTTTTTAATTACTAGTTATTAATCCATGTTAACAAACATAATTGTTCAAACAAATTATTATCATCGCTTATAACTATCTTCTCCTATACTAATGGTATATAATTACGGCTTTTTCTTAAATTTGTATCTTTTTGTACACTTTTCACTCAGTGAGATAATAATTAAAGTAAATTATCAAACATAAATGTTTAAACATTGTATTGTTGTTTCTAACTATCTTCTCTTATAAAATTGCTAGAGAGTTGCGGTTTTTTCTGCAATTTCGAACTTTTCTTTGACTTTTTAATTACGAACAACTAATAAATAAACATTATAGAGAATAATTTTTTAAACTATCTCTTCCTATTTCATAAATATATTTTTCTGAAATAAAACAGATATTTGAAATATTCTTCAAGTTTTTTATGTGGATCATACTAAAACCAAATTTTCCTTAAAGTAGCTACTGAGAGCCCTTTTTTTAAACTAATATTAATATTTATTATTTCTTCCTGACTAAAAAGTTAATGAAAAGTTGAAAATTTCAGAAAAACCCGAAAATTTCTAGCATTACTCTTAGAGAAGTATGTTATAAACAATAATTTAATTGTTCAAGTAAAAAGTAGACAAAAAGGTAAATATTTGAAGAAAAACCGCTACTGTCTTGTATTATTATTATAGAAGATACTCATAGACAATAGGGATTTGTTCAAACAATTATACTAGTTAAATTTCATTACTTATAACCTCGATCTAAGTGAAAAGTTGACAAAAAGTGGCAAATTTCAGAAAAAAAAATACAAATATCTAGCATTACTATATGAGAAGATAGTTAAAAACAATAATTTGTTCAAACAATTGGTCTTTTTGCTCGAAAGTTTAAAAATTTGGATTAATTTTTTTTTCTATCTTGACTGAAAAATGTTTATTTGCTGTAAATCAGTCTTCTTGGTTCAAAGTTCGTCTTTAAAGTTTTAAAATTCATCTATTTTGGTAGACAATTAATCTTTTTTGGTTAAAACAGCAACTATTACATTTTTTATTGTGAATTCATCTTTATAGGTTGTAAATTTAACTATTTTGTTAATAAATCAACTATTTGGTACATAATTCAACTATTTTCTTGGAAATTTAGTTATTTTGTTGAAAATTCAACTCTTTGGTTGAAAATTTAACTATTTGGTTGAAAATGCAACTGTTCTTAATTGAAGTTCAATCTTTTTTTATGAAAAATTCGACCATTTAGTTGCAAATTAAACTACTTGATTAAATTGTCACCTATTTTTTTGAAAATTCGTCTCTTTGGCTTTAAAGTTCAATTGTTTGGTTGGAAATGCAAATACTGGTTAAAAATTAATTTGTTTGGTTAAAAGTGCAAACTATTTTTGCTTAAGGTTTAATCCTTTTCGTTTGAAAATTTGACTAATTTTTTATTTTAATCTAAAATTAAGGATACAAGATTAGTTTTATTACACGATTAAGCTAAATCTCTTCCTGGGTAAACGTGACTCACTTGGTTCTAGCAAGGGATCAGAGAGTTCATATGAGAAAAGTGAGAAAGGCAAGTGCACGAGGATTTATAGGGGGGGGGGGTATAGATTTTTAGATTTAATTTGAATTCCCGTGTTGTTTATCAAAAGAACACGTTCGTTCCACAACACTGCTCCGACCCAAGTCGCTGGTCAATCTCTGTAACAAGCACCTCTGGCGAAGAGCTTCACAAAGTCATCATGAAGAGTTCTCTACGGGGGCCCATTAGTACCTAAGGTCTTAAGATTAAAATACTGGTCTTTGAACAATAATGGTCAGGGAAAATAAAAAATTGGTCAGGAAAAAATTAGAGAAAAATCAGAGAATCTGCTCTTTGACGTTCTTTGATGCTCTTTGACGCTCTTTGACGCAGTTGTATTCTTTCGGATTCTGTGATGCTTTAAAAAAATAGGCACGAATGACAAAAATAAAAATAAAATGAAGAGGAGTACGAACATGAAGTAAAATTGAAAGGAAAGTCGAGAAATTTCCTTCTTGGTTCTTACGGTTTTGAATGCTCGTTGAGGATCCGTGCAAAGCTCTGAGGGCCTCAAGGGTTATTTAAAGTAGTGTAAAGCCAAACGTACGAGCAGACTGTGGCGAAGATGAAATCCCTCTTCTAAAGCGAGAACGTAAGCCGTCTCTCCGACACGTGATAATGCCCAAGCGGAAATCCTTTAGTTTCCTTGGTAAGAAAATACGGCTCACGTGAATTCCTACCTTTTTTATTTCGAAGAAATCTTGTATCGTCGACAATATCCGGCACGATTCGAAGATAAAGAAAAGAAGAAACCGTTGATTTCACCTGAAATGCAATTTTGTCACAGGCACATGGACATGAAACATTTTTAGTCACGTTATGATAAAAAGAGAACAAAATTTTCTTGTATTCGAAATCTTTTTCTCGAAATGCACTTCTTTGGAACATATTTTTCGTATCATCTGCAGGGTTTCCAGAGTGGGCGATTTGATTAAGGTCACGCAGAAAAAAAATTTTTTATTTGTAACAAAGAAACGGCTTCAAAATGTACTGAAAAAAATATAAACCATAATTGGTTCATATTGAACAAGACGCATATTGAAAGCGATTTCGTTGTTTTTCAGTTTTTACATTTAGCAAGATAGCCAACATAGCTGCAGTTAACAATGATTTGGTAAGGAAAGAAACTGAAATGAAATTGAATGCCTAGTTTTTTCTGTGCATTATTAACTTCAGGCGACATGAAATTGTGGAAGTAGCCAAAAAAAATCGCCCAACATACGTGTATTTGGTAATTTATTTTTCAAGTTTGGACGACATTCTTATTTGGATGATTTTGCTCGATTTTTCTCTGAAAAGTGCAATAGATTGATTATTGTTACTGTAATTCTTTATTTTATTAATTTAAAATCATTTTTGTACCATTTATATAATAAAAAATTAGTTGGTACAGTTACGTGTTTAATTTGGAGACAATGTTCGTTTTTTTTAAATTAAAAATTTTTAATTGGGACTATCGCATATTTACTATCTTCCTGAAGCAGATGTTATTGATTTTAGTTGAATCTACTATCGAATGAGGCGTCATTGTTGAACCAAAATGTGTGATTATGGGTTCAATTGAGAAGTTATTTTAAGCAAAAGCTTCTGCCTTGGGAACATGCTGAATAACTCTTCATTGTACTAAATAGTATTGCTTCCTCATAATTCGACCCCAGGAATTCTAAAATGAAAATTTTTTAAATGTGTGTGTATGCGTATGTAACTTTTTTCTGTTTACCATATCTCGAAAAGTAAAAGAGCAATAGTCATGAAATTTGAACGAATTCTAGCTTTAATTGATGTCCAATTCTGATAGAATTTGGGCTAGATCGGTCAATTAGAAGTGGCTTTTTTTTTAATTTAGACATTTCAGGGAAAAAAATGTACCATGTTTATACGAGGAAAAACTTTTTTGATATTCGAAATACAACGATACTTTATGTGATGTATTTATTCGCGTCTTCGAGACGCATCGATCGACCCATTATAGAACCTTTAATGACCTACAAGTACCGTTCAATGAAGTTTAAAAAAAATCGTTTATCCTCCATGACTGACCAACACCGTTTTTTTAGATTTTAAACAGAATTATTCACCTTGTTTTTATCAGACGAAATTTATGTTGATATTGGTAATATAACAGTATTCCTTACTTGTATGAAAAAAATTAAAATTTTATATAATTTTTCCTCTTGAATTTATATGAGGATTGTTTAAATTTGGATATTAACACTACCATAATTTAAGAAGTTATTCATTACAACAGAACACATTGATTGACCTTTTGACGGTCTGTCTGATGTTCTGAAAATAAGATTTTGGGTAAGACAGAAGCATAACCTTTAAAAATATTGAAAGTGTTTTTTTTTTTAATTTCTTGGAGAAAACCCTCACTATACGAGGAAGGAATTTATTTGATACCTATGAGGAAACGAAATGCTCACAAAATTAGCAAAAATAACACCCACTAGGGTGGTCCAGACATGCATTCGAAATTTTTTTCTCGAATTTTCAACCATATCACCCCGACATTTGTTCGAATTCACAAGAAAAGAAATCCGTTTTTCTTTTTGAAACCAAAAAATTAAATTTAGAGGTTTCACAAGCCCGTGAAGTATGACACATATAAATGAATAATTACTTTTCAAATATCACCCCCATAAGTCTGTTTTATAGGGTCCAAAAAAAACCCATAAGTAAAAAATTAGGTTTTGCGAGTTTTTGGCACTATTTATGATTCTTTTACCGTTTTTTAAATACAAGTTGTTTGCAATATATAAAATACTACTTCCTACAGATAATGAGATGTTAATATAAATTGTTTAAACATTTTATTATTGTTTTTTAGTAATTTTCTCCTAGAATAGAGTTAGAAAGTCGCGTTTTCTTCTGGATTTTCAACTTATTTTTAAATTTTCAGTCAGCTTAAAGCAATAATCAATTAAATTTAACAGAAATAGTTGTTAGCATTTCTTTTATTATTTATAATAATATTCCCATAGAATAATGCTAGAAAGTTGCAGTTTTTCCGAAAATTTTCAACTTTTGGTCTACTTTTCAATTAGAGTGAGGTAATAATTAATTCAAGTTATCGAATACAATTGTTGAAACAATTTATCATTATAATCAATAATATTCTCTTTGAATAATGTTAGAGAGTTGAGGTTTTTTCTCAAATTTTCCACTTTTTGTCCACTTTTCAATTAGAATGACGTAATAAATAATTCAAGTTGACAAAAATAATTGTTCAAACAATTCTTTATTATTTTTAATAATATTCTCTTTGTATAGTATCAGGAAGTTGCAGTTTTGTCTGAAATTTTCCATCTTTTGTTTACTTTTCTCTTAAAGTGAGGTTTCTTTTTTGTGAATACATTTTTTTGAAATAAAACAGATACTTGAAATAATCTTGAAATTTTCTGCATGGATCATATTAAATTTGAATTTTCCTTGAAGTAGTTGCTAAAAGCCTTTTTGCTTAAATTATTATTAATATTTATTATTAGTTCCTAACTAAAAAGTCAAAGAAAAGCTGAAAATTTCAGAAAACTCCGCACATTGCTAGTATTTCTCGAAGAGAAGATAGTAATAAACTATAATAAATTTGGTTAGGAAATTGTGTTTGTTTACTTGCATTAATTATAATCTCATTAGATAAAAAGTGAACAAGAAGTTGAAAATTTCAGAAAAAACCGCCACTTTGTAATATTATTCAATGAAAATATTATTTAAAAAAAAAATAAATGTTTTAAACAATTCGTTTTGTTAACCTGAAATTATTGTTAGATCACTTCATTTAAAAAGTGGACAACAAGTGGAAAATGTAGAATAACTGCAATTTTCGAGCAATATTCTTAGAGAATATTATTATAAATGATAATTAATTGTTTAAAAACTTATTTTTGGTTAAATTGAATTGATTTTTGCCTCAATTTATTTAAAAATAAACATATAATTAGCAGAAAAAGTAGTACTTTATGTATTAGAAACAAGTTGTAATTAAAAAACCGCAAAAGATCATACTTAGCGTTAAAATTCGCAAAACCCAACTTTCACTTATGGGGGTTTTTTTGGAACCCTATAGAGTAGACTTCTGTGGTGATATTTAAAAATAAGTATTTATTTGTATAATACGCGTTAATAAACTTCATGGGGCTTTCGGAAACTCTAAATATCATTTTTAAGGCATTTTTGTGTGTAGATTCGAATAGATTTGGGAGCGATATGCATGAAAATTCGAGAGAAAAAATTTAGACCACCACAGAATGCACCCACAATACTTCGCAGTGGTATTTTTACCTTGGTGTTAATTTGCTGTATTTAATTGTATTTAAGCGCACAAGCCTCAGCAAAAACAAATATATTTTATATAAATGCGGAATTAAAAATCATGATTTTTTTTTAGATTTAACTAAAATGGTATACATTGTACGCGTACCTATATTTTGATTCCTTGGGAATCAAACCGAAGGGCCTATGACAAAGCCACCGAACGAGTCATCGGGTTGCGGATAGAGGGCCCCTGTACCAAGGGTTTCTGCTGAATATGGTTACAATAATTAATAAGCAGTCGCGGACAATTGTCCAGGGATGGTCCGGGTTAGAAATTCATGTATTTTATTTAAAATTTATCTTTTTTGGTAAAAAATTCATTTTTTGTTGTTGAAAATTCATCTCTCTAGTTAAAAAATCATCTCTTTGGTTGAAAATTTGACTTTTTTAGTTGAAAATTCATCTATTTGGATAAAAAATCATATATATTATGTTGGAAATTCGGCTTTTTTGCTACAGGAAATTCATTTTTCTTCATTCAAAATTTTATTTTTATTATTTTTGATTTGAATTCATCTTTCTTGGTAGAAAATTAACTTTCTTGGTTGAAAATTTATCTTTTTGATTGAAAGATCAACTATTTGGTTAACAACTCGTCTAATTTTTTGAAAATGCAATACCTCTGAGTTATAATATATGTGGATTTACTATTGGAAATTAGTAAAAAAAATTCTTACGTAAGATTCCCCCCCCCCCTCCTAAGAAAGAGTAAGATTCTACTGAAAACCCTCCTTCTTCCCAAACTGTCTTTCGCAATTTGTGGATGATCTTTTAGAATTATTGTCAACATCAGTCTTTAGTTATAACGTAAAGCTTCCCTGGCGAAAGTTTTTGATAGGAATTCATTCAGAAACAATCCGAAATCTGTTACCGAATCAATCCAATTAAAACCGGTTAAAAATTATATTTGGACGCATGACGCAACCTGATGCAACTAACGCGCTGAGAGTGCGGTCCTCCTGATATTTGTCATAATGACTAAGCACCGCCGGACTGATTAAATCCAAGTTCCAGTGTATTGGAACGAGATTGAAAACTTTTTTCGAATTGGTTCGGATACGAATTTCAGAAAAATTCAGATGGTTTCAAACTGGTTCGGATAGGATTTCCATCCAAAACTTTCGCCAGGCTTACCTGAGCCATGCAAGTGGGCCAAGTATGGAGACAGGCAGATCCAAAAAGAGCTAATCCACCTCCACCTAGAGCGGCATGACCTTGAGTTCTTGCTAAAGTGTCTTCATGAGTCCTAGGGTGTGGAGCTCCTCTATATCTGGTGCAGGAAAGAAAGGCCAAATATTTTCGATCTTTGGATGCCAGAGGACCAGTCATCAGTTCCCGACCAATCACTTCCCAGAGTTCTCTTTGTGTCATCTGCCTAGCTCGATCAACATCAAGTGCACTGTGCAATACCAGACACTCTGGACCATCAAGGTCTCTTTCTAGTTGGAATGTTTTTCTCCCATGTCCAGCTTCCTTCAATTTTTCAGCTGTTAGGCATTGCAGAAGACGAGCTCCTAGGCCGATTCTTGTAGCTGCACTTTCTGGAGAACAGTCCTCTCCTCTGGGTCCCTGCATTTAAAATAAAAATATACTTTTTTCGGTCTAGTACACTCGGACCCCGATTTAGTAAACCCCGGTTTAGTAATTCCTAGAATTGCTGGCCCTCGCAGTTTCTCAGCGCGCAGGGCGAGAGACGGTTGTGACTTTCGCCTCGGAAGGGCCGCAGTGCACGAGTACTGAGTCGAGTATATTGTGCAACATTATGCATTCCAATTGGAAACGGTTCAGGCGGCCCTGACTGTTTACGTTACGATTTTCCCGATTTAGTACCAAGGCTATTTGCTGGCAACTCCCGACACTGTTACTAAATCGGGGTCCGAGTGTACAAGTAAAATCTTAAGGCTATGAATGCGGCAGTCTCTATCAAGTTCGTATAGAGAGTTCTACGATTTCTTTGAGATTTCCGGGAGTCACGAGATATTGCGTACATTGTTGTTGAAAAAACGACTGGTTGTGACCCTATAGTTAAGCAACAGTACTACTTCACTTTTACCGACCGAGCAAGGTACCAGCACCAGATAATCACTCCCGGTCGACAATGTAGATTCCTGCTAGATTAGCATTTGACCATCAGTAGGTAAAACAGGTTGGTAGGTAATATTTATATTATGATTTTGCTATCGGTCGGTGAGACAGAAGGATTGACAATTTTACACAATTTGTTTATCATAAATTGATAAAACAGGGAGGTTGGAATTTTTTATGCTATCATTTTACCATCGGCCGGTAATGCAGATACCATGCAGATTGCTACCCTAAATTACCTTCGGTCGATAATACAGACTTTTAGCAGATTCCCACTAAAAATTCATGACCCGGTAGTGGTAGAAGTTTACCTTATCGACAAAACAGAAGTGTGGGGTTCCCCTGTTTCTACAAGTCCTGCACTGGGATTCCCCCAACAGTCGGATGTAGGCTAGTGGTGAGTGCGTTTATGCGAGATTTTTCAAAATTCAAATAATTTCGCAAGATATTCAGAAGTTTTATAAGTTTTGAAAAGATTTCAAAATAATCCAATATTTAAAAAAAATTTTTTTAAATTGTAATCCAAATGTAGATTTTTGAAGGTTTCAAAAAAACTTGGAAGCTTCAAATTTCAAAAGAATTCTAAAGATTTATGAAATTGTCGAAAAAAAATCTGGAAGATTTAAAGACAAATTTTTTATTAAAAATTTTTTTTTTAATTTGAAGAAAAATTTGAGTCAGTTTAAAAAATATTGAGAAATTTTAGAAGTTTTTAAGAGATTACAAATATTTGAAGAATTGAAATAGTTTCCAAAAATTGATCAAATATTTTTAAATTTCTTCCAAACTTCTAAAAGTCCTAAATATCTTTTTAAACTGATTCGAATTTTTCGCATTATCCCAACTTTCCTCTAAAACTATAAACTTTAGAAACTATATTATAAAGAAAAAAAATTTGGACTTTTATGCAACCAAAATTTTTTGTTTGTTACTTTGAATACTTTTTGTGCTCAATAATTAATTAGATTATGAACAGAAGAGCTTTTCTTTACATTGGTTTATAAATTGTCGCGATAAAAAGAGTTCAAGAAAAAAAGGAACAAGAACATCAAATCTTTCTCCCCTAATAATATAATCGTTAATTTTTAATTAAAAAAAAAAATTAACAATGCATTTTTTTTACAAGAAGGTGAAATACTGTCGATAAAAGGAATAACTTTCTGAAAATTGTGTTTTTTTTTTCAAAAAAAATTTAAAAAATGCCTTGTAGGGAGGGAATCTGAAAGTAAGATAAGGGAATATAAGGGGAGGATGAATAGGGAAAGCAAGGAAAATTAATGAGAGGAGGGGAAGTAGGGTAAATTAGGGGAGGGGTAGTAGAGAAAGTAAGAGGAAATAAGGGCGAAGATGAAATTAGGGGAAATGAGAGGATGATTAATAGGTGAAGTGAAGAGAAATGTGAGGAGGGGAAGTAGAAAAAACTAGGCGAGCGGAAGTAGGAGAAGTGGGAGGAAATGAGGGAAGCGGAAGTATGTGACAGAAAATAAGGGGTGTGGAAGTAGGGAAATTAAGGGAAGGGAAGTTAGGAGAATTAATGATGGGAGGGGAAGTATAGAAGTGAGATAAAATGAGGGAAGGGCAAGTAGGGAAATGATGAGTAGTTGAGGAAGTAGGAAAATCAGGGTAAGAGGGGAAGTGAATAGGGAAAAGCAGGCGAAGTGAGAGGAAAGGATGAGAGAGGGAGTATTAAAATAAGAAGAAGTAAGGGGAAATAAGAGAAAGGAAAATGAGGGGAGGGTGATTAAGGGAAGTAGGGCAAATGAAGGGAGGAGAAGTAGAGGAAGTGAGTTTAAGTAAGGGGAAGCAGGGGCAATAATTAGAAAAAGGGTGAGTAGGGAAGGCGGAGTGATGGTTGAGGAAGGGAAGTATGGGAAGGGGAGTGTTAGATGGGGCAACGAGGAGAGGGGTAAGTAGAGGAGGGGTATTGATGGTTGAGGAAGGAAAGTATGAGAAGGGGAGTGTTAGCTGGGGAAGTGATGAGAGGGCTAAGTAGAGGAGGGGGAGTGATGGTTGAGGAAGGGAAGTATGGGAAATAGAGTGTTAGCTGGGGAAGCGAGGAGAGGGGTAAGTAGAGGAGGAAGAAGTTGGGCTAGGGACTAGCAAATTTTAAAAGTCATAAAGTAGTGCGAGGCCTGTTCTATACAAAAAGTTTTTATTATTATATTTTAGGGTTTTGCAGCCCCGAGCAGAACTCTGCTCTCTGCTCTCTGCCCTCACTTCCACTAGTGGAAGTGAGGGCAAATGAGGAGAAGTAGGTGAAATGAGAGAAGAATCATGGGAATTAGTCGGAAATCAAGGTAAATGAGGAGATGACTAGTAGAGAAAATGAGTGGAAATGAGAGTGGAGAAGTAGGGAAAATAAAGGGATTAGATAAAATGAGAAGAGAGGAAGTAGAGGAGCTGAGGAGAAATAGGGGACGAGGAAGTGAGGGAATATTGCGTGAAGGGGAAGTGAGGGGAAATGAGGTAGGTAGTGGGGAGATGGCGAGAAATGATGGTAGGAGAAGTAGGCGGGGTGAGGGGAAATAAGGGAGGTGATGTAGAGTAAGTGTAAGGGAAAGTCATTAGAAATGATTAGAAATGAGGGCGAGTTGAGGAGAGGAAGTGAGTGTTAGGTAGGGAAGTAGGGGAGGGGAATGTTAGATGGGGAAGCGAGAAGAGGGGTAAGTAGAAGGGGAAGAAGTTAAGGAAGGGGGGGCAGGGTGAAATGAAATGAGGAGAAGTAGGAGAATGTAGGGGAAGTAGGGGAGGGAAAGTATGACAGGGGGAGGTTTCTGAGAGGGGGGGGAGATTTTGACTAATTTTTTTTTATTCTACCTGGAAGTATCCATCGTGGCCAGAACAGATGACATAAACCGGAGTGACTCGTAATCTGGTTGATCTAGGTTCATGGACCAAAGTGAATCTCGTTTTGGCTCCAGCAGCTTCCAATTCTAATTCGTTGGTCCCTCGCACTAATTCTACGAGAATTCGAAATTCGCCATTTATTATTGGCCATTCTGTATTTGTATTTTTCCGACCTCGCACTGTGATATAAGAACAGGAAACCGGTGCACGTCCTCGAATTAGAGCAAGGCTGTAAGTCAGAATTTCACCCTCAACGAAGTTTTTTACTAAAATCTGATCCTGGGTGTCATTTCTTCGAAAAAATCCGCCATAATGATTGTGGTGGCGGTGATTGTCCGTCAACACTGAATCTGCCAACACCTGTGAATGTAAAATAGTGTATTTAATTTTTTAATTTTCCAGACGGAAAATAAAGTCGGTTTTTGTAAAGAAAAATGTTTATTTAATTTAAATAATCGCTGTTTATGTATTTTCACTTCGGCATATATTATATCACTCAGAATTTTGGCAGAATTTAAAAAAAGAATTTAGGGGTCCTTCGAGCCGGGTTTTAATTTATTTATGGACAATTTGAAATTATTAAGAGTCTAACTATCCATAGTTTTCGGATTCATTTTTCAATTGATGAAATATTTTTTTATTTTATTTTATAGCGCTGACAAGAAGGTCCTTCAAGCCGGTTTTTGAAAATAAAATCCTTATTTTATTTAAATAATCGCTGCTGATGGATTTTCTGACTTCATTTCAATATTGAAATAATTTCTGGATTAAATTCAATTCAAGTTTGGAATAACTTTTAAATCTCATTATTTCCATAAATCTGTGTTTCTAATGAAATTTTTCTTAATTTGGAAAAATGTTGAATTACGAAAGTTGTCAATTTAAATTAAATAAAAATAGTGAGTGAATATACGAGTTTTTTTATAAATAATATTGAGGTTCCTTTAAATGATAAATGAAGCATGATAAATAAATAAACATAAAATAAAAACCGGCTTGGATAACTTTTTATTAAAAGTTAAAAAAAATCTTAATCGGCGTTAGCTTAATATTTCAGTAAATAGAGCAACCTTTTCAGTTGCTCCCTCGGGTGCAATGCAGAGTGAATTGAGTAAATGGACTTTTGCCAATTTTAGACGATGATCTAATTATTTACTGTACTTTTTACTGAAATAATCACGTTTTGTAAAATAAATATTTGAAATGAACATACAATTTTTTATGAGAAATATTTATGAAAGAAATTATAATAAATTAGATAATAAATAATTAAAAATAAAATATCACAGAGGGTAAATTTTTTATTTCTTTGAATAAATTTTATGAAAAAAATACAACTACAAAGTAAAGATTTAGACAGCTACATCCAGAAGCACAATAACTGAAGCTAAAACCACCACAGACAGTAAAATTTAAATTGTTCAAAAAAGTTGATGCTCATTCTTAAAAAATGATGAAATCAGGGATTTTTTGGTAAAATTTGTTATAAAAAAAAGAACAATTGTGGTTCATTGATAAAATAACATAAGGTATATGATTAAGTAAGAGTTAATTTCGTTGAAAAAACGAGATCTGCCTGTTGAAAATTGACGAAAATTTATAATTGTTTATAAAATTTACCTAAATAAATAATAATTATTGTCGTCTGATAAAGTTCCCTAATGAACAGGGTCCTTTCTGAATAATTGGCAGTCAATTTTCTAAAAAAAAACTACATATATTTCTTGAAAAATTGTCAAGTTGTGAATTTGTTTATAAAATTGTTTATAAAATGAAAAAATATTGTTCTTTGACGAAGTATCACATGGGAATGATTTTTCCAAGTTATTTAGAGTTTATTCCGTGAAAAAAACTATATCTGCCGATTCTAAATTGACAAACAACTGTATTTGTTTATAAAATTTATTTAAATAAATAATAAATATTGTCGATAATCTTTTCATATAATTATTTATAAAATAAACAATTATTTTTGTTGGGTAAAGTATCATAATGGAAAGATTTTCCTAAGTAATTTAAAATTGATTTAGTTGAAAAACGAAATCTATTGGTTCAAAATTGACGAAAATTTGAATTTGTTAATTAAATTTATCTCAACAATTAACAATTTTTATCAGTTATTAACAAATCGTACGTATTACTTATTTGCGACAAATTTTCGATGAATTTTGTTAAAGCAGTCTTTAGAGCGCGAAATGGCAAAAAAATTATTTTGTTCATTAAATTTGTTTATAACATTAACAACTGCTTTAGAGTTAAAAACGGTAACTAAGCATTGTCTTTAGGCATATGTGGAACAAACAATTAAAAAATTAAGTTGATTTTTAATTGCTTTTTAAATAATTTTTTTATTAAACAACAAAGTTGAGATAAATTTTTTTTTATAAATGATCCTATTTTTTTGCAACTATTTATATAAATGTAAAAAAACAAGAAATTAGTAAAGATACTCTTTAAAAATAATATCCAGCAGGCTAAAACATATTAACAAATCTGTTTTTATATTAACAAATTAATATAAAACCATTTTTTTAAATCGAAAGTAATCGCTTTTGTAATAAACAAATTCAATAAACAAATGCTTATTTTAGACACTTCACGCTCTAAACACTTTGTTCCTTTTTTAAATTGATCAACAATTTGTGTGAGATTAAATAATATGTACGATTTTTTAATACATGATATTAATTGTTTAAATATATTTGATACACAAATACAGATTTTGGTCAATTTTCAAGTGACTGATTTCGTTTTTTCAATGGAATCAATTTTAAATTATTTCAAAAATATAATATAATATAAAATAGAATAATTGTTTATTCAATAAACATTAGTATAAACAATTTCACGACTACTGTTAACAAATTGATCTATTTTTACCAAATCCACTGTCATTCAGAAAGAACCTTATGAGAAAATTTTGTCAGGCGACAATATTTTTTATTTATTTAAAGAAATTTTATAAACAAATATAAAGTTTCATCAATTTGCAACCGGCATATTTAGTTTTTTTTTAAGGAATTAACTCTGAATGACTTGAGAAAATTCTTCTCTTATTAGTTCATCAAAGAATATTTTCTTATTTTATAAACAATTTTATAAATAAATTCAGAACTTGACTTTTTTGTCAAGAAATGGATGTATTTTGACGAAATTTAACGTACATGACCTTATTAGGATAGTTTGTCAGGTGACAATATTATTTATTTAAACGAACGTTATAAACAAATACATATTTTTGTCAATTTTAGCAGGGTTTTTTATTCAACTGGATCAATTTTAAATTACTTGGAAAAATCCCTTTCTGATGAATTTGTTTATAACATTAAAAATTAATTTTGGTTTCTAAAAAATGGTAACTAATTGTTTTTACGTACATTCTGAACAAAAATAAATTAAAAAATTTAAAAAAATGTTTTCAACTACTGGATATTATTTGCAAGGAGAGTTTTTTTGAGTTCATGATTTTTAACATAAATATAAGTGGTTGCAAAAAATAAATTGTTTATTTGAAAAAAAATGTCCACTTTGTTGCTAAATAAAAAATAATTTTAAAAATCGGAATAAAAATTGTAAGCTCCAGACTAATCAGGGAAGAAAAACTTTTTTTGTCCCACTGTGCGGCAGACATAACGGCTCCTACTGCGTATATTTTATGTTGTGTTAGTGAATGATAATGTATTTCCTAATATACACTGCAAAATCCATTGAATAATTTCGATTAAACAAAAAAAAAAGATCCAATGAAATTTTCATGATGATCGTCAAACTATAAACGTGTGAAGGTAGAGCCAGTAGTAACGGTGTGTGTTGGTAAGACACGACATTGGCGTAGAGTGTACTGCATAATCACACACAAACGATTAGGAATCCGTAAGACTGCGGACATGACATGGCCGAGTTTCAAAGCTTCCTCGAACACTTTCACTTTTTCTTTTTCTTTTTCGAAATTTTTCTGAATGGCAATTTAGAGAAGCACAGGGATTTACCATTTTGAGTCAGACGGGATGTGAGTCACGATTTTTGTTGTAAGGAGAAAAAGACCACTTTGGCCAGCCCAGCCGGCTCCGTGCATGCCGAGAGGGAGACTGTAGCGCTTTTTCAGAGACGGCGAGATTTGGTACTAATTCGTTATTTGCGCATGCTGACGCGCACCCGCACCCACCCCCTCCCACTTTTAACAATCTTGAGAATAGATGTGAATGCATGTTATTTCGGATGATATACCCACACCCTCGGAAAGAGGGTGGCAATCTCGATATTTAATATGTATAGGGTGGGCCGAAAGAACCAATTTTTTTCGAAAGGTCTGAGGTTAAAGATTAATTTCTTTTTTTTTACTCAATCCCCTTTTTTCCCCTCTTAAATATGCGGAAGACCCTTAAACACCTACAATCTAAAATTTTGACTCTACACTGAAAAAAAAATGGCTTAGCTGTCCCAGCTAGATATTTAGCTGGATTTTGTCTTCTAAGAAAATATAGCTGTGTTACCTAAATATCTAGCTGTTAAAGCTAATTTCGCTTTCTAGACATTATTTAGCTAATTTATGTAGATAATTTCTAGATGGCAAAATTTAGCTAAAACAACTAGATATCTAGGTAAGACAGCAAGAAATTTAGGTAACATAGCTATATTTTCTTAGAAGACGAAATACAGCTGAACCATTTTTTTCAGTGTATTTTCCCCTTTTCTCACAATGGTTTCGATTAATTTTTTAAGAATTATAAACGGAAATAGAAGACATTAGAAAAGAAGATAATTAGGAGATTTTTCACGAAATAGGGAAATTAATTCTGTTGAATGAAATTAATAATTTTACCAAATGGCCAAATCATTGAATTTTCAAATAAGATTATGAATCTTCAACGTAAAAATGAATATTCGACAAATTCAAGTTTTTTCGACTAAAAAAGATTTTTCGTTCAAGAAAGGAAATTTTTTAAATTAAATGGTTGAATTTCCAAGCCAAAAACGAATTTTCTACGGAGAATTTGAATTTTTAACCTGAAAATTGTAGATTTCAACAAAAAAGTTAATTTTCAAAAAAAAAAAGAAAAAAACAATTTTGATCAAAATAGTGAAATTTTCAACCAAAGCGATAAATCTTCACCCAAAAAAGATTTTTGAGTCAAGAAAGAAAAAAAATTTTAATCAAATGAGAAATTTTCAAGACGAAAATACGAATTTTCAACAAAAGAGATGAATTTTCTACTAAAATGATGAATCTTCAACAAAAAAATAAATTTTCAACAAATTGTTGTTTTTTCGACCAAAAAAGATTTTTCAGTCCGGAAAGAAAGAAATGCTAACCAAATAGTTAAAATTTCAAGACGAAAGACTAATTTTCTGTACAAAAATTGAATTTTCAACCAGAAAATATAAATTTTCAGCAAAATAGTTAAATTTTCAACCAAAGAGATCAACTTTTCTTCAAAAAAATAAATTTTCAACAAAGCAATTCAATTTTTACCCACGCAGTTGAATTATCAATTAAAAAAGATCAATTTTCATCTAAAAATATGAATCTTCAAAAAAAAAATGATTTTTTAATAAAGTATTTGAAACAAAATTCAAACAAAATACTTGAGTCCTCAAACAAAGAAGATAGTTAAATTAATTATTAAAGAGATGAATGTCCAAACAAGAAAGATTTTTCATTCAAGAAAGAAAATTTTTTACATTAAAATTGTTTAATTTCCAAGGCCAAAAAAACGAATTTTCCACGGAGAAGTTGAATTTTCAACCCGAAAATTTTAGATTTCAACAAAAAATTTAATTGAAAAAAAAAGAAAAAAACAATTTTCAATAAAATAGTGAAATTTTTAACCAAAGAGATAAATCTTCACCCAAAACAGATTTTTCAGTCAAGAAAGAAAACAAATTTCAATCAAATGTGGAATTTTCTAGCCGAAAATACAAATTTTTAACAAAAGAGATGAATTTTCGAATAAAATGATGAATCTTGAACGAAAAAAAATGATTTTTCACAAAGTATTTGAATTTTCAGCAGGAAAAAAATAATTCTTTACAAAAAATGTAATAGATGATATTTCAACCAAAAAAGATTTAAATTTTAAATAAAAAACAGTTCAATTCATCTAGAAATGACGAATTTTTAACAAAATAGATGATTTTTTCACCAAATCGTTCAATTTCCAAACAAAGAGATGAATTTTCAACCAAGAAGATTAATTTGCCAATGAAAAGACGATTTTTCAACCAACGAGATTAAATTAAAGATTAATTTATTTTTTTACCTAATCCCCCTTTTTCCCTCTTAAATATGCGAAAGACCCTAAAACATCTAAAATCCAAAATTTTGACCCTATTTTCCCCTTTTATCACGAAGGTTTCAATTCATTTTTTAAGAATCATGCACGGAAATAGAAGATATTAGAAAAAAAAAGATAATAAGAAAATTTTCACGAAATAGAGGATTAAATTCTGTTGAATAAAATTAATCATTTTACCGAATCGTTGAGTTTTCAAACAAAAAGATGTTTTTTTTCGACCAAAAAAGATTTTTCAGTTAAATTTTCAACCAAAGAAATAAACTTTCCTTCAAAAAAATAAATTTTCAACAAAGAAATTTAACTTTTACCCACGCAGTTGAATTATCAATTAAAGAAGATCAATTTTCATCTAAAAATATGAATCTTCAAAAAAAAAAATGATTTTTGAATAAAGTAGTTGAAACAAAATTCAAAAAAAATACTTGAGTCCTCAAACAAAGAAGATGGTTAAATCAATTATTAAAGAGATGAATGTCCAAACAAGAAAGATTTTTCATTCAAGAAAGAAAATTTTGTTAATTAAATTCTTTAATTTCCAAGGTCGTGAAAACGAATTTTCCACGGAGAAGTTGAATTTTCAATACGAAAATTTTAGAGTTAAAAAAAAATTTCAAACAGAAAAAAACAAAACAATTTTCAACAAAAAAATAATTTTTTAACAATGTGGTTCAACCTAAATTTAACTAAAGTACAAGAAAGTACGAAAAAGTACAGAAGAAAAGTACAAAAAAGCAAGAAAGATTTTTCGTTTAAGACAGAAAAAAAATTTTAATTAAATTGTTGAATTTCCAAGCCCAAAAAATGAATGTTCTACGGAGAGGTTGAATTTTCAAAGCGAAAATTTTAGATTTGAACAACAAAGTTAAATTAAAAAAAAAAAGAGTTTTCAACCAAAGAGAGAAATCTTCACCCAAGAAAGATTTCTCAGTCAAGAAAGAAAACAAATTTCAATCAAATTATGGAATTTTCAAGCCGAAAATACAAATTTTCTACAAAACAGTTGAATTTTAAACCTGAAAATATGAAGTCTTAACAAATAACTTCATTTTCAACCAAATAGTTGAATTTTCTACTAAAATTTTTTAATTTGCAACCCAAAAAGATGAATTTTGAACAAAAGAGATGAATTTTCAAATAAAATGATGAATCTGGGGAAAAAGTGATTTTTTACAAAGTATTTGCAGTTTCAACCGAAAAAGAAGAATTTTGAACGAAAAATGTATTATTTTATATTTAAACCAAAAAAGATATAAATTTAAATAAAAAACAGTTAAATTTCTCTAGAATTGACGAATTTTCAACAAAATAGATGATTATTATTCTACCAAATCGTTGAATTTTCAAATAAAAAGATGAATTTTCAACCAAGAACAATAATTTTCTGATGAAAAAACGAATTTCGAACAAAATAAATAATTATTTCACCAAATCGTTGAATTTTCAAATAAAAGGATGAATTTTCAACCAAGAAGAATAATTTTCCAATAAAAAGACGATTTTTTAACAAAATGAATGATTTTTTTACGAAATCGTTGAATTTTTAAACAAAAGATAACCCAAAAACACGAATTTTCTACAAAAGAGTTGAATTTTCAACCGGAAAATATTAATTAAAAAAAAATAGTGATAATTATCAACTAAACAGATGAATCTTCATCCAAGAAAGATTTTTTGGTTCAGAAAAAAAGACAAAAAATTACAATTAAACTGTTGAATTTTCAAGCCAAAAAAAAGAAATTTTCTACAAAGAGTTGAATTTTCAACCAAGAAATATTAATTTTTAACAAAAAAGTTAATTTTTCAGCAAACAAACACAATTTTTTTGAACAAAGTAATGAAATTATCAAACAAAGAGATGAATCTTCAGCCAAGAATTTTCAAGCCGAAAAGACGAATTTTCTACAAAGGAGTTGAATGTTCACTCAAAAAATAGAAATTTTCAACAAAAAAGTTAATTTTTCAACCAACAAAAAATACAATTTTTAACAAAATAATGAAATAATCAGCAAAAAAGATGAATCTTTACACAAGAAATATTTTTCAGTCAAGAGAGAAAACAAATTTCAACCAAGTTGAAAACAGTTGACTTTTCAACCCGAAAATATGAATTTTCAACAAATAAGTTCATTTTTAACCAAATAGTTTAATTTTATACAAAAATATTCAAATTTTCAAATAAAAAACATTTGAATTCATTTAAACCACAGAGGATTTTTCAGTCAAGAATTGAAAAAAATTTCAACCAAATTGTTGAATTTTCAAGCCAAAAAAAACTAATTTTCCTCAAACGAGTTGAATTTTCAACCAAAAAATATTAACTTTCAACAAAATAGTGAAAATCATCAACCAAACAGATGAATCTTCATCCAAGTAAGATTTTTTGGTCCAGAAAAAAAGACAAAAGATTACAATCAAATTGTTGAATTTTCAACTAAAAAATATTAATTTTTAACAAAAAAGGTAATATTTCAGCAAACAAACAAAATTAAAAAAAAATTAAATTATCAATCAAAGAGATGAATCTACCAAAAAAAAAGAAAACAAATGCTCAAAAGAATAGATTGTATTGTTTATACAGGAAACTACATTTTTTTTATTATAAATTTTTTATCTCATCAATGGAATTGCCTTTTCACAAATGGGAACAACCGGGACAAAGACCTCTGTATTATTTATCTAGTGCACCTGATCAATATATCAACATATATATCAATATATTCTAATCAAACTTGATCAGAGAGTTTCAGACAAATAGAAAATAAGAAAATTAGAAAAATTGAAAAGCAAGTAGAAAATTATTTTTTTTTTTTTGGTTTAAAATTCAACAATTTAATTGAAAATTAATCTATTTTGTTAAAAAATTGTCTTTAAATTCTTTAATTTTAATGGGATCATGTTGGGTTATTTCCCATGTAATTTTCTCCATGGAAATCGATATTGCGACCCCCTAGTGACACCCAAGGCCTTAATTTATCACTGGGGTAGAAAATTAGGGAAAAGCTGTATTGATCTGTCTGCTTTGCTTAATAAGGTAATAAATTTGGAACCAATGATTTCACTCTCTAAATTTAGATTAGTAAAATATAACTGATTATCAGTCAAATTATAGTAATTTCTGTAGCTAGAATTCAGTCAGAAAATTAATAAAAATTAATAAAAAATAATAAGTATTTATTGCTATAGGGGAGACTGAAAAACCTTTTTTGGTTTAAAAAGTTTAACTACTTAGTAGAAAATGGAACTACATTATTAAAAATTCATTTTTTTGGTTCATGATTCATCATTTTAGTTGGAAATTTGTTTTTCAAAAATTAAATATTTTGTTGAGATTGAAAAAAAATTTTAACTGAAACTATTTATTGTTTGGTTCAACATTTACCTTCTTCAGTTGAAAATCCAACTATACGAAAAATTCTCTATTTTGTCGAAACTTTGTTTTTTGTTGTAGAAAATTAATTTTCTTGGTACTTATTCACATTTTTGGTTGACTTTCTGGTTCAACCAAAAAAATTAAATTTTAACAAAAAGATTAATTTTCTACTAAAAAGGACAAATTTTCAACAAAGTACATGAATTTTCAGCCAAAAATGTTAATTTTCTACCAAAAAATACGATTTTTTTAACAAAATGAATTAGTTTTTAACTAAAAAAAATAGAATAGTTTAATTTTTAGTTAGTGAAATAAGTTTTTAAACAAATAAAATAAATTTCCAATTAAATAGTTCAATTTTCAATTTAAAAAACAATGCATTTTTTTCTAAAAAGATTAACTATCTATAAACAAATTGACATAAAATGCAATAGTTAAATTTTAAGTTAAAAAAATTAATTTAAAATGAAAAAACTAATTTTCAACCAAAGAAATAAAATTTCAGCCAAAAAGATTAATTTTCTACCAAAATGTAAAAAAAAAATTAATAAAATACATTAATTTTCAATGAGAAAGGTAAATTTTCTAAAAAAAAGACAAATTTTTAACAAAATATATGAATTTTTAACTAAAAAAAAATTTCATCAAAAAATAGAATATTTTAATTTTCAGTTAGAAAAATAAGTTTTTAAGCAAATAAATTATTAACAACACAGTTGAATTTTTAACAAAAACATGAATTTCTTACCAAAAAATTAAATATCTCTCAAACAAAAATTTCGATAAAAAATTTCGATAAAAAATTTAGTTATATTTTTTGTTAAAAAAATTAATTTTCAATCAAAAAAGTAATTTTCAACCCAAGAAATGAAATTTCAACCAAATATTTTATGTTTGAATGGAATTTTTAACAAAATACAGAAATTTTTACACAAATAGTTGAAATTTTAACTGAGGAGTTGAATTTCGAACCAAAAAAGGCTAAAAATCGTATTTTTTGGTAGATAATCAATCTTCTTGACTAAAAAAATTTAATTTAATTGTTTTTTATTTAAAATTGAAGTCTTTTTTTAATATTAACTATTGTAAGTTTTATTGAGCATAAATTATTTTATGAAAACACAAATACTTGATACTTGTTAATCTTTTTTTTGAAAAATTCACCTTTTTGGTTGAAAATTAATTTCTTTAGTTGACAATTTAACTATCATGTTGCAAATTCCTATAACAATTCAAAATTTGGTCGAAAATTCGTATTTTTTGGTAAACATTAATCTTATTTGGTAAAAAATCAACATTTTTGGTTGATAATTCATATATTTAATTGAAAATTAGTTTTTTTTTAAATTGATAATTAATTTTTTCAACTAAAAATTTAAGTATTCCATTTTTTGTCGAAAATTTATCTGTTTTAATAGACCTCAGACCTTTTTGGTTGATAATTTATCTGTTTGGTTAAAAATTTAACTATTTTGTTGAAAATTCATTGGTAGAAAATTCAACTATTGGGTTAAAAATTTCATTTTTTTAAGATTAATTTTTTTATTTAAAAATGAAGTTTGTTGCTTAAAAATGTCACTATTTCCTTGAAAATTATTTCTTTTTTATGTTGAAACTGAATTATTTTAACTGAAAATTTAACTGGTCCATACTTGGTTTAACAATTATTTTCTTCAGATGAAGAAGAAGAATTTTGGTTGCAAATTTTATTAAAAATGAAAATATTTGGTTGGCAATGCATGTATTTTGTTTAAAAAATTATTTTTTGGTACAAAATTAATGTTTTCGGATGTTTAGTTGAAAATTGATATATTTAGTTGAAAATTTATTCTATTTGATTATTTAAATTATTTGATTCTTTTTTTGGTAGAAAATTAACCTTTTTGGTTGAAAATTCATGTATTTTGTTGAAAATTATTCTTTTTTGGTTGAAAATTCATGTATTTTGTTAAAAAAATGATTTTTCGGTAGAAAATTATTCCTTTTGGCTGAAAAATAATTTCTTTGGTTAAAAATTAGTTTCTCTTATTGAAAATTTTTTTTTTTTTAAATTAATAATTTAACTAAATTTTATGTTAATTTTTTTCTTCCTAGACATTAAACCTTTTTGGCAGAAAATTCATTTGTTTAGTTGAAAATTTATATATTTAGTTGAAAATTTATTTTATTTGATTAGAAGCTTATTTGTCTAAATAAAAATTTAATTATTTTATTCTTTGTTGAAAATTCATCTTTTTTAGTGAAAAATTCATCTA